>NC_069436.1:7400334-7427834 GCF_026875155.1 Cherax quadricarinatus
GCGTCTGTGTGGACATCTAGTTCTTGTAAGTTTCGTCTCAGTCTTCTAGTGTCCAAGTCTTCCCAGTAAAGTACTTGCTTTAACAAGCTAAAGTTTCCATTGAGATTGTCCTGCTGCTCTGTTTATAATCTAGATTTTTATCCTTTTCACACAAAACCTTTAATCACTGAGTCAAACCAATGGCTTTGTTGAGCGTATAAGAGTCAACGTCATACCTTAGACATACTAATAATAATAATAATAATAATAATAATAATAATAATAATATATAATAATAATAATAATAATAATAATAATAATAACAATAATAATTATTATTATTATTATTATTTCTACACGTACATGTACAACGTATACAGACCATAGCTGACATCAGTGACATACTATATAGAAAACCTCTTGTTATGCAGAGCATTTCTGGTAAATTAGGTAAATTTTGTCCCCAGGATGCTACCCACACCAGTCGACTAACACCCAGGAACCTATTTTTTGCTGCTAGGTGAATATGAACAAGAGGTGTCTTAAGGAAACCTGTCCTAATGTTTTCACCCGTACCGGGGACCAGACCACGATCCTCAGTGTGTAAATTGAGGATCTACTTGGCTTTAAATAATTATTTCCATCTTGGGTCATATAAATTGTTCCCTCTGGTGTCTTTTGTTATCGCAGGAAATTTGTCCTGGGAGACATATCCTCCTCCAGTACTTGTTGCTGCGGCACAATTCATTGTTTTATTGTTTTACAATAAAGTCTCCGACCACAACAACAGACCAACCTAACTTAGGTTAGTCTCCGACCACAACAACAGACCAACCTAACTTAGGTTAGTCTCCGACCACAACAACAGACCAACCTAACTTAGGTTAGTCTCCGACCACAACAACAGACCAACCTAACTTAGGTTAGACTCCGACCACAACAACAGACCAACCTAACTTAGGTTAGGTAAGGTCTGTCAAGGAAACAGAACAAGTGTTTCCTGACGTGGGTCTTAGTTACATGACTCACCGCTGGAACTTTTGGCCATGTGACCGAGGCGTTTTAATGGCTTACCCCTCCACCCCTTTTAAAAATTATAGTTACGGTTAATTGATTTAGTTGAAGTATTTCAGGGAGTGGTTCGGTTACCATTATACAGATATTACACAAAATAATGTTACTCCCTAGATTTGTTTCTCGGTACTAGTGTAACACTGCTAGGAGTTTGTTTTAGAAAGAACTTAATTTTAAACGAGTTCTTGCTAAGTATTTTCTCTTGTACGTTTAAAGATGAATTTTTTTTTTATTAATGTTAATGTAAAAATTAATAATTTTGTACCAAAAGAACCTTAGAAAACTTACCTAACCTTTTTATAACAAGCGCAATTTAATTTAGACCAATTCAACTAAATATATTGTAGATAAGTTTTCAACAATTTAATAATAAACAAACATATTGATATATATATTATTCGTTAGGTTTAGAATGATTTTTGCAAAATTATTGAATACACAAATTTCTGCTCGTCTTATTCGGCAAGAAGAGCGTTGCTATTTAAGCCAAAATGGTAAGTTTTACCTATTTGGCACGATATATATATATATATATATATATATATATATATATATATATATATATATATATATATATATATATATATATACATATATATATACATTTATATATACGTCGAACTCCTTAAAATTTAAACTTTTCAAAATTGTTTTTAAGGATCGATAGCTAATTTTTTTCATTAAGAGTGATATAATGATTTTTTATTTTTGGATTAAAATATAAAATTGTTTGCTATTACCTAAAATCAGTGACATATATTTTTTTCGTAATGATCAGATCGACTTCCGCTTATTTAATGCAAATAAAATTTTAATTCGGCTAATTCGGCAAAACGAACCCTTGATAAGAGGCCAAACTGGACGATTCGGCTTATTAGGCACGACACACTCACATTATGTATATATATATATATATATATATATATATATATATATATATATATATATATATATATATATATATATATATATATATATATATATATATATAAAAGCAGATGGAGAAAAGGGCGAGGAGAAAATGGGAAGAAAAGGCTGGATGAAGGTGGAATGAGAACGAAGGTGAAGGTGGAAGACAACAAAAATTAATAGGAAGAAAAAGTAAGGTGACATTGGAAGGACAAATATGAACGACGAAGAGGAGGAAGGGGAAGAGGGTAGGAAAAGAAGATGACGTAGGTAGAAGAAGAGATCCGCAGAAGGCAGGAGGAGGATTTAAAAAAAAAAAAAAGGGGCAGCTCCTCACCAGCAGGAACGCCAGGCGTACCATTAAACACCATTACTGGAAAACATTAGCCAAAACGCCCATGGCTCTATCTGATTTTATCTCGGGGCTGATTTGTTGAGAGATCTTCTTTAACGTCTCTTTATTACAAATAAATATCGACTTTCCGACCATTAAGTCAAATTATCAAGTGTAATCGACGGAACTATCCCACTGAGTCGGCAGGCACACATATTAATATATATATATATATATATATATATATATATTATATATATATATATATATATATATATATATATATATATATATATATATATATATATATATATATATATATATATATATAAGTCATTGTACGACAATCACGACCTTGTATTGTCTTTTCTTGCATTCTGTTTTGTTCTCGTTGTTATTGGTCATGTCGATGTGGCGGTGCTGGTGGTGGTAGTGGTGGTGGTGATGGCGGTGGTCGTAGTGGTGGTGGTGGCGGCGGTAATCGTAGTGGTGGTGGTGGCGGCGGTAATCGTAGTGGTGGTCGTCGTGTTTGTGCAGGTAGTTCACATCTACAAATCCGAAATGGTGCTCCAGGTAACCTTTCCCGCAATAAAGTCAAGACAGGCGCAGGACAAACTATTACTCTGACCACCTTTCCATCTTTGTAGAGCTTTATTAGAGGTGTAACAGTGAGCTTATGCTTCAGCTGTATCTTATCTTCATTACTCTGGTCAACATTCTGCCGTATCCAAGACCTGCTCCGGGATGGGCAGCTTAAATATCCGCACCTAGTTAAGTTTTCATGATTTTAAAGAAAGTTATTGTTTTCTATTGTCATAATATAAATGCTCTGCAATGTTGACAAGTTGATAAGTCACATGAGCAACTCTTTAGTATTGAAACGTTTCTCCTGCTCAGCAGGCTTCTTCTGTTGAATACGGGTTATTATAAGACTGGAGATGGTTGAGCAAAGACGCCTGGCTTCCAGTCACATCTTAAGTCTACCTTAAATCATGTCATTAAGCTGGAAAAAAGTCTTGGGGTCTCAAATATCCTGCGCAGGAGATGGCCAGGTGCTGTATGGCCACAGTAGTGGCCATACAGCACCTTGGGGCATGGCAGATAATAAGGTTCGACCCAATATACTAGATTAAAAATGCTAATAACAAATCTCTTACCAACAATAACACTAGAATAGCGGACTTACTGTGTTGTTCTTTTAGTTCACAAATTAATTGATTGAAGGATACTCTGTGTTGGTATTATCAAATGAACTAATTTCTATGGAAAATTCTCGGTGTCTTCAGAACCTAAAGAACATTTAGGACTATAAAAGTGTCTAGTTTAAATATATTAGAACAGTTTTGTGTGTGTATGTGTGTGTGTGTGTGTGTGTGTGTGTGTGTGTGTTGTGTGTGTGTGTGTGTGTGTGTGTGTGTGTGTGTGTGTGTGTGTGTCCATGCTGACGTTAAGTCAATTATGCAATTTGAAGCGAAAAAATAAGTAATAATAGGTGGATGTGATTTAAGAGCTGGAAGTTGTGTCTAACATTGTATTTATGTGTTTAGTGGGGTGATGGATGGTGGTGCGTAGTCATCAGCTGGCACACTCTAATCAGGTGATTGATTGAGTGGAAGCTGCTCAGTCGGTATGCTGCTCCAGAGTGCGGATGATAGGATGTCATCATGCACTCTTTAAACTGTTAGTGGCGCTACACACTGTAATGTCACCAACATATTTAATTTAGTGGAAGGTCTCGAACACATGGTCTGGTGGTCCTAAGATTACCAGCCCCTCGATTTTCCACAACACCACAGAAGGTTACACTATACCAAGTTTACTTTAATCCCAATAGGTCTATATTTGTGATTAAAATATTTTTGATCGGTGGTGAACAAGGTTAAAAGCAGCCTTCATGATCCTCGCGTAGTCGATAAGTTTTAAACCTAATCAACCAACCAACCTAACCTTTGTAAGCAACAGCACTGCCGTGGGTTGATGCTGATGCCTCATATTGCCAAACTCGCGAACAATTGATCGCCGATATCCCCTCCACACCCCAAAATAAATATGGAAGAAGGCGATGGTGTAGCCAACGTCCCCCGCTAATTCTAATTTATCGCTCTGATCCCTATTATCTAAATTTGGTTTACATATAAGTTATAATTCGGATTGCAAGGGAAGACGGAAGGTGCGCGAACGGTAATTATCGTTCATCATTGGAGCATAATTGCGGTTTGTCCCCCCACAGTTTCACGTGTACTTGTAGAGGGAAGGAGGCAGCTTGTTGGTAAAAGTTTAAGCAGGGAGGGAAAAAAACTTTTTTTTTTTTTGAGGATGGAGGAGGGTAGGGTGATTATCAGACGTGGGTGGGGGTGGTTGCTGGAGGGAATATGGGCGTGGGAGAGGTGAGGGAAGGTTGGGAAGGTGTAGGTGGGGAGGTATGAAGACGTTAGTGGGTGGTGACTGCATGAACCAGAGAGCGTGTTAAAGTTTGTCCAGGGTGTTTGTTCACATTCCATGGGTCGTGAATAATCCATCCCGAAGGAAGGGGGCAAAATAGGTAGGTAGGCTGGTATGTAGACGAATGGTTCGGAGAACCGAACACTTGGGTATCTTTAATGAGGAAACGTTTCACCACACAGTGGCTTCATCAGTCCATACAAAGGAGTGACTTATATACTGTGTGCACATGTGTTTAATTTATCAACTTGTCGGTTCTCTGAGCCATTCATCTACATTCCTGTGTGACACAGCAACATCTTGGGATCTTAATACAGGAAATTCTTCACTTGCCTAACCTTTAGGCATGACCTACTTCCACATTTGTCAAATGTGACACCACCTACGACTGCTTCACCTCACCTGTCTGCAGTATATAAGCCGCTTCTTCGCAAGTATGTTGTATCCTTCTCAAAATTGATGGACTGAAGGCTGAGGGACTGATTACCTCAAACTCCTCCTGTTCTTCACCATTCTCCTTTGCATGGACTGATGAAACCATTGTGTGGAGAAACGTTTCCTCATTAAAGAAACCCAAGTGTTGCACATGTGTCTAATTTATCAGGTAGGCTTGTAGGTAGGTAGGAAGGCAGGTAGGTAGGCAGGTAGGTAGGCAGGTAGGTAGGTAGGTAGGTAGGTAGCACCAGCAACAACACCGCCACCAAAAACAACAGCAACAGCCAACAATAATAACAAAAGCAGCAACAACCAACAATAACGCCAAGAACAGCAACAATAACACCAACAACAGTCTACAGTAACATCAACAACATCACCAACATCTAAAAAGTGATCCATACTGATGCACTAATTAATTGGTTGGTTAATTGGGTTGAAATCCTACTAATTACACGAAGGGTAATTAAGGCCGCATACAACCTGTCTACCACCAGTCAATAATACATTAATACCTAAAATAGGACTCAACCTAACTTCTCACCGTATATACACCTAGAAACATACACCTCTCGGTGTATATATCATTTCATTACTAAGTAGAATATTACCGTATCTTCCTACATACAAAATACACCCTAATTTTCGAAAATTCTTATGCTATAAATTATTACATAGCTGCTCTATTTTAGCCTCAATATATCATATAGTCATTAGAAATCTTAGTCGAAGAAATCGGCATAAAGCGATTAGGATTTTTATTTTGGAGGGGGGAGGGGGTTCTGCTTTACCATTACTTTATATCAGTCATCTTACAGTTAATTTTGTGAGTTAATACAATTTTGGAAATGCCCTTCCGTATGTGGTTACAATGTTTTATATGATAGATGTGGTACTGTTCTGTATGTTAGTTACGTGTGGCACTGTTCTGTATGTTAGTTACATGTGGCACTGTTCTGTATGTTAGTTACGTGTGGCACTGTTCTGTATGTTAGTTACATGTGGTCACTGTTCTGTATGTTAGTTACATGTGGCACTGTTCTGTATGTTAGTTACATGTGGCACTGTTCTGTATGTTAGTTACATGTGGCACTGTTCTGTATGTTAGTTACATGTGGCACTGTTCTGTATGTTAGTTACATGTGGCACTGTTCTGTATGTTAGTTACATGTGGCACTGTTCTGTATGTTAGTTACATGTGGCACTGTTCTGTATGTTAGTTACATGTGGCACTGTTCTGTATGTTAGTTACATGTGGCACTGTTCTGTATGTTAGTTACATGTGGCACTGTTCTGTATGACAGCTACATGGTGGGAGCGAAAACTATCTTTGGGTATCTTTACTGATTAAAGATACTTGCCTATATTATATATCATTAATGTAATAAGGAACAGAACGTAGGAGATGAGATGCAAAGAAAGATAAGTATCAGAAGAGAAGATGCAAGGAATGCAGAGAGAGGCAGTCGTGAAGAATAAGTACAATAAGGAAGAAAAGAAGAAGATTGGCATTTATTAATGGGATGTATATCCAACAAAAAATGCAATGGAAGGGGAAAATAAGAAAAAACGTATAAAACAGAATGAGAGGAGAGAGGACAGACGAATAGTGAAGTAACGGATAGATGTAAATGAGGTGGAAGGGAAATAGTTAATAGGGGATGGAAAAGCTATAATAAAGCAGGTAAAGAGAGAGGACTGTAATAAGGAAAATGGGTGAGAGAGAAGAATGATGAGGAGGCAGAAGGGAAGTTAACAACACTGGACAATGGAGGGCCAGTATGTGTGTAAATAGTTGAATACACAGTACAGTGTTGTAAGGTGTGTACTTGGTGTGTGGAGGGTGATGGTTGTGGTGTGGTGGTGGGGTGATGGTGGAGGTGGGGTGTGATGGTGGTGGGGGTGGAGGGTGTGGTGGTGGTGATGGGAGGTGTGGAGGAGGTGTGATGGTGTGGTGGTGATGGTGTGGTGGTGATGGTGGTGTGGTGTGAGTGGTGGTGTGGTGGTGTGTGATGGTGGTGGTGGTGTGGTGATGGTGGTGGTGTGGTGGTGATGGTGGTGGTGGTGATGGTGTGGTGGGATGGTGGAGGTGATGGTGGTGGGTGGTGATGGTGGAGGTGGTGGTGATGGTGGGTGGTGGTGGTGGTGGTGTGGTGGAGGTGGTGGAGGTGGTGGTGGTGGTGTGGTGGTGGGGGTGGTGGTGGTGGTGGTGGTGGTGATGGGTGGTGGTGATGGTGGTGGTGGAGGTGGAGGTGGGTGGTGGTGATGGTGGAGGTGGTGGTGGGGTGGTGGGTGGTGATGGTGTGGTGTGAGGTGGTGGTGGTGGTGGTGGTGGTGATGGTGAGGTGGTGGTGGTGGAGGTGGTGGTGGAGGGTGTGGTGGAGGTGGTGGTGGTGGTGTGGTGGGGTGGTGAGGTGGTGGTGGGGGTGTGTATGGTGGTGGTGGAGGTGGTGGGTGGTGGTGATGGTGGATGGTGGTGTTGGTGGTGGGTGGGGGTGGTGGTGGTGGGTGGTGGGGGGTGGTGGTGGTTGGTGGGTGGTGGTGGTGGTGGTGGTGAGTGGTGGGGTGTGGTGGTGGTGGTGGTAGGGTGTGGGGGGTGGTGGTGGTGATGGTGGATGGTGTGGTGGTGGTGGTGGTGGTGGTATGGTGGTGGTGGGAGGTGGGGGGAGGGGGTGGTGGTGGTGATGGTGGAGGTGGTGGTGGTGGTGGTGTGGTGGTGGTGGGGGGTGGTGGTGGTGGTGGTGATGGTGGTGTGAGTGGTGGGGGTGATGGTGGTGTATGGTAAGTGGGGTGGTGGTGGTTGGTGGGTGGTGGTGGGTGGTGGGGTGGTGTGGTGGTGGTGGTGGTGGTGGTGGTGGTGGTGGTGGTGGTGGTGGTGGTGGGGTGGTGGTGGGGTGGTGGAGTGTGGTGGTGGTGATGGGGTGGTATATGGAAGGGTGGTGGAGTGGTGGTGGTGGTGGTGTGGTGGGGTGGGTGGTGTGGGTGGGGAGGTGGTGTGGTGGTGGATGGTGATGGTGGTGTAAGGAGCGGTGTGAGATGGTGGTGGTGGTGGTGGTGGTGGTGGTGGTGGTGGTGGTGGGTGGTGGTGGGGGTGGGGTGGTGGGGTGGTGGTGATGGTGGTGGAGGTGGTGGGGTGGTGATGGTGGGTGGTGGTAATGGAGTGGTGGTGGTGAGGGGTGGTGGTGGTAGTGGTGGTGATGGTATGGTGATGGGTGATGTGAGGTGGTGATGGTGGTGATGGTGTGTGGTGATGGTAGAGGTAATGGTGGTGGTGGTGGTGGTAATGATGATAGTGGTGGTATCCAGTGGAGTTGGTTTAGAAAGACACGTAAGCAAACACTATAACATATTTATTAGAAAACGTTTGCTTACGTGTCTTTCTAAACCAACTTGTCGGTATTTATTACCAAGGTTTATACCATCCAGTGGAGTACCTACATTTCTGTGGCCCTGAAGCTTGGACTGTTATTGGGTCACCTTCACAACCAGTAATGGCCAGGCCTACAACAGCTAGGCCTACAACAGCTAGGCATACATGGTACTTTAATAACTTTTTCACTTTTAACTATTATTTTATACTGAATTACACTATATTAATTATTTAAAAAAAGACTTCTCATACAGTAAATTCAAAACTTTTAGGCTTCTGAGGCCCCTCCCAAATTAGGGGCCCTGAAGCTTAAGCTTCATTACTTTGATAGTAGATCCGCCCCTGGCGTTTTTAATTGTAAATAGAAGCAGCATGCATTTACTACCTATCTAAACAGCTGGTCCGCCCTCTCTACAACCCGCCTAACCGCTGGCTTCACTGCTCTTGCCTGATTTCCTGCCGCTGGTCTACCCACCCCAACCACGCCACTATACACCCACCATAAACCATCCCTAATACCCTTCCTGCTAGACAAAATGGCGAGAAACAATACTGGGATATTTGCGGACACCCACCACACTATGTTCCCCAGAACTATTACAGCAGGGGTGATTCCCCTCTCCCTTCCCTCCTCCCTCTCCACACCACCCTCCCATGTCCCCCTCCCTACTAACACTCCTCCCCTCCGCCCCCCTTCATTCTTCCTCTCCCTTCCCTCTCCCCTCGTTTCCCCAACACTCGCCATTTTCCTCTTCCTTCTCCCTCTGCCAGCTTCATTCTTATGCTTGGAATTACTACGCCATTTTAAAACTCTCCTGCAGCCCGCCTGTCTGACGCCCACAGGGCAGTGAAAAAGTTAATGTTGTGGTAGTGTACAAGGAGACTGACAAACAAATTCAGCCACACGTCAGAACCACTGTCACGCATGCTAACGTATTACATTATTAATATCAGTATATGCATTCGGAAGCACTGATGCCTTAGGGGAAAAATACGAACGGGAACGGGAGAGAATCAAGTTTGTTCCAAAGAAACCATGTAATTAATTTAGGCAACTTTATGGACGAAACACTTCGCCTGTTCAGTAGGCTTCGTCGGTCAACTACAGAATTACAATCCTGAAGGCAGTAGAAGTGAAGTGATTTGATGTGATTATTCCTTCAGCCTTGAAGGAAGAGTCAGTTAGACAGGGAAAAGCAAGGTAGTTTCAATTCCTTGCTAAGGTAATGAATATGTTAATCAAGAGAGATATGGAACACCTCGAGAGATGTGACTCTTTAGGGAATAGGGTGCCTTGACTCCGATGAGAGGTGCTCCTGACCCAGTGAATTGGATCTACGTTCCATTTCTTTTGAGCAAGCTCAATTGCCTCATACTAGAGACAGAAAGAGAGAGATAGCTTCACAAACACCAACCAGTATGGGTTTAGAGACGGTAAATTGTCTCACACTCCAGCTGGAGTTCTACGGTAAGGAAAGAGACTCGAATCATTAAAGACAGAAATAAGTCTACAATAAATTCTTTGACTGTAAGATGTACCGCATTAGAAACTTGTGAAAGAGGGAAGAGCAGGCAAGAATAAAAAAAATATTACAGAATTTACAATAGAGGAAAAATGCCCATGTCTCGTCAGAGACATATAGATGGATAAGTGTAACATGAGAGGTTCCACAAGGATCAGTGCTGGGACCGCTACTTTTTCTGTTATGTGTGGAAGCTACGTGCAGGAAAAGAAATCGTTCTTCGCCTCTGTGTTAGCAGATAATGTCAAAATAATTAGGTTAATAAATGTCGGGGATGGACAGAAAAAAAGACAGTGATATGAACTGGGCAAATTGCTGAGTTTATCAGACTATTAATTTCAAAAATTATACCCCAGTAAGTGGAAGGTTATGAAAACTGGGGAAAGTAAAATTAAAGAAGAAACAGTGTGCAGAATGGGAGACAGAGAATGAAATTTCCTTTCTCTATGCATTACTCACTTCTGGGAAAGCATAATAAAGCATGATACCAAAGGCGAACATCTAAGAAAAAGATGGGGGAACCTAGGTGTCCCGTAGCTCAGTTGGTAGCACATTCGGCTTTCACATCGAGTGTCCGTAGTTCGATCCTCGGTACGGGTGAAAACATTAGGCGTGTTTCCTTACACCTGCTATCCCTGTTCACCTAGCATAAGCAGGTACGTGGGTGTTAGCCGACTGGTGTGGGTCCTCATCCTGGGGGCCAAGATTAACCTAAATGCTCGAAATGCTTTGCATAACCAGAGGCTTTCAATATAGTACGTCACTGACGTCAACCTTGATTTGTATAAGAAATAAAGGTTATAATTATTAAGTTTAGGTTTCTTCGGTCGTTTATGACCGTAGACACGACACTTGTTAGGCCTACCATAAAGTATCAAGTATCTTATTTTATATCGGTTCGTTCCACCTTACAAGACGTGACCAGAAACTACAGACCCCTGTCAGAGTTCAGGGCGAGCGGTCCCAGAGGTGGCGATGTGTTTCTCTTCAGGAAAAGAAGACAGTGTCTTCTGACGAGGGTCTTGGATAATGACCAGTTCAGTGGTTAAGCATCCGCTGACCTACCACAGTAGGTTTTACACCCCATTTGTAAACAAAAAGCAGCAGTACATAATAGATTCCTAAGATGATTACAAATACGAGACCAATCATTTATTACGATGCGAGAGCCAGCAGATGAGATTCGACCAACACACACACACACACACACACACACACACACACACACACACACACACACACACACACACACACACGCGCACGCACGCACACACACACAAAGACTAACACCACTACACACTCTGAATTAAGAGCATCTGGATATCCTCTTGCCACCATGGCAGACTCAGCAGGTAATCCCATACCTCACTGTAACGTAATAAGCAGATGTCAATACTTTTTCTTCCTGACTGTGAAGCTTCACAGTCGGTGTGTAGATAGTAGTCATTATTACTAATCTTAACCGGAAGAAGTTGCAGGTACATATAATATAGAGGATTTTTTATATTACTTTGCACAGGATATATATATATATATATATATATATATAATATATATATATATATATATATATATATATATATATATATATATATACTACTAATATATTACTATTATTATTGCTGCTACTTTAACTATTATTATTATTACTAACACTACCACCACTACTACTACTAATAATAATGACAACAATAATTGTCATAAAATAATAATACTATTATAATAATAATAATAATCTTTCCTTCACCGCAGCATGCAACATTGCAGACCAGGTCTCCACCAATGAGGTAATAAGTTAATATTTGTAGCGACCAATCCCACGTTATTATTGACTTCTGGTTACCAAGTTGCCGCTGGCTGCTGTATCCTCATTGACAGACTTCACTCTCAACAACACCTGGAGCACTCTTTCTCCCTCGTATTTCAACATTATCATTCTGCGGTTTCTCTTGTATTACAATGTTATCATTCTTCGGTTTCTCCTGTATTTCAAAGTAATCATTCTACGATTTTTCTTTTAGTTAGACGTTAGTATTCGGCTTTTGTCTAACATTTTCAACGTTATTATATTTCCGACGCATCTTAATTTTCGCCGTAGACTCTGTTGCGAAGAGTAAAAATTGTCAATTAGCAAGAATTTTTAATAATTTATTATTATATATATATATATTTAATTATATAAATTCATAATTTTATACCAAAAGAACCTTAGAAAACTTACTAACCTTAATTGTAACAAGCCCAATTATATGTTAGCCTAAACTATTTACTAAGTTTAAACAATCTAATATAATAAGTAACATATAGATTATTTTCGTTAGTTAAATATATTATGAAAATTATTGTCATACACAAATTTCGCATTGCCTTATTTGAAATGAGCTGACATTTTACGGGAACCTATTCGCAAGTTTACCTATCTGTCCGAACAGTTAAGCATACACGCAATTATATTCGTAACGAAATAATTTACGCATGACCCTAACATCACTACTTAGACATTAGCCTTATAATGATACTCCAATAAGAGAAATTCTTCCAGTAGGGAGAAAAATTACGACACAATGACAGTTGGAAGGACGGACAGCTGCCAATACGGCGCCACTGGCCACTTATCCAGAAAAAACAATGTGGTGTTTTTTGTATTTTTTTTTACCTTGAGTATAATATACAGTGTTGTGAGGGTTATCAAGGTGATGTACGACCGCTGAGGGAGGTGAAGCTTCACCTTCCTCACTAGGAAACCTCAAGACGACTCGCCAGCGTCTTGCATGGATTTGTGACTTAAATGCAAATGTCTTGATGACCATGAAATATGCACAAGAGAAGGATAAATGAATATTAATATAATAATAATATATATATATATATATATATATATATATATATATATATATATATATATAATATATATATATATATATATATATATTCATTTTTACAGTTCCTTGACAATGTGAGAGATCACGAAAGCGCTTGGAGTCTATTTTTTCACAGTGGTTGATTTGCATATTGTGATACTACCTTTTTACTGTGATCTTATTGCACATGTATGTGTATGTATGTATTCGTGTTCAATCGTTATCAGGTATCAAAGGCAACTGTCGATAGACACTTTTCCTGTGGGTGGTGCGTGCGTGTGTGTGTGTGTGTGTGTGTGTGTGTGTGTGTGTGTGTGTGTGTGTGTGTGTGTGTGTGTGTGTGTGTGGTGTGTGTGTTGTGTGTGTGTGTGTGTGTGTGTGTGTGTCTGTGTGTTCTGGTGTGTGTGTGTGTGTGTGTGTGTGTGTGTGGTGTGTGTGTGTGTGTGTGTGTTGTACGTATGTATGTGTGAATGACGTACAGCCACGTCAAATATTGCCAAGTCAAGTGTTGCCAATTTCCCAAATCGAAACCTCACTTTCTGTATACCTGCCACAGTGAAAGTGATTACTGAGTAACTTGAGACCTTGACGGAGCTTGCAGCTCAGGGGGACACATTGTTGGGGCTCTAGTTTACCACCGCTAGGTCATGTAAAGGATTTTTAACTCCTTTTTTTTCAGTGTTTGTTTTCTAAGGATAGTGACTCAAAAATCCATGAATCACTAGCTGTCTGTTCAGAAGTATACATATGTTACCCAAGTCAGTTCATGATTAGCTGGGCTGTGGTTCATGCCTCGGAGTGCATGCAGCTAGCACCATCAGCTTGGGTGATCAGGCCATGAAATGGTAGGTCTGATCAGGGACCAGACTGCGGGGGCATTGATCCCCGGAGTACTCTTCAGGTAGACTCCAGGAGAGTGTACATCACAATCCAGTTGAATAACTGAACCACAACGTTTCCACTGGTACGTTAGAATACAACTACTGTATTGGCCGCCCCAGAGCTCAGGTATGACTAACCAGCTCTTTTGAATTCTTTCATGTTACCTTGTACTCCAAGAGCACGTCGAATCCCCTTCCGTCCAAGTCGCTGTTTTCACTCCGATCTAACACATTCAAGCACGTCTGCTGAATGCTTAAGCCCCTTCCACTCTAAAGCTCCTCAAAGCGCTAATCTAAACCCGCCCTGGGGCGTCCCGTGCCCTTCTTTCTAGCCACCCTTAATTTACACACTCATTCTCCATCTTGTCTTCATGACAAAACCACCCACACAAATCATATTTTATTAAGTAAATGATTTAGTCTTGTAAATAAACGACAAGGTAGAACTGGAACGGCCTTTGCCGAAGGCGAGGAACAACAACAGCATTAAAAAAGACAGCAGTAATGATACCAACAGCAGCAGCAGCAGCAGCAGCAGCAGTAAAGGAAGAATTAGTAACAGCACCAAATGCTGCCATAGCAGCAGCAGCAACAACGGAAGTAGCGGCAGCAGCAGTAACAACAGCACGAGCAACACAGCAACAAAAAACAAAGCAGCAGGTAATGTGGGTTCACTCCCTCACCTGTCAGTCATCCCAGCATAGCACTCCCATGCCTCGTTGTGTGTGTGTGTGTGTGTGTTTGTTTTACCATTTTGTCAAAGGTACTTGTCGATAAGACAATTGGCCTGTTCGGGGTGTACTCACTTAGTTGTGGTTGCAGGGATCTAGTCATAGCTCTTGGACTCACCTCTTCGCTGGTAGATACTAGGTCCACTATCTCTCCACTCCGTGATCTTTATCATACCTCTTCTTAAGGCTATGTATGGATCCTTCCTCCACTACATCACTCTCCAGATTGCTCCACTTCCTGACAACTCTATGACTGAAGAAATACTTCCTAACATCCCTGTGACTCATCGAGGTTTTCAACTTCCAGTTGTGACCCCTTGTTGTTGTGTCCCATCTCTGGTACATTCTATCCTTGTCCTCCTTGTCAATTTCCCTCAGTATTTTACATGTCGTTATCATGTACCCTCTATCCCTCCTGTCCTTCAGTGTCGTCAAGCTGATTTCCCCTTAGCCTCTCAATAGTAGTGTATGCCCCTTAGCTCCGGAACTAGTCTTGTTGCAAGCCTTCTTTCTCTAATTTCATGACGTATTGGACCAGGTGTGGGTTCCACACTGGTGCTGCATACTCCAATATGGGCCTGACGTACACGGTGTACAGTGTATTGAATGATTCTTTGCTGAGGTATCGAAACACTATTCTTAGGTTTGATAGGTGCCCAGATGTATGTATGTGTGTGTGTGTGTGTGTGTACTCACATATATGTGGTTGCAGGGGTCAAGTCTCAGCTCCTGGACCCGCTGCTTCGTTGGCAGCTACTGGATTCATTCCCGGCTGCAAGAGCCTTATCGTACCTCTTATAAAGCTATACATGGAACTGTTTCTACAGTGTGTATGTTTAGCTATTTTTGTGTGTGTGTGTTTGTCTTCTGAGGGCTTAAACAGAAGTCAGTGATCCTTCACTCTGGCAATATGACCCGTTTGAGCAGCATTAATAATTACAAAAAAGAACTTCGGCAATAAATTTGTTTGGCAAGGGTTAATAAATGTCACTGATCTGTGTACATTAATCTCTGTATGTTTTATTATTGGGCGGCTTGTGTATGTGTGTGAGTTGATGGGTAGAGGGGGGAGGAAGGGAAGGAAGGAGAGATGCGAGATGAGTAGATGTAAGGGGGGGGGAAAGGAATGGATGGATGGGGAGGAGATGAGGAAAAACGGAAGATGGTGACATGGGCAGAGGAAAGGAGGGAGAGGAAGAGGATGAAAGGGTAGACAGGAAGAGAGAAAGGGAAAAGGAAGGAGAAATGGTGAGACAGGCAGAGGATACAGGTAGGAGGGAGGGGGAGAAAGGAGGCAAGTAGGAGAGTGAAATTAAGGGAGGTGAGTTCGAGAAGATAGCAGGGGTAATAAGAGAAAGAGGAAGGACGGGGAGAAGGAAGAATGATGGGGCTTATACATACGCATATATATACATATGTGTATATATACATATGTATATATATATATATATATATATATATATATATATATATATATATATATATATATTTATATATATATATATATATATATATATATATATATATATATATTTATATATATATATATATATATGAGATGTGGGAGTAGCAACTTTAGACGACGTTTCGCTCGTCGTGGCCCATTATCAAGTTGCACTCGTGATTAAATAATAGTCCAGGACGAATCGAAATATTGTCTGAAGTTATCTCTCCAGTGTCTGAGTTAGTTGTAAAGTGTTGCAGCCCTGGTATTGTTAGGTGTGAAGTGTTGCAGCCCTGGTATTGTGAGTTGTATAAAGTGTTGCAGCCCTGGTATTGTTAGTTGTAAAGTGTTGCAGCCCTGGTATTGTTAGTTGTGAAGTGTTGCAGCCCTGGTATTGTGAGTTAGTTGTAAAGTGTTGCAGCCCTGGTATTGTTAGTTGTAAAGTGTTGCAGCCCTGGTATTGTTAGTTGTGAAGTGTTGCAGCCCTGGTATTGTGAGTTAGTTGTAAAGTGTTGCAGCCCTGGTATTGTTAGTTGTGAAGTGTTGCAGCCCTAGTATTGTGAGTTAGTTGTAAAGTGTTGCAGCCCTGGTATTGTTAGTTGTAAAGTGTTGCATCCCTGGTATTGTGAGTTAGTTGTAAAGTGTTGCAGCCCTGGTATTGTTAGTTGTAAAGTGTTGCATCCCTGGTATTGTGAGTTAGTTGTAAAGTGTTGCAGCCCTGGTATTGTTAGTTGTAAAGTGTTGCAGCCCTGGTATTGTTAGTTGTAAAGTGTTGCAGCCCTGGTATTGTGAGTTAGTTGTAAAGTGTTGCAGCCCTGGTATTGTCAGTTGTAAAGTGCTGCAGCCCTGGTATTGTTAGTTGTGAAGTGTTGCAGCCCTGGTATTGTGAGTTAGTTGTGAAGCGTTGCAGCCCTGGTATTGTGTGTTAGTTGTGAATTCTTGCAGCCACGGTATTGTAAATTGTAAACTGTTCCGGCTACGGTATCGTGAGTTGATTGTGAATTGTTAAAACCACGGTATTGTGAGCTAATTGTGAATTGTTCCTGCTGTGGTACTGTGGGTTGTGAATTGTTCCCGCCATGGTATTGTGGGTTTAGTTGCAAATTGTTCTAGCCACGGCATTGTGTTTTTCATTCTCTATTTTCACACCTACGAACAAGTGAACAAGACAGATTACGCAAACACACACACACACACGCACACACACACACACACACACACACACACACACACACACACACACACACACACACACACACACACACACACACACACACACACACACACACACACGCGCACACACACACACACGGCACCAGTTTGGAACCCACACCTAGCCAAGCACGTAAAGAAACTAGAGAAAGTGCAAAGGTTTGCAACAAGACTAGTCCCAGAGCTAAGAGGTATGTCTTACGAGGAGAGGTTAAGGGAAATCAACCTGACGACACTGGAGGACAGGAGAGATAGGGGGGACATGATAACGACATACAAAATACTGAGATGAATTGACAAGGTGGACAAAGACAGGATGTTCCAGAGATGGGACACAGCAACAAGGGGACACAGTTGGAAGTTGAATACACAGATGAATCACAGGGATGTTAGGAAGTATTTCTTCAGCCACAGAGTAGTCAGGAAGTGAAATAGCTTGGGAAGCGATGTAGTGGAGGCAGGATCCATATATAGCTTTAAGCAGGGGTATGATAAAGCTCACGGTTCAGGGAGAGTGACCTAGTAGCGACCAGTGAAGAGGCGGGGCCAGGAGCTGGGACTCGACCCCTGCAACCTCAACTAAGTGAGTACAACTAGGTGAGTACACACACACACACACACACATATAGACACACGTAAACATATTGTATTTGAAACTATTTACAACTCTGTTGAGATAGTAACGAGAAGTGCAAATCTATGTAACACAGTGCAGTGCGAGTAAGGTAGCATTTATGAAGGCATTCGGGGAAACAGGTTAGCCGGACTTGAGTCCTGGAGGTTGAAAGTGCAGTACCTGTACTCTGAAGGACGGGTGATTACAGAGAATACATTGGATACATCAGCTTTGTGCTTGTGGTAATCTAATCTAGCTGCATAGCGGGATGAAAAGCTCGCTATGTTTCTCTGTCGTATTCCAACACCCAGAATGGCTCACGAAATCGTAATTACACGATTGCAAACAAACCATACCACGGGCGGGATTGAACCCGCGGTCAGAGAGTGGCTAACGCGACGGTCTGGAGTTTTGAGACTCTCTGACCGCGGGTTCAATCCCACCCGTGGTATGGTTTTTTTTACCCAGAATGGCTTCCATTATTATTATTATTATTATAAAAAAGAAGCGCTAAGCACAAGGGCTATACAGCAGAATGGCTTCCGTCTGAGCTGGGAGACTACAGTAGGGCATTGAAGATATCGTCAAGTATTCCACCCAGGGTTCATCAATTATGGCACCTTCAAAACTTTAATTCCAGCAGAACTGGAGTACTATTACTTGGGAATTGCCATCCCTCACGATGGCTTTTACCATACACAGGAGATTTGGAATATGTGTAACCATACCTCCAACGTTACGGTATAACTCTACGGAATGCAAACTCCCGATTTCAAATGACTTCTTGAAGACATTAGAGATACCTAGAGTATTCACTTTCAACAAAGGTTAAGGGATCGTGATCTGAGGAAATGGAGTTATCCTCCCTTTCCTCGGATCAAATTTGAATTGCATCTTATTCCCCAGGCGCTGTATGACTCACAGGTTTGACGCTTCAGACTTAATATAATAATAATAATAATAATAATAATAATAATAATAATAATAATAATAATAATAATAATAATAATAATAATAATAATAATAATTGGGGTTACTTGTTCTTCTAAGAGAAAGTCATACATATGATTTTTACAGGTGTGAGATCTCTTTCAGATATATGATCTATTTCAGGTATGTTTTCTGTGTTTCGTGGGTTTTATTATATACATTACTATATGAAATAGATTTCGATATATATTGGTCATGCCAAACATTGGTTAAAAACGTTTACTTATGGTGATAGTCACGTCATAAACCCATGTCTGTAATTGTGAGACAAGCCAGACATCTTGTGACTTTATTAATCCTAATACGGAGGAAGACAAATAAAGTGGATGTAGCCACAAATAAAGGATTTTTATGCTCTTTTTTTATTACGATTCATAAAACCACAACTGAACGAAACATTTCCTTTAGTAAATGTCTTGTATCTTTACGTCTTATTGCCACAAGCAGCGAAAGGTTCCAAAATGTAAAGGAAAACATGTGAAATAGGAATGTAGAGGAGCCCTGAACCTGCTCCTTCAAGCTGCCACAATCAATGATGCTGACGATGAATTTCTTGAGGCAGCCATTGAAGCTCTCCTTCCCAAAACGTAAACATGCTGTACTAAGAATATTTTGAACCCGGAATTATTTTCAGCTTGAGGCGGGGGTGAGAGGCTGGATGGTGCCTTGCACTATGTCGGGAACAACTCAAGGCCTTGGTCAAAACCAGGAGGAACTGACTCTTAGCTGAGTATCTGTGAAGCTCAGCCAAGAACATCATGACAGGCAGCAGGCTGAATAGGTCCAAACAAGGATTCCATGCCTGATTAGTGGCGGTGCATTGGTACTTCTGTTAGACGTTCAGATATCGAGCAGGTAGACCTGTTTTCCGTCTTAGTGTCCACCTCAGATAGTAACTACCAGGTCTTAGGAGTGCCCAAAAATGACTTCAGGAAATAGCAACTTCGGAGCATTCGTTAAAGAGCAGTGGTATATGGTTCAATACTGCCACTGCTAACACTTGTTTTCACTCGGGACAGCGTGTGCTCCTAGAGCAGAGGTATCAGAGTAAGTTGCTCTGTTCTGCTCTTCATCCAGACGTTATATCACAAAGCAGTTGTCATCGCTGGCCGCAATCGCAGTGTCTCACAAGGAAATGTCTGGCCCTAAAGAACTGTTTTTTTTTCGAAATATTCTAATAACATTAGAACATCAACCAAAGCATGTTGAGATGTATTACTTGTTAGAGGAGAACTAAAGTTCGCCCAAGACTAAATCCAACGGGAAAAATACCAAGACGATTGTAAGGATTTTATGGAACTTGCTATCGTCTTCTTGGAAATCTTGAATCGCCAGTTCGAATCAAAGACACAGGTGAGATGTATCACGCTTACTGGTTGTCCAAGCTAGCGGTGAAGTGGATGTTCTGTGAGCCACCGCAAAATCTCATACTGAAAAGGAAAACATGCTTGGAAGACATGATCATCTTCGCCATGACAGTTAACCTGATGGTATAGTCCACTGTTCCGACGGTTTCTTCCTCTCGAGTCAAAAATCCCCACCTCTTGTAATTGACTTCGCATTTAAAGTGGATCTAAGCGGCAGCCAGTCAGAAGTCCGGAGAGCAGTTTTAGTACGTCTCTACGGAGATGATTTCATTGGATTTATTCGATGCCAATGTTTCATCTGCAAAGACACTCCAACTAGTCACAGTCCTACAAAAGAAAAAGTGGAGAGAGGATTCCAAAGCGTGTCAACCCACCTTTCAGATCGTCTTTGAAGAGTCCTAGGACGAAGAACCTGATGAGGTTCATGGAACGACTGCAATTGTTTGTAGGTTTCTTTACCAATTTAAAAGATAAATTGGAACTATGAAGAAGTTTCAGGCGGTGCTCAAGGTTGTGTCGAGCCTCAGGGTGGTGAAAGACCACCCTGAGCGAGCTGTGGTCCTCGTCCAGCAGTACAACGCTTAACTCACCAGAGATGACCAGTTGCCACGAGTTGTAGTGGGGCATCGCAGAAATTTTCCGGATGCCGGAAAAACCTCTTTGACTGGGCGACACTGAGTGGTTACCAACCACGACATACTCCGTCATAGAACGGAAAGTACTCATCCATCAGGTGGTGGATGGTGGGACTCATAGACTTTGGTTCATGCCATATAATATTAATTACAGTGATTGAAGGATGACTCATGAAAATCTTCAGTGACCCCTAAATATCAACTAATTGAAATCAATATGTACCTGCAACATTTAATGACAGAAAGTCACAAGTTTAGTGGCTGGGAGATAGAAAATAATATAAAAAGTTCTTCTTTATAAAACTGCAGAATACTTGTAACTTTAATACACACACATGTATATAATAATATAATAATAATAATAATAATAATAATAATAATAATAAATATATATATATATATATACATATATATATATATATATATATATATTTATATATATATATATATATATATATATATATATATATATATATATATACATGTATATATATATATATATATATATATATATATATATATATATATATATATATATATATATATATATATATATATATATATATATATATATATATATATATATATAATATATATTACCCCCGAACAAGTGGTATTGATCAATAATAACACTGACTAGTCAAGGAGTCGAACCCATATATATTGTTTACAGTGTGTATTATAAGGAAAAGGCTTAAAAAATAAACGAAAGTGTAAAGATGGCGAAGATTTAACTTAAACTTTAAAGGGATAATTGTCATACAATTTACTCCGAGAATGCGCCACTTATTTACTCATTTTTTCAACAACAACAATAAGCAATTAAATACATTTTCATAAATATTAAGACACTAAGACTTCTCACGGAAAGTGTCTACCGGAAGCAGTGATTATTTGTAATGTGGAGAAGAGATAGTTGAGGTGGGGCCTGAGGCAGGCACCTGACTCCCTCCTCCTGCTGGGTGACAAGCTGGAATCATCCTGTCACACTACATGCACCCTCCTATTTCTTCACACTTACTTTGCTGAAGAAGTGTCTCTAATGAGGTCCAAGTATTCACTTGATGTCTTTATAAATAGTGGGTTTATAGCTCTTTATAATATATGCACTCACACACGTGCATATATATATATATATATATATATATATATATATATATATATATATATATATATATAATATATATATATATAATATTATATATATATAAATATATATAAATATATATAAATATATATAAATATATATATATATATAAATATATATATATTTTTTTTTATTTTTTTTTATTATCACACTGGCCGATTCCCACCAAGGCAGGGTGGCCCGAAAAAGAAAAAACTTTCACCATCATTCACTCCATCACTGTCTTGCCAGAAGGGTGCTTTACACTACAGTTTTTAAAAATGCAACATTAACACCCCTATATATATATATATATATATATATATATATATATATATATATATATTATTTTATATATATATATATATATAATATATATATATATATATATATATATTTAAGCAAAACAACCACTGTGAAAGAATAGTGAAATTCCAAGCGCTTTCGTGACTTCTCACATTATCAGGAACTATAGTGGTTTTACCATATTCGGACATAACCTGTTTATTGTGATCTTATTGCATATATATGTCGTGCCGAATAGATAAAACTGGTCAATTAGCAAGATTTCATTTGAAATTAAATCTTTTCTAGAATTTTCTCTTATACGTTTAACGATATATTTTTTCATTTATGTTAATAAACGAATTAGTAATTTTATGCCAAAATAACCTTAGAAAATTGCGTAACGTTATTATAACAAGCGGAAATTACTTTATTATAATCCAGCTAAATATACTTTAGATAAGTTTTCAATAATTTAATATTAAACAAAGACAGTGAAATATTTCTTTTTCGTTAGGTTCAGAAGGATTTTTGCAAAATTATTGCATACACATTTATTCTTGCCTTATTCGGCAATAAAAACGTTGCTATTTAAGCAAAAATCGTAAGTTTTACCTATACGGCAGGACAATATTATATATATATTATATATATATATATATATATATATATATATATTATATATATATATATATATATATATTATATATATATAATAAATGTCGTGCCGAATATGTAAAACTGGTCAATTATCAAGAACTCATTTAAAATTAAGTCCTTTCTAAAATTTTCTCTTATACGTTTAAAGATATATTCTTTTCATTAATGTTAATGTAAAAAAAAAATAGTTTTGCACCAAAAGAATCTTAGAAAACTTACCTAACCTTATTGTAACAAGAATAATTTATTTTAGCCTAACCCCAAATAAATATATTTTAGATTTGTTTTACAGTAATTTAATACTAAAAAACACAGTGAAATATATTTTTGTCGTTAGGTTCAGAATGATTTTGGCGAAATTATTGCATACACAAATTTTCACTTGTCCTATATGGCAAGATGAGCGTTGCTATTTAAGCCAAGATGCAAGTTCTGGCCCATTCGGCACGACATTTTATATATATATATATATATATATATATATATATATATATATATATATATATATATATAATATATATATATATATATATATATATGTAATATTTTTTTAATGGAGTGCAGGAGTCTGCAAATCCTGGGCTGCTCTGCCGACCATGTTAATGGAAGCTTTAACAACAAGTGTTTAAACATTTTACATACTAGACTGGGAAGCAGTTAAAAGCGGTAACCAGCTGCTACCAAGACTGTAAATCTTTACAAAGACTTCCGTCCCTGAGCAAAGTTAGCTGCCGTCATAACCAACAAGCAGTGTATAATGATCTGATCTTCACACGGTATCACGGTACCACGCACGCATCCGTGACTCACGAAATCATGCACTGTTTCGGCAGTAAAGTTGATGTGTGAAACAATCTTCCAAGTTGTGTGACTGAAGCCTAAACCTTCGGCAGTTTCAAAAATAGATAATAAAAATATAGGAGTGAGAAGGACTGGATTTGAGAAGGTCTTACCAAGTGCGGCCCAGCAGGCCTTCTGCAGTGTTCTTTCATTCTTACGTCGGCCGTGATGACGGGAATGTAAACAACTCACAGAACGGAATGGGGTTCAAACCTGTGGCAAGCCGGTCCTAGCACTCTTCTTGCGAAAGAACCCTTAGGAAAAAAATAAAGAAGGAAACTGCAGTAGGCCTACAGTAGGCTCATACCTGGCAGTTCCTCTCCATGTTTCCCAGACGTTTCAGACTTACCTAACAGTCTACAAAAAAAAAAAAAGGTCACAAATGCCCAACAAATATTAAAAAACACAAAATAAGCAACGACGATGATAATCGAACAAGCAACCGAGAGAATAATAATCGCCAGAGCGATGATAACAGGTGGAAAACGAGATAATTCCAGGTGTATAACAGGAGAGAGAGAATCTGAGAGAAGAAAAAAAGTGAAAAGTGCCACAGGTAAATAAACAAATAATAACAAATGAAGTAGTATATTGCGTGGAAAAAAAATGCATTAGTGGAGACTTGATGAATAATATTGAGGGAAGGGGAAGAGGGAGGGGGGGGGGAAGGGGAAGGTGTCAGGAGTGAGAGAGAGAGAGAGAGATGGAAAGATTACAGAGTGGAGGGAAAAAGAACAGACTAAACGAGAGATAAAGGAGAAGTAAAGATATAGGAAGGACTTTTCAAACTGGGGACAATATGGACAGAGGAAGGAGAGATGGACAAAGGAAGGGGGGAGGGATAAAGAATGGGGGCTATAACTGGGAGAGGGGAACTAGATGGGGAAGGGAGAGGCTTATTTCACCCAGGTTATGTGAGACGCCGCTCCCCTCCCCTCTTCTGCCACCATATTCCTCCTCCTCCCCGCCCCTCCTCCTCCTCCCCCGCCCCTCCTCCTCCTCCTCCGCCCCTCCTCCTCCCCCCACCATGGTTAAGAGCTTAAACCGTAGCGCCGGTACATGGAGTGGGCGGTGCATGGGCGGACTGAGGGGCGGGGAGGTGTGGAGGGGGGAGAAGTAAAGGGGTAGCTGTGTACATGAGAGGTGGTGGGTGGTGGTGAGTGGTGGTGGTGGGTGGTAGTGAGTGGTGGTAGTGGGTGGTGGTAATGGGTGGTGGTGGGTGGTGGTGGTGGGTGGCAGTAGGTGGGTTGGTGGTGGGAGGTAGTGGCGATAGTGGTGGGTGGTGTTGGTGGTGAGTGGTGGGTGGTGTTGGTGGGAGTGGTGGTGGTGATGATGGGAGTGGTGGTGGTGATGGTGGGAGTGGTGATGGTGATGGTGGGAGTGGTGGTGGTGATGATGGGAGGTGGTGGTGGTGATGGTGGGAGTGGTGATGGTGATGGTGGGAGTGGTGATGGTGGGAGTGGTGGTGGTGGTGATGGTGGAAGTGGTGGTGGTAGTGGGTGGTGGTGGTAGTGGGTGGTTGTGGGTGGTGTTGGTGGTGAGTGGTGGTGGTGATGGTGAGTGGTAGTGGTGGTAACAAAAGAGAGAGAGAGAGAGAGAGAGAGAGAGAGAGAGAGAGAGAGAGAGAGAGAGAGAGAGAGAGAGAGGAAGAGAGAGAGAGAGAGGAGAGAGAGAGAGAGAGAGAGAGAGAGAGAGAGAGAGAGAGGAAGAGAGAGAGAGAGAGAGAGAGAGAGAGAGAGAGTGAGGAGAGAAGAGAGAGAGAGAGAGAGAGAGAAGAGAGAGAGAGAGAGAAAGATTCTCAACCTGTAAACGTAAACAAATGCGCCCAAATCAACCGAGAAGCAAGGGGGGGGGGGGGGAAGGAGGGACTAAAGGGGCTTCTGGCCCCCTGAAACTTAGTGGTTACATCTATCCTCACCACACCCTCTTCCATATCCTTTACCCCTCACCCACCTTCCATCTCCCTCACCCTTCCCATCCCCCTCAACCTTCCATCTCCCTCAACCTTCCATCTCCCTCAACCTTCCCATCCCCCTCAAAATTCCCATCTCCCTCAACCTTCCATCTCCCTCAACCTTCCATCTCCCTCAACCGTCCCATCTCCCTCAACCGTCCCATCTCCCTCAACCGTCCCATCTCCCTCAACCGTCCCATCTCCCTCAACCGTCCCATCTCCCTCAACCGTCCCATCTCCCTCAACCTTCCCATCTCCCTCAACCTTCCCATCTCCCTCAACCTTCCCATCTCCTTCAACCTTCCCATCTCCCTCAACCTTCCCATCTCCCTCAACCTTCCCATCTCCCTCAACCTTCCCGTCTCCCTCAACCTTCCCGTCTCCCTCAACCTTCCCGTCTCCCTCGCCCTTCCCATCTCCCTCAACCTTCCCATCTCCCTCAACCTTCCCTCTCCCTCAACCTTCCAATCTCCCTCACCCTTTCCGTCTCCCTCACCATTCCCATCTCCCTCACCCTTCCCATCTCCCTCAACCTTACCGTCTCCCTCAACCTTACCGTCTCCCTCAACCTTCCCATCTCCCTCACCCTTCCCATCTCCCTCAACCTTACCGTCTCCCTCAACCTTACCGTCTCCCTCAACCTTCCCATCTCCCTCAACCTTCCCATCTCCCTCAACCTTGACGTAAGTTAAGACACTTGTGCAACATCTAGTTATCTTTATTGTAGACGTTTCGCCAGCCAGTGGCTTTATCAATACAGATTCTTGGACATAACAGGAAACAATCCCAACCATCCCGTCTCCTTCACCTACCTCAATACTAGTGTTCTTGCCAATAGCTATAAGTCTAAGGTTGATAAAGGAAGTCACTGATAGTCTTAATGTGACTCGTGTATGTGTGTGTCTGTGTACTCACCTAATTGTACTCACCTAATTGTGGTTGCAGGGGTCGAGACTCAGCTCCTGGCCCCGCCTCTTCACTGATTGCTACTAGGTCCTCTCTCTCTCTCTCTCTCTCTCTGCTTCCTGAGTTTTATCATACCTCTTCTTAAAACTATGTATGGTTCCTGCCTCCACTACTTCACTTGCTAGGCTATTCCACTTCCTGACGACTCTATGACTAAAGAAATACTTCCTAACGTCCCTGTGACTCGTCTGAGTCTTCAGCTTCCAGTTGTGACCCCTTGTTCCTGTGTCTCTTCTCTGGAACATCCTATCTCTGTCCACCTTATCTATTCCCCGCAGTATCTTGTATGTCGTTATCATGTCTCCCCTGACCCTTCTGTCCTCCAGTGTCGTCAGTCCGATTTCCCTCAACCTTTCCTCGTACGACATTCCCTTGAGCTCTGGGACTAGCCTTGTTGCAAACCTTTGTACTTTCTCTAACTTCTTGACGTGCTTGACCAGGTGTGGGTTCCAGACTGGTGCTGCATACTCCAGTGTGGGCCTAACATACACAGTGTACAGTGTCTTGAACGATTCCTTATTTAAGTATCGGAACGCTATTCTCAGGTTTGCCAGGCGCCCGTATGCTGCAGCAGTTATTTAGTTGATGTGTGCCTCCGTTGACGTGCTCGGTGTTATGGTCACCCCGAGGTCTTTCTCCCTGAGTGAGGTCTGTAGTCTTTGTCCACCTAGCCTATACTCTGTCTGCGGTCTTCTTTGCCCCTCCCCAATCTTCATGACTTTGCATTTGGCACGATTGAATTCGAGAAGCCAGTTTCTGGACCACATGTCCAGCCTGTCCAGGTCTCTTTGCAGTCCTGCCTCATCCTCATCCGATTTAATTCTTCTCATCAACTTCACATCATCTGCGAATAGGGACACTTCAGA
>NC_069436.1:7430334-7457834 GCF_026875155.1 Cherax quadricarinatus
GGGAGATGGGCACGAAGGAACGAAGTTTTATTGGTAGGCGGGTAGATAGGCAAACAGGGAGGAAAGCAGGGAGGCGAGTAGTAGGTAGGCAAGCAGGTAAGTAGTCTTCCAGGGGAAAAGGTTTCCCCTTCTGGTATCCCTTAACCAGAGACCCCACTCAAAACCCTTTCCCTTATATATTAAAGGCCTTGTAGACCACAATTTGAACGCCCCTTTTCTGAGCACCCTTTGCCTGAAAAACTGCTGACCTTCATGTAACGTTCCTAGTTCACCTAACGTTCCTGGTGTACCTGAGTAGGTGAGGTGGGGAGATGAATTTAGGTCCAATGGCCACCTTGGAGCTCCTCCTCAGGTGAGACGGGAGGCGGGGACACTGCACATCACATTAACAAGTTAATCCATCAGGCCGTAGCACCCACACGTCGCCCATCATTGCCCACACGTCACCTATCACTGCCCACACGTCACCTATCATTGCCCACACGTCACCCATCATTGCCCACACCGTCACACCCACCTAAGTGTACCGTCGAGGCTAAATTATGACTCCAGGAACATGGGTTTAGCAGTGTGAAGTGGCTGCAGCGAAGGTTAAGTGATCCATCCCATCTGCTGCCCCTGTGGTGTTGCTGCTGCTTTTGTTGTTGCTGCTGCTGCTGCTGCTGCTGCTGCTGCTGCTGCTGCTGTTTCTGTTACTACTGCTACTGAAATTATTACTACAGCTACTACTGCTGCTTCTGACAACTATTACTGCTGATAGTTTTGTTGGTGCTGTTGCAGTTGTTACTACTCCTGCTCCCTTAGGAGCTTAAGCACTTCCTGCTGTTGATAGTGCTGCAGTGTGTGTGTGTGTGTACATACTCACCTAATTGTACTCGCCTAATTATGGCTGCAGGGGTCGAGACTCAGCTCCTGGCTCCGCCTCTTCACTGAGTGCTACTAGGTCTTCTCTCTCCCTGCTCCATGAGCTTTATCATACCTCATCTTAAAGCTATGTATGGTTCCTGCCTCCTGTGTGTGTAATTCCGCTGCTTGCAGGTGATTTCCATAATTGTAAAAGTCGAAGGTAAATGGATTTACCAGCTGGCAAGAGCAATAATAATTTTTCTTAGGGTAATCAACTAGCGAACGTTGCCGGGTAAGAAGCGTTTACATGCATGCTATCCGGATTAACCTGTTTACGAACGCACAAAGGCCGACAGAGGCGGATTTTCTAGCATTTTATATCGTCAGGAAATTGTGGAAGAAACTTAAATTAAACAATTCATTCTGTAAAAGCTATACTACATATATGGAAGGAATAGTACATTATATTATGAGATATATATAACATGTGATGCAATACATATATGTAATACATATATCACATGTAGAGTTTTTTTTTCATTTTTTTACACACTACGTTCGTGTATAATGGGACAACATGTATTTTGTTAGTGAGATGAAAATTTATAATAACTGTCTGTCACTGAGTAAATTCTTCAGACTTAATGGGAAACTTACGTTTACAAAGTCACTATGCAAACGTTAAATACAATATATATATATATATATATATATATATATATATTATATATATATATATATATATATATATGTCGTGCCGAATATGTAAAACTGGTCAATTAGCAAGAACTCATTTAAAATTAAGTCCTTTCTAAAATTTTCTCTTATACGTTTAAAGATATATTTTTTTTTCATTAATGTTAATGTAAAAATTTATAATTTTGCACCAAAAGAATCTTAGAAAACTTACCTAACCTTATTATAATAAGAGCAATTTATTTTAGCCTAACCCAGCTAAATATATTTTAGATTTGTTTACAGTAATTTAATACTAAACAAACACAGTGAAATATATTTTTTTCGTTAGGTTCAGAATGATTTTGGCGAAATTATTGCATACACAAATTTTCGCTTGTCCTATATGGCAAGATGAGCGTTGCTATTTAAGCCAAGATCGCAAGTTCTGCCTATTCGGCACGACATATATATATATCTTAGTGCCGAAGAGGTAAAACTGGCCAATTAGCAAGAACTCGTTTATAATTAAGTCCTTTCTAAAATATTTTTTTTACGTTTAAAGATATTTTTTTATGTTAGTGTAAAAATTAATGATTTTGCACCAAAAGAACCTTAGAAAACTTACACAACCTTATTATAACAAGCGCAATTTAATTTAGCCTAATCCAACTAAATATATTTTAGATAAGTTTACAATAATTTAATAAACACAATGAAATATATTTATTTCGTTAGGTTCGGAATGATTTTTTGTGAAATTACTGCATAAACAAATTTTCGCTTGCCTTATTAGGCAAGAAGAGCGTTGCTATTTAAACCAAAATCGCAAGTTTGACCTAACCGGACGACATATATTGAAAACTGATAAAAAATAAAACAATTTAGCGAATGTAATAAAATTAGATAAAGATAGCAAATTGGTAATTATAAATTAATTGGTCAAAGACAGCTAAAACATAACGATAACGAGAAACTGGTGAGGGAGAGAAACTGGCGATTAAAGGAATTTACTGATAAAGATTGTAGAAATTGGTGAAGATACGTTGCTAATGATAACAGATAAACAGTAATGACAAAAGCTGGATAATATAGGTGTTTAAAGAGCTTTTTAAGTCACATAAATAAAATCAATCATTTCACTGAATTATTATTTTCTTTATTTATGGAGAAGCACTAAATCCTTAAGAGTCGATCAGCACCCCGAGGATTCATAAGGTAGTCTGGCCTGTCCTTAGCAGACGGGGGAGGGTAGCTTCATACCCTCGAATCAAGAGCCCTTCACTTGTATCTAGGCACCCCACCCCATCCCATCACTCCACCTTCCATGAAGGGACGATGGAAGGGCGTCATACACGGGATGTATAACGTCTTGAAAAATGTAAAATGTATGCAAGAGTTTTTGTGAAAAAAACTGAGTAATCTATGAATAATTTGTGAAAAACTTGTGGATAATCTATGGATGATATAGGAGTTAGAACATAAGAACATAAGGACATAAGACAGAAGGAACACTGCAACAGGCCTACTGACCCATGCGGAGCAGGTCCATGTCCCCCCCCCGGATTAGACCAATGACCCCCCCCCCGGATTAGACCAATGCCCCCCCCCCCGGATTAGCCCAATGACCCACCCAGTCCGATCATCTCCACTCAAGGAAGGGGCACTGCTCCAGACCCAGCAGCACAAGCTAGTCAGGTCCAACTCACACCCACCCACACCCACTCATGTATTTATCTAACCTATTTTTAAAACTACACAACGTTTTAGCCTGAATAACTGTACTCGGGAGTTTGTTCCACTCATCCACAACTCTATTACCAAACCAGTGCTTTCCTATATCCTTTCTGAATCTGAATTTTTCCAACTTGAAACCATTGCTGCGAGTCCTGTCTTGGCTGGAAATTTTCAGCACGCTATTTACATCCCCTTTATTTATTCCTGTTTTCCATTTATACACTTCGATCATATCCCCCCTAATTCTACGCCTCTCGAAAGAGTGCAGATTCAGGGCCCTCAGTCTATCCTCATAGGGAAGATTTCTGATACATGGGATCATCTTTGTCATCCTCCTCTGTACGTTTTCCAGAGCATTTATATCCATTCTGTAATACGGTGACCAGAACTGAGCAGCATAGTCTAAATGAGGCCTAACCAAGGATATATAGAGTTGAAGAACAACCTGAGGGCTTCTATTATTTATACTTCTAGATATGAAGCCAAGAATTCTGTTAGCTTTATTGCGAACACTAGTGCACTGTTGTCTTGGTTTTAGATTACTGCTAACCAGAACTCCTAAATCCTTTTCGCAATCAGTAGTATTAAGATCTACATTATTTAGTTTATATGTGGCATGGTTATTTACCTGTCCAACATTTAGAACTTTGCATTTGTCAATATTAAACTGCATCTGCCACTTCTCCGACCATTGCATCAGTCTATTCAAATCATCCTGGAGTGCTCTAGTGTCCTCATTAGAATGAATTGGACAGCCTATTTTGGTGTCATCAGCAAATTTGCTTATGTCGCTATTTATTCCCTCATCTATGTCGTTTATGTAAATTGTGAACAACAACGGGCCCAACACTGACCCCTGAGGAACACCGCTTGTGACGTGCCCCCATTCTGATTTCTCCCCGTTTATGCAAACTCTCTGCTGTCTATTTGTCAGCCATGCCTCTACCCAGGAAAAAATTTCTCCTATTCCGTGTGCCTTAAGTTTCCTCAATAGCCTCTGGTGTGGAACTCTATCGAAAGCCTTACTGAAGTTCATATACACAATATCATATTCATTACCATGATCTACCTCCTCAAACACCTTAGTGAAAAAAGTTAGTAAATTCGTAAGACAGGAACGCCCCTTTGTAAAACCGTGTTGAGATTCATTAATCAATCTGTGCCTGTCAAGATGGCTACGAATTGCTTCGGCAATTATTGATTCCATAAATTTTCCCACTATGGAGGTAAGGCTTGTTGGTCTATAGTTCGAAGCCAAGGACCTGTCACCTGCCTTGTAAATAGGTATTACATTTGCCATTTTCCACTTATCAGGCACTATGCCAGTTTGTAGTGATATGTTAAAAAGATTAGCCAAAGGTATGCTAAGTTCCTCTTTACATTCCTTTAACACCCTTGCAAACAGTTCATCAGGGCCTGGGGATTTGTTAGGTTTTAGTTTCTCTATTTGTCTGAGGACCATGTCACTAGTTACCGCAATCGTACATAGTTTATTATCATCCTGTTAGGAGGAATATTGTCTGGTGGTTCGAAGATTGGCTCTAAGAGACCATTGGTTTGATTAGACGATGATCTGACTGGTTGCTGGTCTAAATAATAGTTTGACTGGTTGAAGGTCTGAATGATGGTCTGACTGGTTGGACTGAATGATGGTCTGACTGGTTGTTGGTCTGAATGGTGGTCTGACTGGTTGTTGGTCTGAATGATGGTCTGACTGGTTGTTGGTCTGAATGGTCTGACTGGTTGGTCTGAATGGTCTGACTGGTTGTTGGTCTGAATGATGGTTTGACTGGTTGTTGGTCTGAATGATGGTCTGACTGGTTGTTGGTCTGAATGGTCTGACTGGTTGAAGGTGTGAATGGCTGAAGGTCAAACTGGCTGAAAATTTGGCTGGGTTGATGATTTTATTGGCTGGTGGTCTGACTGGTTAATAGTACGACTGGATGCTTGGCTGAGAGTTATCTGTCAATTATCTTAAAACAGTAATCATCTATCACAGCACAAGTATAACAACTGACATGTATAAATAACACACACACGCACACACAATCACACTTGTTTTAAAACAAGGCATTGTATACGTGACTGAACATGGTGTTTGAAGATGTATATTAGACATATGGTGAACTGTTTCCTCTCTCTCTCTCTCTCTCTCTCTCTCTCTCTCTCTCTCTCTCTCTCTGCAAAACACAGATCTGTTCTATTGAATAAATATTAGGGACTCATTACCACTTTTACATTTTTTTTGGGTGTACACTTACCTAATTGTACTCACCTAATTGTGGTTGCAGGGAACGAGACTCAGCTCCTGGCCCCGCCTCTTCACTGACCGCTACTGGGTCCACCCTCTCCCTGCCCCATGAGCTTTATCATATCTCGTCTTAAAACTATGTATGGTTTCTGCCTCCACTACATGGCTTGCCAGACTACTCTACTTCCTAACAACTCTGTGGCTGAAGAAATACTTCCTAACATCCCTTTGACTCATCTGAATCTTCAGCTTCCAATTGTGACCCCTTGTTTCTGTATCCCATCTCTGGAGCATCCTGTCTCTGTTCACCTTGTCTATTCCACGCAGTATTTTGTATGTCGTCATCATGTCTCCCCTGACCCTCCTGTCCTCCAGTGTCGTCAGACCGATTTCCCTTTACCTTTCTTCGTAGGACATTCTCCTTAGCTCTGGAACCAGCCTTGTTGCAAACCTTTGCACTTTCTCTAATTTCTTGACGTGCTTGACCAGGTGGGGGGTTCCAAACTGGTGCTGCGTACTCCAGCATGGGCCTGACGTACACAGTGTATAAAGTCTTGAACGATTCCTTACTGAGGTACCGGAACGCTATTCTCAGGTTTGCCAGGCGCCCATATGCCGCAGCAGTTATCTGGTTAATGTGTGCTTCTGGCGACGTACTCGGTATTATACTCACTCCTAGATCTTTCTCCTTGAGTGATGTTTGCAGCCTTTGGCTTCCTAGCCTATACCCTGTCTGCAGTCTTCTTTGCCTTTCTCCGATTTTCATGACTTTGCATTTGGCGGGGTTTAAATTCTAGGAGCCAGTTGCTGAACCACGCATCCAGCCTGTCCAGGTCTCTTTGTAGACCTGTCTGGTCCGCATCTGATTTAATTCTCCTCATTAACTTCACATCATCTGCAAACAGGGACACTGAGTCTATCCCTTCTGTCATGTCGTTCACATATACCAAGAATAGCACTGGTCCCAGGACTGACCCCTGTGGGACCCCGCTCGTCACAGGCGCCCACTGTGATACCTCATTACGGACCATGACATGGTGTGTGTGTGTGTGTGTGTGTGTGTGTGTGTGTGTGTGTGTGTGTGTGTGTGTGTGCGTGTGTGTGTGTATGTGTGTGTGTATGTGTGTGTGTATGTGTATGTGTATGTGAGACCCTCGGTAGTAACATGGGGTCCTCAAGAATATCAGATCCTCTGAACTGACAGGAAACCCCCCTATGAGTGACGCTCCAGAGAGTGGAGTTCACTCCTCAACGCGCGTGCGGTAATGGCAGTACTTGCAACAACACAGTACAGTCATTAGTATGTTAATTACTCGAGATAAGGACAATAATGAGACCGCCACTCCACTAACTACCCATCATCTTTCCACCCTCCCCCCCATCCCCGTCTCTTTACCCTAATCATCCCTCCTTTCCCCTTCAGGTACGTGATTCTTGTCAATAAGACAAACACACACGAAGGTGTTTTTGTACTGAGATTATAAAATTTTGTTTTTTTTTTCATAAATAAGGAGACTCACGCGGTTTAGCGTTTCTTATGATTGTAATAATAATAATAAAAATTTTACTACTGCTGTTGCTACTACTACTACTACTACTACTACTAATAATAATAATAATAATAATAATAATAATAATAATAACAATAGGTTTGAATATACTGTTCAAATATTATTGACGGTACCAGGGATGTACGTAAATTTCCTGTATATGCTTCACGTACATCTGATGTATTGATAATCAAAGTTTTGTCTCTGAGGAGTTACCAGGTTGAAGAAGACATTGTGTAGAGGCGCCTCACTACCAGTGCTGACGAAGGAAGTTGCAAAGTCTAGTAATCTGTGGAGCAGATCTATGTACGAATGAGTTGTGGCGTACTTACATTGTGGAAAGTTAGATCTTCAGAAGACATCAGATCTCAACACCAAGACGAGACATCAGCTCTGACCAGCAGTATAAGGCATTAACTCTCAACACCCAGACAGGTTTTTTCCCTCCCTAGTTTTTTCTTACACGTCCCTGTTCATATAAGGAAAACATTACCTTGAGGCTCAGCATGTCAAAGTGAGATTCATTCTCTTGAATAAAACACAAATGCAAGACCTGGGTGTCTTCACTGACCATACCCAAGTGTTGCTCAGGTCTCTTAATCAACACTCCATACTGCTGGGGTTAGTTTTCTAATGTGCGTTTCGCCCATTTACAAGATTCCAGCAACTAAAGAGAAACTTCTAGCCATACATAATACGGAATTATTTAGATCCCAGGGGTGTACGACAGAAAATATCGAGGGAAAAACACAGATCTCGAGTAGGATTTGGTGTAAGAGATACGTATGCACTTATCAAGACACTTTTTAAAGGACGCATTTCGCCACGAGGAGCGTCTTCAGTTACCTTATTGTCTTGATCAGAGCATAGGTGTCGTTTACCTGAAAAATTGTCTATCACTATATTAGTTCCACCAAACCATATAAAGGAATTATGCACTAATGAAACAAAAATTTGAATGTCATAATTAATCAGTCTTAAAATACTGAGCTGGTTACAAGAGCCATGCATAGTGTTATGAAAGGTGTGTGTGTGTGTGTGTGTGTGTGTGTGTGTGTGTGTGTGTGTGTGTGCGCGCGCAGGGATAAAAGGAACTTGAAGATCAGTCACCCCCACGTTCTGAGTTCTGGGTAATACGACTGACTGTAGGTAGGAAATCAGTGATGCAAGTTTGCTGAGAGCTGCTATCAGTTGCCTATGTCTGGACTATGTGTGAAAATTAAACACACATGCAACATCTGGGTATCTTTACTGTAGACGTTTCGTCATCCTGTGGCTTCATCAATACTCATTCAAGGACATAATTAGAATACAGTAGAACTATATACGAAGAGATGAAGGTAATCAGTCCCTCAGCCCTGGTGATGGTGGGAAGAGCGCTGTAATCGTGGAGAACCTAATTCTTCACGACTACGGTGCTCTTCACCAATTCCAAGGCTGAGGGACTGATTACCTCATCTTTTCGTATATAGTGCTGCTGTCTTCTAATTATGTCCTCGAATGTGTATTGATAAAGCCACTGGATGGCGAAACGTCTAAAATGAAGATATCCAGAAGTTGCACGAATATCCAATTTTCATCTTGTAGGTATTGTATACCAGTCATGTATACCTGGACTATATATATCCTATCTGGCATCAAATTTTTGAATATTTAAAGCTGAACAGAAGAGGCTTTCCAAAATTATCGTGCACACATGAAATATAAAAAAATACCACTACTAATAATAATAGTATATAATAATAATAACAGTAAATAAAAATAAGGAATAATACTAATACTACTAATAATAATATTATTATTTTCATTTTACAAAGTTTGATAATATAATTAATAGAGGATTGTATTAATGTTGGTAGAATTACCGACAATATGTTAGGTAAAAGGACACAAGTGCAGCTGTGACTTTATATTGTCGCAACGTTTCGCTCTCCAGGAACTTTAATCAAGCCGTTAGGTTCTATCAAGCCAGGCTTGACAAAGCTCCTGGAGAGCAAAACGTTGCCACAATAAACTGTCACATCAGTTGCACTTTTGACATGTCGACATTCGTGGCATGTTTGTCAAGAAAGCCCTTGTTTATGCAAAGCTTTTCTAGCAGTAATAAGATTAACTTATAACTACGGGCATTTATAAGCTTCAGTTAATTTGTGTGACTAATAAAGTTAACAGTTTTTTATTTTAACTTAAAACCAAATTGTTAATGATGATGCAACATTAACCAGAGGACGGCCGCACATGCCAACAGTTGTATGAACCGTTTCTACCATTGCAAAACACCAGACGGATAAAACATTCTCAATTATATTCGAAAGTTTGGAAGAGAAATATATGAAAAAATCAGTCTCATAACGACATTCCTTCCGGGATATCATGTAATTTTGTCAGCATTATTTTGAAACATGAAACTCCCTTGATATATCCTGTATATCATGTTTAATGATCTGTAATATGAACATGCTATTTTCACTGACGAAAAGTTTCGCCTGAAGAACAGGATTCTTCAGGCGAATACGGAAGAAAATGAGGCTTTAGGCTTAGACAATGATTATTTTCAATTAAAGCTGAGGGGCTGAAATTCTGTCAAGGCTGAAGGACTCGACACCTCGAAATATTCCATCTCCACTTCTTCCACTGTCTCCAACATTGAAATCAGATTTGTATTTGATTGAAAATGGCTGCTGGGCAAGCGAAATGTTTCGGCCATGAAGATATCCATGTGTTGCACATGTATTTTAGACTGTAACCAGTCATACAATTGCTAAATCCTCGCTACAGCTATGAATGCAAGTCAAATTCGACATCTCTGAATTCTGCCATTATCTTTGCCACGAGGTTACTTGTTCCTGCCACTAATTTTGTCCAGATTTTGTCTTCGTCATAGTGACATAGTGAGACCCTCTACAGCTTGCTAACAATGGGAGTTTTCAGCATCAGGAAGAAATACACTGAATTCATATTACTTTCAGCTTTTCATGTCTATCTCTCTCTCTCTCTATCTCTCTCTCCCTCCCCCTATCTTTCTCTCCCCTCTCTTTCTCTCCCTCTCCTCTCTCTCTCTCTCTCTCTCTCTCTCTCTCTCTCTCCTCTCTCTCCCCTTTCTCTCTCTCTCTCCTCCCCCTTTCTCTCTCCCCTTTCTCTCTCTCTCCCCCTTTCTCTCTCTCCCCCTTTCTCTCTCCTCCTTTCTCTCTCTCCCTTTCTCCCCTTTCTCTCTCTCCCCCTTCTCATCTCCCCCTTTCTCTCTCTCCCCCTTTCTCTCTCCCCTTTCTCTCTCACCCTTTCTCTCTCTCCCCTTTCTCTCTCCCCCTTTCTCTCTCCCCTTTCTCTCTCCCCCTTTCTCTCTCACCCTCTCTCTCTCACCCTCTCTCTCGACACCTGCAAGGGCCAACCAACAGATGCAGCAGGAAATTCACACACCTGTAAATAATCCTCATGCTTGTCTTTACTATTGTATAATAGAATATGCTAGTGTATATTCTTATATACTACTGCACATATACAGTATACACTATATAAGCTAAAACTTAATTACATTTAAAGCGAAATTACTATGTAATTTTCTAATTTTTGATGATGTTGACGGTTGTGATTACGATGATGACTGTAATGATAATAATGATGAGTGATGATGATGATGATGATGGTGAAGGGCTCTTTATTAAAGGAATTAGAGCTGCACTTCCTTGGATCAAATCTGATTACTTCCTATCAATCACCCAGGCCTTGTATACTTCCTACTGATTTAATTAACGTTTCCTCTCATATATGAAGTTATTTTTCATAGGACTTGTCCCGAGGAGCCCGTCCCATGGGACCTGTTCAGAGGAGCCCGTCCCATGGGACCTGTTCAGAGGAGCCCGTCCCATGGGACCTGTTCAGAGCAGCCCGTCCCATGGGACCTGTTCAGAGCAGCCCGTCCCATGGGACCTGTTCAAGGAGCCCGTCCCATGGGACCTGTTCAGAGGAGCCCGTCCCATGGGACCTGTTCAGAGGAGCCCGTCCCATGAGACCTGTTCAGAGCAGCCCGTCCCATGGGACCTGTTCAGAGGAGCCCGTCCCATGGGACCTGTTCAGAGAAGCCCGTCCCATGGGACCTGTTCAGAGCAGCCCGTCCCATGGGACCTGTTCAGAGCAGCCCGTCCCATGGGACCTGTTCAGAGCAGCCCGTCCCATGGGACCTGTTCAGAGGAGCCCGTCCCATGGGACCTGTTCAGAGGAGCCCGTCCCATGAGACCTGTTCAGAGCAGGCCCGTCCCATGGGACCTGTTCAGAGGAGCCCGTCCCATGGGACCTGTTCAGAGAAGCCCGTCCCATGGGACCTGTTCAGAGGAGCCCGTCCCATGGGACCTGTTCAGAGAAGCCCGTCGCATGGGACCTGTTCAGAGGAGCCCGTCCCATGGGACCTGTTCAGAGGAGCCCGTCCCATGGGGCCTGTTCAGAGCAGCCCGTCCCATGGGACCTGTTCAGAGCAGCCCGTCCCATGGGACCTGTTCAGAGGAGCCCGTCCCATGGGACCTGTTCAGAGAAGCCCGTCCCATGGGACCTGTTCAGAGGAGCCCGTCCCATGGGACCTGTTCAGAGGAGCCCGTCCCATGGGACCTGTTCAGAGGAGCCCGTCCCATGGGACCTGTTCAGAGGAGCCCGTCCCATGGGACCTGTTCAGAGGAACCCGTCCCATGGGACCTGTTCAGAGGAACCCGTCCCATGGGACCTGTTCAGAGGAACCCGTCCCATGGGACCTGTTCAGAGGAACCCGTCCCATGGGACCTGTTCAGAGGAACCCGTCCCATGGGACCTGTTCAGAGGAACCCGTCCCATGGGACCTGTTCAGGGGAACCCGTCCCATGGGACCTGCTCAGAGGAACCCGTCCATGGGACCTGTTCAGAGGAACCCGTCCCATGGGACCTGTTCAGAGGAGCCCGTCCCATGGGACCTGTTCAGAGGAGCCCGTCCCATGGGGCCTGTTCAGAGGAACCCGTCCCATGGGACCTGTTCAGAGGAACCCGTCCCATGGGACATGTTCCGAGGAACCCATGCTATGGACCCACCCCAAGGGACCCGTCCCATAAGATTTCAGTGATCTCCACGTCCCAAAAGACCTTGAGTGCCAAGTATCCGAAGAGGGGCCTCGACACTGACGAAAGGCTCCTGGTATAAGGAATCGGTGGTATCCATTTCTTTCCTGAAATCAAACCTGATTTCGTCGAATTACCCTGGCGCCTTATGACCCCTACGGGCTTATCGCTTCCACATAAACATAAAAAATAATATTGTTTTTCAACACGGAGATGATTCTAGGTTCCGGTGATTCTGTCGTCCAAAGATTTTGAGTTCCGTGATTCCAGAGTACCGATGTCCACAAGTTTTGATTTCCATGATTTTCAAGTTCCAATGTTCAAAGGTTTTAAGTTCCAAAGCTTTAATGTTCGAAGGGTTTGAGTTACAAGGGCGACTTTATGAACTGTCCAAGTCGGATCGAACCTTCATCCTATGTGCGGGTTGTGTATTGAATTACAAGTTCTTCTGGTAGTCAAGCGGACACACGGATGATCAAACTAAATGGAAAACAAGTGGTCGGACTTATGGTCTTAATAAAAATAAGATACCAGACATGTAACACAAATATCCTAAATCTGCTTGCAACAGATAAGTCAACTGTAGATAGAATCCGAATCTTTAACCTTTTCGGGGCATAGTTTCTAGAACTTTTGTGTATTCAAATGCTTTTGATCTGCGTTCCACGTTATGGATGTGGAGTGCACAATATACAAGCCGCTTCGGAGAGAATTTTTTTTTTCCCCGAGTTACATGTATTCTAAAATTCGATTGTTCAAAGATTCTGAGTTTAACTACTAGAGAGTCCCAGTACTGAAGACTTCCAATGCTCCAAGAGGCAGAGATTCCAACGCTTCAGGAAGCCGTGGTTACAAAGTTTCAGGAGGCCGAAGCTCCAAACTGCAAGAGGTCGAGGCTGAAAAGCTCCAGGAGACAGAGATTCCAAAAGCTCGAAGAGGCCGAGGTTCCAAAGTTCCTAAAAGCCGAAGCTTCAAAGCTCCAGGAGGCCGAGGTTCCTAAGTCTCCTCCAGCCCCACCTTCCTTGATGACCTGCCAAGCCTTCTTTAACATATTGATTCTCAAGACGAATAAAAAAAAGGAGAGGCGGGGAAGAGAAAGAAAGAAAGAAAGAAAAAAAAAGGGAAACGAAAATAAAGAACTGGGTCTGGAATGCTTTTCTGTTTTCCTACTTCTGGCTATGATTTTTTTCCTGGAATTTGAGAATTGTCTCATATATTATGTAAACGCAATAAATAATGAGAGATTCATTAACCCCATCCAGCTTAGTTTATAACCAGTGTAAATGATGCTATTGATATGCCCACGTGAGGGCAAGCGCAGGAGATTACAATCGTAACTCTGTAAATCAATTATATTCGTTCACCTCATCGGATAAAATTATTAATGTTATTTCTTTCTTTTAGGATAATGGAAGAGTGGCGAGGATAGCCATCCTGTGACTCTCAGTGTGTACGCTGAGTGAGCCGCCATGTTGTTTAACTAGGTTCAGTTCCTTGTTTCCGCAATAGATGGCGCGGGCTGTACTTAACAATATTCATCACACTGCTGCGGCTGTGTTATTCTCATATTAACGATATTTATGGCATTTCCATCAATCTTCGACTTTTAGAGCCTACTTGTTTGAGCGAATAAACGTGGCCGGTGATTACTGCGAGCAACAACTGGCTTTTACACTCAAAATGCGCTCAAATGTATAGTTTTATCCTAATTAGAAAAACTCAATTCGCATTTATAATTTATTGGGCACCTGAGTTACTTATTTTTATTTTTCGTATCATGAATGGAATTTGCTAGCGAGAAAAGGATACGTATGCTAAATGACTGGTCAATATCTGAGTGATAAGTGTGACGGAACTACCAGCTCAAGGATAACCAGGTGCTGCTGAGAGAGGATTGCGTCCTAACTTGGCCCGCCCATTTTGGTCCACCCTGGGCAATTTTAACCCTATTTTGGCCCCATTTGGGTTATTCTATGATCCTGCCCTATCCTAACACTCCCCTCATTCCTCTCTCTCTTGCTGAATCTTGGATCCTCGTTCTTCCTCAGGATGTTGTACCAGTTCACGCACCTTCCTTATTTTGTCATGGCGTATGGTTAATAAAATTTAACTGGTGTAGTCCAGCTGTGTTGGCGAGCGGCAGGAGCCACCATAACCACCGCTGAGCCACGAACCATCTCCTCACAACACCTGTACATACTCACCTGTGTTAAGTAAACTCGGCACACGGCGCCTCAATGTCTCTTGGGTCGGCCATCCCAAGTTGACATGTGTAATTACCAACCATAACTCAGCCCTCTGGTCAGCCTGTACCACTACATCACTGCGGCCAGCACGCTGTTTCTTGGCCTACCCCGTCCTTCCCAACCTGCACCCTCTGGCGGCCTGCCCTGCTCTTCCTACCCTACCCCATAATGGTACCGTAGTGGCTCAAGTGGTGGAGGAGCGTTAGAGTTACAACTCAAAGAACCCGGGTTCGATTTCCAGCTGAGCCAAGATTTGTGGAAAAGTTCTTTGATACTTGCTGCCCCTGATCACCTAAGTGTAAATAGGTACCTGCGTGATAGTAGGTCAATGTGGGTGACATCCTAGGAAATAGGGCGATACTGACGGGAAAAAATAGACGTGTTTTCCTCTTCTTCCTCTTAGTTTATCCTCTTCCTCTTCTGCTTCCATCAGACTGGGTTATGCCAATTCTGCTTTTATGTCCATGTCTACTCTCCCCTTTCTTCCTTACCTTTACATGGTGTTTTTTTACTAGTGATTTGGTCTGCGTGTGCTCTCACTGGCAGCGAAATCGTTACTCCTGGCTTGTAAAAGTTGATAATGGTTATAATAACCATTAATTTTTAAAGGAGTGGTGGGGTAAGCCAGCGGAAGGCCTCGGTCAGATGGCGAAAAATTCCAGTGGTAGGTCATCATATGTCTATGACCCGCTTCAGGAAATACTTGTCCACTTTCCGGACAAACCTTACGTAACTTCTTGGCTTGTACTATTTTAGTATTCCTTGCTTTAACCTCCATTCCTCTTGGTCTGTAATTTTTTTTCCTTCTTTCTTGGTTTAACCTCTTGGCTCGTATTTCTTTCTTCCTTCCTTGGTTTAATTTCCATTCCTCTTGCCTTTTACTTCCCGTGGGTTTCTTATTCACTTCGTTTTTTTTTTCTTAGTTTCTCTATACGTGTGGTTTTAAAGGACTACCATACAGCTGTAACAGAGTTGCAGTAAGAAGGTTCAGACATACACTGGTGGAGCTCATGACGGATAACCAACATGCAAGTGAAAAATCTGAGTCTTATGTTAACTGAGGTCTGCAGCGCACACACCGAACAGGGCAAGTGTTTTACTGACAAGTGCCTTTGACAAAAGGCACCTGCCGATATGACACATACACGTACACACACATACATGTATACACACACACACACACACAGAGGAGCTATGAATCGACCCCTGCAACCGCAAATAGGTGTGTACACACACACACATACAAACACCGAACAGGTTAAGTGTTTCATCGACAAGTGCTTTTGTCAAAATGATAAAACACACACACATACACACACACACACACTATCCCTGGTCATCACAACAAGTAAGAAACAAACACAACAACAATCTCCAGGCGAAAATGGCCATTTCCAAGGCAGTCATTAAATGATTAAGGTTCATCCACAACATGACATTCAATTAAAGGTTTCTCATGAGGCCGTGAGCAGGATGTGGGATTATTAGACAATAACAGTTCATCACGTAATATAACCTTAAGTCTCCATGTTGAGGCTGATGAAGTGTTGTTCTGGTTGCCAGAGTGCTGGTGGTTGTTGTTGAACGTAATGGTGGTAGTGGTGGTTGTGGGAGGTTGTGGTTGTAGGTAGTGGTGGTTGTAGGTAGTGGTGGTTGTAGGAGGTTGTGGTTGTAAGAGGTTGTGGTTGTAGGTAGTGGTGGTTGTAGGTAGTGGTGGTGGTGGTTGTGGTGGTTGTAGTGGTGATAGTGGTGATGGTGGTTGTGGGTAGTGGTGGTGATGGTTGTGGTGGTGACAGTAGTGGTGGTGGTTGTGGTGGTGATAGTAGTGGTGGTGGTGGTGGTGGTGGTTGTGGTGATAGTGGTGGTTGTGGTGGTGATAGTGGTGGTGGTTGTGGTGGTGATAGTAGTGATGGTGGTTGTGGTGGTGATAGTAGTGATGGTGGTTGTGGTGGTGATAGTAGTGGTGGTGGTGGTGATAGTGGTGGTGGTGGTTGTGGTGGTGATGGTGGTGGTGGTGGTTGAGGTGGTGATAGTAGTGGTGGTGGTGGTTGTAGTGGTGATAGTAGTGGTGGTGGTGGTGATAGTAGTGGTGGTGGTTGTGGTGGTGATAGTATTGGTGGTGATAGTAGTGGTGGTGGTTGTGGTGGTGATAGTAGTGATGGTTGTGGTGGTGATAGTAGCGGTGGTGGTGGTTGCGGTTGTGGTGGTGGTTGTGGTGGTGATAGTGGTGTGGTTGTGGTGGTGATAATGGTGGTGGTAGTGGTTGTGGTGGTGATAGTAGTGGTGGTGGTTGTGGTGGTGATAGTGGTGGTGGTGGTTGTGGTGGTGGTTGAGGTGGTGATAGTAGTGGTGGTGGTTGTGGTGGTGATAGCAGTGGTGGTGGTGGTTGTGGTGGTGATAGTAGTGGTGGTGGTGGTTGTGGTGATAGTGGTGGTGATGGTGACAGTAGTGGTGGTGGTTGTGGTGGTGATAGTAATGGTGGTGATAGTAGTGGTGGTGGTTGTGGTGGTGATAGTAGTGGTGATGGTTGTGGTGGTGATAGTAGTGGTGGTGATAGTATGGTGGTGGTTGTGGTGGTGATAGTAGTGGTGGTGGTTGTGGTGGTGATAGTAGTGGTGGTGGTTGTGGTGGTGATAGTGGTGGTGGTTGTGGTGGTGATAGTAGTGGTGGTGGTTGTGGTGGTGATAGTGGTGGTGGTTGTGGTGGTGATAGTGGTGGTGGTCGTGGTGGTGATAGTAGTGGTGGTGGTTGTGGTGTTGATAGTAGTGGTGGTGGTGGTTGTAGTGGTGGTGGTGGTTGTAGTGGTGGTGGTGGTTGTGGTGATAATAGTGGTGGTGGTGGTGGTGGTGATAGTGGTGGTGGTTGTGGTGGTGATAGTAGTGGTGGTGGTTGTGGTGGTGGTTGTGGTGGTGATAGTAGTGGTGGTGGTTGTGGTGGTGGTTGTGGTGGTGATAATAGTGGTGGTGGTGGTGATAGTGGTGGTGGTTGTGGTGGTGATAGTAGTGGTGGTGGTGGTTGTGGTGGCGATAGAAGTGGTGATGACAACACTCATCACTTCTCTTCCTTACATAAGAACATAAGAACATAAGAACGAAGGAACACTGCAGAAGGCCTACTGGCCCATGCGAGGCAGGTCCAAGTCTCCTACCGGCTTAAGCCAATGCACCCAACCTAGTCAGGTCAGGTCACATTGACTTAAGGGAGGAACACGGCAACCGACCTGGTAGCACAAGCTATCAGGTCTAACTCACACCCACCCACATCATGTATTTATCCAACCTATTTTTAAAGCTACACAACGTTCTGGCCTCTATAACGGTACTTGGGAGTTTGTTCCACTCATCCACAACTCTATTACCAAACCAGTACTTTCCTATATCCTTCCTGAATCTGAATTTTTCCAACTTAAAACCATTGCTGCGAGTCCTGTCTAGGCTAGATATTTTCAGCACACTATTTACATCCCCTTTATTTATTCCTGTCTTCCATTTATACACCTCAATCATATCCCCCCTAATTCTACGTCTTTCTAGAGAGTGCAGTTTCAGGGCCCTTAGCCTATCCTATTCATTCTCTCTTCATCTTCCCATTGAACCCCTTAATTAATAACCTAACTCACTATTTTACCAAGCAGGTGTGTTCTTACCCCTCTGTGGCCGCAGGGGGGATGGCGGGGGCATCCTGGCTTCTCCAAGAATATCTCGTGGAACGAACCAGGTTCAGGAGGCCAGACACTCTCATTTAGTAACAAATCGTCTCACTATTCCTGGCTTCATGAACCATCTCATCTCTACTCTTAAATATTGATAATTTTCTACCATTATTATTATTATTATTATTTTTTTTTTTTTTTTTTTACACAGGGTTTGACAAGGTTAAGGATCCCTAGCTTTATTGACAAGCTATTTACAGGTTAAGGATTCCTAACTTTATTGGTAAGCTAAGATCTGTTACCTACATCAGCTCATTTGAAAGCATTTTTATTGTTATGAGACATACAAGTAGGGAACAGGATGAAGTTGGAGCCATCTGTGGGCCAGCATTTTCATTTGATCAACTGACTTTATCTCGTTGACATCATTATGCTGTACGAATGTGTTCCATACTCGAGTCATCCTGGGTAAATATGATCTCAGATGGAGTGATGTTCTGGAGAAGGGTACAGCCAGAGTGAAGTTGCTGCTTTCTGCCCGTCTTGTGGCATAAAAGCTTGTTTCACGCTGTCCTCGAAGTGGATCCAAGTGTGGTACTTTGACAATATTGGCCTTGTACATAACAGTAAGGCCACCCACATCCCTCCTGTGTTGAAGGCTCTGCTGAAATGACAGATCTATCCAGGATGGGTCCAGGCGAGAGATGAGACGTCTTGCTCTGTTCTCTACTCTGTCAAGCAGTCGCAGATGAGAGGGGGGACGGGAGGACGAGGACGTTCCTCACTATCTTGGTCACTTTCACTGGTCACGATCACTGTTATGAGCACACGATCACCGTTACGATCACTTATGATCACTCGATCACTGTTACGATAACTGTATCACTGCCACGATCACATGATCACGGTTACGATCACTTACGATTACACGATCACCGTCACGATCACTGTCACGAGCACAAGATCACTGTTACGATCACTGTCACGATTACTTGATCACTGTTACGATCACTGTATCACTGTCACGATCACATGATTACTGTCACCATCACTCGATCACTGTTACGATCACAGTCACGATCACACGATCAGTCACGATCACTGTTACGATCACAGTCACGATCACACGATCACTGTCGCAGTATGAGCGTATAGTAGCAGGTGGTTGTATGAACCAGCTCAGGGCAAAATTCAGTCGGAAGAGTAAACAAAACAGACTCAGTATGAACCGCTAGAAAAAAAGAGACAAATGCAATATAAAGCGATACTTTAGTGGCAGTGTTTCGCCCACACATTGGCCTTTATCCTCACAAACAGATCTGTTTACTCTATGTGAGAGAAATGTTGTATTAAAGTAATGCTGTCAGTAAAAGACCGTAGGGTTTGGTTGTTCGAGAGGGTTTGGTTGTTTGAGGTGTCCCACAAACGTGGTAATTACATCAGGTAACCTTAGCTCACTCTTAAACGCCAGACTGCCCATCACCAGGATAATCTAGAGTGGTCCACTCACCGTTAGATGGCTCTGAGGTGACTGGTTGAATGGTTATTTGTATGGTGTGTCAAGCACAGGACGACTGCTCTTAACAGAGAGTTAAATAAGCTGCGCTCTGCCCTTAAGCACCCTACTACACTCAGTACCCTACTGTCCTCAGTACCCTACTACCCTCAGTACCTTACTACCTTCAGTACCCTACTGTCCTCAGTGTACCCTACTACCCTCAGTACCCTACTACCTTCAGTACCCTACTACCTTCAGTACCCTACAACTTTCAGTACCCTACTACCTTCAGTACCCTACTACCTTCAGTACCCTACTACCTTCAGTACCCTACTTCTCATCCAGTGACCCTACTACCTTCAGTACCCTAGTACCTTCAGTGCCCTACTACCCTCAGTACCCTACTACCTTCAGTACCCTACTGTTCTCAGTGCCCTACTGCCTTTTGTACCCTACTACCTTCAGTACCCTACTACCCTCAGTACCTTACTACCTCAGTACCCTACTACCTCAGTCCCTACTTACCTTCAGTACCCTACTGTCCTCAGTACCCTACTACCCTCAGTACCCTACTACCTTCAGTACCCTACTACCTTCAGTACCCTACTGTCCTCAGTACCCTACTACCCTCAGTACCCTACTACCTTCAGTACCCTACTGTCCTCAGTACCCTACTACCCTCAGTACCCTACTACCTTCAGTACCCTACTACCTTCATACCTACTAACCTCATCTACACCTTCGTAAAATTCCAGTACCCTCTACCTTCAGTACCCTACTACCTTCAGTACCCTACTACCTTTATTACCCTACTACCTTCAGTACCCTACTACATTACCCTACTACCTTCAACACCCTACTACCTTCAGTACCCTACTACCTCCGGTACCCTACTACCTTCAGTACCTACTACCTTCAGTACCCTACTACCCTCAGTACCCTACTACCTCCAGTACCCTACACTCTCAGTACCCTACTACCTTCAGTACCCTACAACCCTCAGTACCCTACTACCTCCAGTACCCTACTACCTCAGTGCCCTACTACGCCAGTACCCTACTCACCTTCAGTACCCTACTACCTCAGTACCCTACTACCTTCAGTACCCTACTCCCTCTCAGTACCCTACTACTGTCAGTACCTATACCTCTACCTACACTTCAGTACCCTACTACCCTTCGTACTCTACTACCTCAGTACCCTACTACCTCATTACCCACTACCCTCGTACTATTACCTCAGTACCCTACTACCTTTCATACCCTACTACCCTCAGTACCCTACACCTCAGTACCTACATTTCAGTACCCTACTACCCTCAGTACCCTACTAACTTATCAGTACCCTACTACCTTCAGTCTACCTCAGTCCAACTCTCAGTACCCTACTACCTTCAGTACCCTACACCTCAACCTACAACTCTCAGTACCCTACTACCCTCAGTACCCTACTACCTTCAGTACCCTACAACTCTCAGTACCCTACTACCTTCAGTACCCTACAACCCTCAGTACCCTACTACCCTCAGTACCCTACTACCTTCAGTGCCCTACTACCCTCAGTACCCTATTACCTTCAGTACCATACAACCTCTCAGTACCCTACAACTTCAGTACCCTACTACCTCAGTACCCTACAACTCTCAGTACCCTACTACCTTCAGTACCCTACAACCCTCAGTACCCTACTACCCTCAGTACCCTACTACCTTCAGTGCCCTACTACCCCCAGTACCCTACCACCTTCAGTACCCTACAACTCTCAGTACCCTACTACCTTCAGTACCCTACTACCTTCAGTACCCTACAACTCTCAGTACCCTACACCTCAGTACCCTACTACCCTCAGTACCCTATTACCCTCAGTACCCTACTATCTTCAGTACCCTACTACTCTCAGTACCCTACTACCTTCAGTACCCTACAACTCTCAGTACCCTACTACCCTCAGTACCCTACAACTCTAAGTACCCTACTACCTTCAGTACTCTGTAACTCTCAGTACCCTACAACTCTCAGTACCCTACTACCTTCAGTACCCTACAACTCTCAGTACCCTACAACTCTCAGTACCCTACTACCCTCAGTACCCTACTACCTTCAGTACCCTACAACTCTCAGTACTCTACTTTCTTCAGTACCCTACAACTCTCAGTACCCTACTACCCTCAGTACCCTACAACTCTCAGTCCTCTCCCCATTTCTTCAGTACCCTCTACCTAACTCTCATACCCTACTACCCTCAGTACCCTACAACTCTCAGTACCCTACTACCCTCAGTATCCTACTATCCTCAGTACCCTACTACCCCCAGTATCCTACTACCCTCAGTACCCTACTACCCTCAGTACCCTACAACTCTCAGTACCCTACTACCCTCAGTACCATACAACTCTCAGTACCCTACTACCTCAGTACCCTACTACCTCAGTACCCTACAACTCTCAGTACCCTACTACCCTCAGTACCCTACTACCTTCAGTACCCTACAACTCTCAGTACTCCACTACCCTCAGTACCCTACTACCCTCAGTACCCTACTATCTCAGTACCCTACTACCTCTCCCCCAGTACCCTACTACCCTCAGTACCCTACAACTCTCAGTACCCTACTACCCTCAGTACCCTACAACTCTAAGTACCCTACTACCTTCAGTACTCTGTAACTCTCAGTACCCTACAACTCTCAGTACCCTACTACCTTCAGTACCCTACAACTCTCAGTACCCTACAACTCTCAGTACCCTACTACCTCAGTCCTACACTCTATACTACCTTCAGTACCCTACAACTCTCAGTACCCTACAACTCTCAGTACCCTACTACCCTCAGTACCCTACAACTCTCAGTACCCTACTACCCTCAGTATCCTACTATCCTCAGTACCCTACTACCCCCAGTATCCTACTACCCTCAGTACCCTACTAAACTCAGTACCCTACAACTCTCAGTACCCTACTACCCTCAGTACCATACAACTCTCAGTACCCTACTATCCTCAGTGCCCTGCTACCCTCAGTACCCTACAACTCTCAGTACCCTACTACCCTCAGTACCCTACTCCCCTCAGTACCCTACAACTCTCAGTACTCTACTACCCTCAGACCCTACTACCCTCAGTACCCTACAGCTCTCAGTACTCTACTACCCTCAGTACCCTACTACCCTCAGTACCCTACAACTCTCAGTACCCTACTACCCTCAGTACCCTACAACTCTCAGTACCCTACTACCCTTAGTACCCTACTTCCCTCAGTACCCTACTACCCTCAGTACCCTACTACCCTCAGTACCCTACAACTCTCAGTACCCTACTACCCTTAGTACCCTACTACCCTCAGTACCCTACAACTCTCAGTACCCTACTACCCTTAGTACCCTACTACCCTCAGTACCCTACTACCCTCAGTACCCTACTACCCTCAGTACCCTACTACCCTCAGTACCCTACTACCCTCAGTACCCTACTACCCTCAGCACACACCACACTCACCATCCTCAGACTGAGGAAGTTTTTCTCAAATCACTTTCGTCCTAGATCAGCTATTTTTTTTTAATCAATCTGCCCCAATCTGCCTTATCTTTTCCTCTTGAATATCTTTCACGTAGTGATTATGTCATCTTTGGTTTTCCTCTTCTAAGGTTTTGATAATGTAGTTTGTTTAATCAGGTCATTTCCCTTAGGTTCGCGACTAATCTTGTAGCGAATCTTTGGATTTTATCCAGCCTCGGTAAAGTTTTCTTAAGCGATTGTTCCATGTTGAGTGTGTTTATGTGTGTGTGTGTGTGTGTATGTGTGTGTGTGTGTGTGTGTGTGTGTGTGTGTGTGTGTGTGTGTGTGTGTGTGTGTGTGTGTGTGTGTGTGTGTGTGTGTGTGTGTGTGTGTGTGTGAGATTACTTGGAATTCCACACTCAGGTTATCTGCTGAGAAGAACTATATCTATGGAAATAACGAACTATCGCGTGTTATGTGTGTATGGGTCAAGGACGGGGATTTTTACATTTGTTAAAAATAATTGTCACAATATATTATAGTCAAATTTGAGAATTAATATTAAACATCAGCTGAGGGTTTTATAATTTTGTTATTGTAGCAAGAAGAGAATTGAATTATGGGAGCTCGAACCTACGTATTAAAGTTACTGAGGAAGGGTAGGGATGATAAGGATCACCAGCAGCACAGCATCGACGAACCTGCCTTGAAGAGTGAATTAAGATGAGAGAAATGGAATGACTGGTGCAGGGATGAACCTGCAGTCCTAGAGATGTAAGAAACACACACTGTTATGGTGCTACAATGAGAATTATCAGACACACTGTTATGGTGCTACAATGAGAATTATCAGACACACTGTTATGGTGCTACAATGAGAGTTATCAGACACAGTGTTATGGTGCTACAGTGAGAGTTATCGGACACACTGTTATGGTGCTACAATGAGAGTTATCAGACACAGTGTTATGGTGCTACAGTGAGAGTTATCGGACACACTGTTATGGTGCTACAATGAGAGTTATCAGACACAGTGTTATGGTGCTACAGTGAGAGTTATCGGACACACTGTTATGGTGCTACAATGAGAGTTATCAGACACATTGTTATGGTGCTACAGTGAGAGTTATCAGACACACTGTTATGGTGCTACAATGAGAGTTATCAGACACACTGTTATGGTGCTACAATGAGAGTTATCAGACACACTGTTATGGTGCTACAATGAGAGTTATCAGACACACTGTTATGGTGCTACAATGAGAGTTATCAGACACACTGTTATGGTGCTACAATGAGAGTTATCAGACACACTGTTATGGTGCTACAATGAGAGTTATCAGACACACTGTTATGGTCTACTGAGAGTTATCAAAACATGTTATGTAATAGGTTATCAGACACACTGTTATGGTACTACAATGAGAGTTATCAGAAACACTGTTATGGTGCTACAAAGAGTTATCAAAGACACACTGTTGTGGCAGTAGAATGAGAGTTATCATGAAAGTTATCTAGAAAGAACTCGAAGACAGTTTCATTAAGCGAATTTACCTTCAAAATAAGCCTATTGTGATTAAATGTAATTTAGCTGAGACAGCACTGAACATCCCAAGGTCATGTTGGCTATTCCATTTCTCTGTTGGCATGTAAACAGAGCTATTATACATCTTTCAGAGGTTTAAACAATGATATATTTTAGCGTCTTCAGTTCTTCAGGTGAATGTTCCAAGTGAAGCGGGTTGAGGTTTTTACTGACAAGTCTGACACATTGGCTACAATATGCACAAAAAATAAGCAGAATTGATGTTATGTAGAAACGCTTGAAATATAATTTTAAATCAGACTTTCCACAAAGATGGAAAAGTTGTTTCTCTGAATTGGTTTAATCTGAAGTTTTAATTTTTATTAGATTTGAGAATTAAAAGATACTTGTAGCCAGAGAAGAACGAATGGTCTGTCTTAACGTCTTGTACACCTACCATGACAATGGAGAATAAGAGACACCATATCATGGACACGTTCAAAAGAGCATGTGACATCTATTTTTTTTCCTAAATTCTCTAAATATCTAAGCTCACCTCTTGTAAATTAACTCAATAGTCCAGGTTCTAGGAAAAATTTGATACCAAAAGCCCTAAAACTTTCTTTAGACCTCTTCTCCCTGGTTTATACACACACACACACACACACACACACACACACACACACACACACACACACACACACACACACACACACACACACATATATATATATATATATATATATATATATATATATATATATATATATATATATATATATATATATATATATATATATATATATATATATATATATATATATATATACGTCGTGCCGAATATGTAAAACCGGCCAATTAGCAAGAACTCATTTAAAATTAAGTCCTTTCTAAAATTTTCCCTTATACGTTTAAAGATATATTTTTTTCATTAATGTTAATGTAAAAAAAATTAATTTTGCACCAAAAGAATCTTAGAAAACTTACCTAATCTTATTATAACAAGAACAATTTATTTTAGCCTAACTCAACTAAATATATTTTAGATTTGTTTATAATAATTTAATACTAAACAAACACAGTGAAATATATTTTTTTCGTTAGGTTCAGAATGATTTTGGCAAAATTATTGCATACACAAATTTTCGCTTGTCTTATATGGCAAGATGAGCGTTGATATTTAAGCCAAGATCGCAAGTTCTGCCTATTCGGCACGACATATATATATATATATATATATATATATATATATATATATAATATATATATATATATTATATATATATATATATATATATATATATATATATATATATATATATATATATATATATTTCTAAAGTGCACCAAGGCTAGATACTCAATATTCCAACAAAAACCTTAAGGGTCTTATATCGATCCAATGACCACAAAAGGAGCCAAGATGCTTTGCTGACCTATTAGTCATATATCTTTAATGAAGCAATATATTTGTTAATGTAGTCGTAAAGTCATAAGTTTACTGCAGCTTCACTGGACTCCGCATGTAATCATTTAAAGGTATAAACACTGGCATAGAAGAATGTGGTAAATTTCATATCCAGACATTATGGAGGACTCGATGTAATTTACAACCTGCGTAAATCATATTAGGTTGGCGGGAACGCATAAGGACCGTCGGCCAATGAGCTGTCGCATCGACTGGCGGCTCGCACAAACCGGCCAATCAACTAGCAGAGCACAAGGCGCCTCACACAAATTGACCAATCATCGCCGAGAGTGCAAGGCGGCTGAAACAAATCTGACCAAACAGAAGCAAGAATCTTCTAAGAGGATCTTGCAGTGGCCGCCAATAGACCCGGGGAAGGACGCTAGCCCATCGCCTAAGAATCCAATCAAATGTGTTGGTTGATGGTGAGTTTGTGATAGACCTTCTGTGTAGCCTCACCTGATTATCGCCATAATAATGAACGGAGCGACTTGTTAATGAGATGGTAGGGAGGTGCAACAACATTCCTGGCCACTCTTATACTCATTTTGCTTCTCTTTGGCCCTCGTCTCCTGAAGTTTACTGCCTTCTTCTGCTTCTCCTTTCGTTCCACTTCTTCACCTGCTGATACTGCTGCTGCTTCTGCTCCTAGTGGTGCTGCACCTACTGCTATTGATACTGTTGTTGTTTCTGCTACTGTTTCTGTTGTTACTGAGAGTGATGCATCTGCTGCTGTTGTGGATGGTGTTGCTGTTGCTGCTGCAAATTCTGTTGTTGTTCCTGCTGATGTTACTGTTGCTTTTGTTGTTGCTGTTGATGGTACTGTACCTGTTGATTCTGTTGATGCTGGTCCTGCTTATATTGCTGCTAATGGTGCTACTGCTGCTGTACCTTCTGCTGTTGTTAGTGGCACTGCAGCTGTTATTAATGCTGCTATCTCTGCTGCTGCTGTTACTGCTCCTGCTGCTATTATTGGTGGCACTTCAACTGTTGCTGTTAATGCTGCTGATTGTGCTGCATTTGTTGCTGCTGCCGTTACACCGCTGCTCTTTGGAGTTCTTGATGATGTTGCGGCTGCTAAGGGGGCTGCTGTTGCTGGTGATGTTGCTACCCTCTGTTCCTGCTGGAATTACACATGCTACTTTTAAAGGTGCTGATACTGTAGCAGCTGTTCATAGGGCTGCTGCTGTTGCTGCTGCTGCTGAACCTACTGCTGTTATTGGTGCTGCTATTACAGCTGCGGCGCCTGCAGATGAGGTCAGTAAGGGCCCAATTCTGAACCAAGATGAGGCAGATAAGGAGGATCGAATCCCTTCTTATTAAAGATTTTGGGCCTGTACCAGAATCCTTTTAATGCTGATGAATTCACTTTAATTCCTTCAAAACCTGATAACATCATAACTTAATAACATGATACCTTGATAACTTGATAACCTGGTAAAGCTTCCCTTAAGCGAAACTTCGTTATATCGAAGGTTCGCGCT
>NC_069436.1:7462834-7512834 GCF_026875155.1 Cherax quadricarinatus
TCTTAATAAAGACAGGGAACACGAAGATAAAGAGAGGAGGAGGAGGAAGAGGAGGAGGGTAGGATAAAGAAATAGGGGAAGAATAAAAACAGGAGGGGACTTAGGGTACTGGAGAAGAGGATAAGGGACATAAGGATATGGAACATGGGGAAGATAAAGGACGTAAGAGGATATAGGACATGAGAGAATAAGGAACAATTGGAGGGCAGTAAAGGAGAATAGAAAACAAGGAAGAGATACGGGATAGAACTTACGGAACAGGGACACAGGAGAAGGAGAACGGACAAAACGGGTTTATTGATAAGAAAATGATAAAAAAAAAACTGGAAGATTTGAGAAAAAAACGAGAATGAAAGAAAAGCAGTTAGGAAGCGGCCCAGGATAGGCAGAGAGAAAAGAATGGTAGTATTGTGACGGGAAGCTTTTAAAGGCCTCCTTACCAGCTACCAGCACTACTAGTATCACCACCACCACAAACACCACCAATCATCACAGCCCAGACCCCAACCTGACACCAGCGAGTCATTTGACATTAACCACTGTCAAGCCTAGGAAACACCGTAATGATTACCGTGTTCTCTCAGCTTGATGGCTTGCTAAACACCGGTTCTTCTTCACTAATAATTACCCTGGGATGATCCAATAGTCTGGTGAAGCATCGAGGAGAACCCTTCCCTGGTTACACGTATGTTTTCCGGCCGCAGTGTTTACACACAGCGCACTGACTCCATGTAGTGAGCCCCTCAAGGGAGGTTCCTTGAAGCTGGAGAGGGGCTCTTGAGCTAGGGAATTGTATCTGTGCCCCGGTTCCCTGAATTGAGCCTGAATACCTTCCATACCTCCCCACAGGCGCTGTATAATCCTAAAGGTTTAGCGCTTCCCTCATGATTATAATAATAATCCATGTAATGAGAAGGTAAATTACTGTCGACAGCCTGATGGGAATGGACACTTAACATTCACCTTTCCTGAAAAGATTCGGTACTGAGAGAGAGAGAGAGAGAGAGAGAGAGAGAGAGAGAGAGAGAGAGAGAGAGAGAGAGAGAGAGAGAGAGAGAGAGAGAGAGAGAGAGAGAGAGAGAGAGAGAGAGAGAGAGAGAGAGAGAGAGCAGTTCAGTACAAAAACGCAATACAGGTGAAGGAACAGGTGTGAATGCAAACACACAAAGAACAGGACAATTAGCATATGTACAACACGTGCATGTGTGTTGTCTTGAGTTATGGGAACATTTTCAATAATAACTAATCCATTTTTCTATTACGGATTGACATAACTTCAATAAAAATTAGTATGAAAATTAGCTTTATCTTAATGATACTTCGTGTCATGCTGACTAATTCATCAAAGCCGAGGCACTTAACATCTGTCAAGGCTGGGGGACTAAACACCTGTCAAGGCTGAGGGACTGAACACCTGTCAGTACCTCCAAATAACCTCTACACTTCTACTGTCTCGTGTATATATTCTCTGCATTGGACTGGAAAAGCCACTGGTTGGGGAAATGTCTCATCTCTAAAGATACCCAATGGCTGCACCTGGATATCTTTAGAGATGCCAGGGTGGAGTGAAGAGCCAACTGCTTCACTGACTGGAAAATAAAAGGCCAGTGAAACTAGACGCAGTGATGTAATTGTGAAAAAAGGCAATATTTATTTACAGCTCAGGACATTTATTAATGGAAACGTTCGGGCAAGAGAGGCTTTTATCGTCCAAATGGGGGTAACAAGGACTGAGGAAGTCACTCTTGGCGAAACGTTTCCTCTTAATAAACGGGAACTGAAACCGAGAAACTGGTTTGAAAAAACTCGTAAACAAGCACCAGGGCATATTTATCAGTGATCAAGGTCTCAAGGACCGAAACGTTTTCTAATAAATGTGTCCTAGTGTTTGATCACGTGTCCTTTTTCTAAACCACTTTTAATACATGTCTTGAACTGTATATTTGACCCATTTACCATATCAAGTCGGCATCAACTTAAATGTTGATCTCAGACGGGATTTACCTGGGGTGCGGAAGTGAGACTGAGAACCTTAGACTGAGATAGTCCATGCTGAGGTTGGCGACAAATTTGATCGAAAGGATTTCATGTTATGTTTTGGGCTGAGAGGTTTTGGGTAGGCACCTCATGTGATCCTGTATTTCTACGATAGGTACGGTTATTGCGATAGCTGCTGCCGGTGCGGTAACCCCGGACCTGTAGCAATAGCTACAGGTCTTTACCATAGCTACGGTGTACACGATAACTGAAATCATAGTCACTGCTTTCCCTACGTTCATCCACCAATTTTTATGTAACTCTTTACCCACCCTTCCACAAAACACCACCCACCACCACCACCCACTATAATTACAAATGACAGCTATTGATAATATTAATACGTGTATTTGTTAAAATCCTTCCCACAGACACCTGGAAACTGTATCGTAATTAAGCTAAAAATCGAGAAATTTTTATGAGGTATAAAATCTGTTTGAAATTAAATTTATTCTTCTGAATGTGGGAAAGTTGGTAGAGTATACGATGTTGGTGGGTGGTGTTAGGGTGTTTTCGTAATGGGTGATTGTGGTAGAGGCTGGTAGTGCTGCTAGATGGTGGGTGGGGTGGTAGATGGTGGGTAGGGTAGTTGATGGTAATGATGAATGGAGGGTAGGGTGGTAGATGTGGTGATAGATGTTGGGTTTGATGGTAGATGGTGGGTAGGGTAATGGATGGTGAGTGGTGATGGCAGATGGTGGTTGGGGTGCTAGATGGTGATAATAGTAGACAGTGATAGCGTTAAAGGGTGGTGGTTAGTGGTGGTTGGTGGTAACAGGTGGTAGTAGCTGCAAGAGGTGCTGGTGATAGTGATTTTTAATGACAGATGATAGTGGTTGATTTTGGTAGTTCTCGCCCTTAAAAAAAAAAAGGCTACCAAACAATTAAAAACACCGCCGTGTAAACTACCACAAAAATAAAACACTGAACTTTGAGAATCCGTACTTCGCCCTATTGATGGTTGATTAATGGGGGTTTGAAGCCTATCGACTACACTAAGGTCATTAAGGCCTCGCGTAACCTGTTCACAATCAGTCAAAAATACTTTCGTACCTTTAATAGGGGTGACAGCAAACCATCTGTGCATATACACTGAGGGAAATACACCTTTAAGTGTATATACATTGGGATAAATACATCTCTCAATGTATATACACTGAGATAAATATACTTCTCAGTGTATATTCACTGACATAAGTACACCTCTCAGTGTATATACACTGAGATATATATACCCCTCAGTGTATATTCACTGACATAAGTACACCTCTCAGTGTATATACACCGAGATAAATACACCTCTCAGTGTATATACACTGAGAAATACACACTTCAAATCTATATACACAGAGAGAAATACACCTCTGAGTGTATATACACTGAGATAAAGACATCTCTAGTGTACATACACTGAGAGAAATGCGTCTCTCGGTGTATATATCTCGTGCCCGGCTGAAAAAGGGCGGAAATAATTCACTGATAACATTATCTTTGATCCGACGATTAATTAAATTGTATACAAATCCTCATCCTGATCTGTGATATTGTAATCGCGATCATACGGCGATTTAAACAGATTCTTTGTTCATTAAAATCTCGTTTTCAGCCTTGTAAAAATTTGGATTAGGTTGATGCGTGATCAAACCGAGTTTCCTGATGTGCTTAAAATTCCCCCCATCCTTGTTTTCTGAGGAATTTCTTGTGTTTATTCATTGTTTTCTGTGGAATTTCATGCATTCATTTCCAGTGGTTCTGGTCCAGCATTGTTCCTCTACATCCAGTGGTGCTGGTCCAGCATTGTTCCTCTACATCTAGTGGTGCTGGTCAACATGTTCTCTCATCAGTGGTGCTGGTCCAGCATTGTTCCTCTACATCCAGTGGTGCTGGTCCAGCATTGTTCCTCTACATCCAGTGGTGCTGGTCCAGCATTGTTCCTCTACATCCAGTGGTGCTGGTCCAGCATTGTTCCTCTACATCCAGTGGTGCTGATCCAGCATTGTTCCTCTACATCCAGTGGTGCTGATCCAGCATTGTTCCTCTACATCCAGTGGTGCTGGTCCAGCATTATCCTCTACATCCAGTGGTGCTGGTCCGCATTATCCTCTACATCAGTGGCTGTCCAGCATGATCTTATACAGTGGTGCTGGTCCAGCATTGTTCTTGTAAATCTAGTGGTGCTGGTCCAGCATTGTTCCTCTACATCCAGTGGTGCTGGCCCAGCATTGTTCCTTTACATCCAGTGGTGCTGGCCCAGCATTGATCCTCTATATCCAGTGGTGCTGGTCCAACATTGTTCCTTGACATTCCTTCGTCAACTATGCTTCTGATTTCGACAGTAAGAAGCTTAAAATGTTTACGTTTTGGCTGTTTTACGTACGTTATTAGCTGTGTGTAGAGGAGGCTTCCGAAGACCACTAAAGAGGGTTTCAAGGTCTTTAAAGAGGGTTGCAAGGTCTGTAAGGAAAGTTTAAAAGATCTCTCAGGAGGGTTGGAAGGTCCTCAATGAGATTGCTGGCAGTAAGGTCACTGGGAGGTGGTCCCCACGGTCTATGAGACGTGGTCCCAATAACGGTCACTGAGAGATGGTATTCCAGAAGAAGGTCACTGAGAGAAGGTCCTCATGAACATCTCTGAGACGTGGTCCCATTGAAGGTCTTTCAAGAACATTACAATAAATCAACAGGTACATAAGTCATCGCTGTAAGACTATAATCTACTTCGAGGCGGTCGAGTGGCCTTTGATTCTTTAACATTGAAACTCTGAGTGATCTTGATCAAATACAAGGAGGTTCAAGTCACGAATTAGATTAAACTATTTCGTAAGGCTGGAGGCAAGGTCTGGAGGCGTGTCAACAACACATCGAACACAGATATTGTTTTTACACAGCTGAATTTACACCCTAAAAGCTTTTTTTTTTTTTTTGCTACCTCAGCTCTTTTCGCAGCTATATCTGAGGCCTGTAATCCCCTATAGCCGAATTTACAGCCTAAAAGCTTTTTTTTTTTTTTTGCCTACTTCAGCTCATTTCCCAGCTATATCTGAGACCTACTACCATCCCTGGGATGCGACCCACTACAGTCGATTACCACCTGGACCTCTCTTTACTGCTGAGTGTACATGAGCAGTTGGTGCGAGGACTCATACAACAGACCCAGCAGCCTGGTAATCGAATGCAGGTTCCTTCAGTTGTTGGACGAGGAATTTACCACTGTGCATAGATAAATGTCTAACGCTCGGCAACTATCGTAATATAAAAAAAATTGCAAAAAATGGAACAATAATGATCTGAAGCAAATGGGAGTGCAATAGCCACTCGCTCACCTTTTGCCTCAATATCTTGTGGGCGTAGTTTGGCCACCCGCCCACCCACACCCCCGCCCACTAAAGACCCCCACCTCTCACCTGGCCACAGTCTCAGCCAGCGTCTTAACATTAACCGAGAAAGGAACGAAATAACTTTAAGTGTCTCTATTCTGAAATTGAGGTTGTGGAGAGTGGGACAGCCTACCTGAGTGATTACAGAGCGGTAACGACCCTACACGGTGGTTGGCAGGGCTGGCCTATAATCAGAGACCAGGGTAAGGTTAGGCCCAGCCTGCCTCCCCCCCCGTGGGGAGAATTTAACTTGCCACCCCCTGTGGGAAGATCTCAACCTGACACCCCCTGAGTGTAGACTTCAGTCTGCCACCCCTTGTGGGAAGATCTTAACCTGCTACCCCCTGTGGGGTGACTTCAACCTGCCACCCCCTGTGGGAGACTTTAACATGCCACCCCCTGTGGGGAGATCATAACTTGCCACCCCCTTTGGGGAGATCTTAACCTGCCACCCCCTGTGGGGAGATCTTAACCTGCTACCCCCTTTGGGGAGATTCATCCTACTACTCTCTGTGGGAAGACCCATTCAATGTGTACAGATACTACACATAGTACATATACCACACATAGTACATGTCTCAGAGAACATATGCTATAGAATATGTGCCACATTTCTCTTAAAAGTAAAAAATTGAGGCGGAAATTTGGACAAATTGAGAATTTACACTGACTGAGAAGAGAGAAGAGACGAAGAGGGGAGGCAGTAAAGAGAAAGAACAGGGGAAGAGAAGGAAGGTAGAAAGGAAAAGAAGGAGGCAGTGAACAGGAGAGTAGAAGATTGTTAAGGAAAGGAAGGGGAGGAGGAGAAATGGAGGGAAATGGGGGATGAGGATAGGAAAAAAATAGAGGAAAGGGTGGACGGAGAGAGGAAAGAGGGAGGTATAGAGGAAGGGAAACAAAGATGTAGGTTTTCAAGGGAATACTGAGGATTTTTTCCGATTTGTTTTTAAGTCTAAATATAGTAAATAATTGGTGTGTGTGTGTGTGTGTGTGTGTGTGTGTGTGTGTGTGTGTGTGTGTGTGTGTGTGTGTGTGTGTGTGTGTGTGTGTGTGTGTGTGTGTGTGTGTGTGTGTGTGTGTGTGTGATGTGTGTGTTGTTGTGTGTGTGTGTGTGTGTGTGTGTGTGTGTGTGTGTGTGGTGTGTGTGTGTGTGGTGTGTGTGTGTGGTGTGTGTGTGTGTGTGTGTGTGTGTGTGTGAGTGTGGTGTGTGGTGTGTGTTGTGTGTGTGTGTGTGTGTGTTGTGTGTGTGTGTGTGTGTGTTGTGTGTGTGTGTGTGTGTGTTGTGTGTGTGTGTGGTGTGTGTGTGTGTGTGTGTGTGTGTGTGTGTGTGTGGTGTGTGTGTGTGGTGTGTGTGTGTGTGTGTGTGTGTGAGTGTGTGTGTGTGTGAATGTGTGTGTGTGTGTGTGTGTGAGTGTGTGTGTGTGTGAATGTGTGTGTGTGAATGTGTGTGTGAGTGTACGTATGTGTATTTTTTGTTTGTGTGTGTGTAGCAAGCTGACAGGCTGACAGGCTGGACTCAGGGGTCACGCTAGCGACCCCTCGCAGCCACCGGACCCCCGCGACAGATAATTACCACCTGATAAAACGAACAAATGGCCAAATGACCTAATGGCCCGAGACCCGGCCAGCGGAAACACAGAAATGACCTCAATTACTGTCATCTGGTCTTCAAGTCTCAGGGAAGGGGAGGGAACAGAGAGGTAAGGGAGGAGGGGGGTGAAGGAACTCAGGAAGGGAGGAATGGAAGACAGAAGGAAGCTTGAGGATAAAAAATAATACCCTTTATCATCAAAGAGAAGTATATATGCAGATAAAGAATAACAATACCTTGACAGCTTCCCTGAAGGAATCACGGTAACTCCGCTTGAAAATAAACGAGACAAGAACGTGTATCAATAACTAAGACAATTTAGTATTAAAACTAGTCTTGAAGAACACATTTATTCTCCTGAATAGAGGCGAAGCACTAGCAACTGTACGACACATTTCCCTGGTGTCTGTTATATGCTCTCCATAAATATGAACTCTGCGTGAACATCTCAATGTTACCCATCTCTGTACAAAGATTGTATCATGCTGAAATAAAATTATTATTATTATTATTATTATTATTATTATTATTATTATTATTATTATTATTATTATTATTATTATTATTATTATTATTATTATTATTATTATTATTATTATTATTATTATTATTAAATTATTATTATTATTATTATTATTATTTTATTATTATTGCTATTATTATTATTATTATTATTATTATTATTATTATTATTTATTATTATTATTATTATTATTATTATATTATTATTATTATTATTATTATTATTATTATTATTATTATTAATTATTATTATTATTATTATTATTATTATTATTATTATTATTATTGCTGTTGTTGTTGTTGCTGTTTTGTTTCTGCTGGATACAGCATGGAATCGATGCTCCTGTTTGAGAAGAATAACACCAGAGGGTGTTCTACAAGGGGACCCTCTCGTCCCATTACTTTTCTGCTTAGCGGTTAAGGAAATCATTATCAGATTGACCAGTGAAGTAAACATGTGTTTCCAGGAGGATGACACACTGGCGGGCACAAAGAAGTCCATGTAGAGGATCTTGATCAGGTGAATACATGGGAAAAAGTCATTTGAATCGGTGTTGCACCTCGCCTATCCCCCCTACCTCGCTGCATATAGGTGTATCTTCGGTAGCGTATCGGCAGACTGATTCGGGTACCATAGTCTTGTTTACCATAGTCTCGAGGGAAAGATCGCAAAAGGAAAGATCAAGAGGGGCTTTACAACAGTCATATACCCAGCAATAAGGAAGCTGCCCCAACTATGAAGATGTGAGCCTCTGATAACAGTCAAAAGCGTCCAGACGGAACTACCTCGCAAGCGTGGACAGATGGTAAGCAGGTGGTGTGGGACTACACATACGCATCCACATTGACTGACACCTGTCTCCACTACAGCAGGAAGGAAGGAGGGACACTTATCAACTTCAGAAAGTCCCTGGGGAAGGCGGGATATGGATTCTCATGAAAATCAGACAGATAATTACCTTTTCACTTTAGATTTAGATTATATTTTTTTCATTCTCACATAAATAAAATCATAAATAAAAACGTAAATTAAAATTACTGATCCTTTTTAAATATTATTTGTATTAGGATTATTATTGCCATATTATCAAACATAACCAATATAATCATGCATCGTTATTACTTTTTAAATAACTTTTACCATTATAATTCACATGTTCTTACATTCATTATTAAAAATTTTGTTTATATTCCATATTAGTTTCACAATGTTCCTGTTATATTAATCTCAGTATTACCAATTCCCTCTAGCAGAAATTTTGACCCTATGCCCCATTCCTTCCTTGTTCTCTACTCCCTCTTCCTCTTTCTACGTCATTTACATAGACGTATCGTACTTCGCACAGGACAACGAAATCTATGTGACAGACAAAATTTAGAAATAAAATGTCTGTCATTTGCCTTTCGAGGAGACTGGCTACTCAGAATGTTATTTGTTGCCCACTCATATTCTTTACACTTTTCTTTGGTAGTATTTCATGGAACCGACCCAGACTACTTTCTGAGCCTTTGTATAATGCTCTCTCTCTCTCTCTCTCTCTCTCTCTCCTCCTCTCTCTCTCTCTCTCTCTCTCTCTCTCTCTCTCTCTCTCTTAGCATTATATGAATCTCGTTACTGTGGCTACTTTTAATACTAAATGAAAAGTGCTGTTGAACAGTAATATAGTGAGCAGTCATTATATTCAGTTATATAAATTATATACCAAAATGATAGCGTCCCAGCTATGGCTACTGCTGTACAATTTTCAGATTCCAAAAGGTGCTTAAGTTTGTTTTTTAAGAGAGAAGTTATGATAGCCCCTTGAACCTTACAAGGAGAGTGCTGATAAATAATGGTGAGGGTGCAAGCGTAATGCCTTGCACTCTCACCATTGCAAGGAAGGTGTCTTGATGCCTTGCAAGGAAGGTGTCTTGATGCCTTGCAAGGAAGGTGTCTTGATGCCTTGCAAGGAAGTTATCTTGATGTCCTTCAAGGGAGGCACTTTGATTTTAGGGAAAGGTTCTTGAATTGGCTCTTGGAATTGGGACTTCCTACCAATTCCTTGGGTCAAATCTAATTTCCCCCAATTCCCCAAGATTAAAAGGCCACACACTCTCATTTCAATGAATATTTTAGCACCTTTGCCTTTATTACAGAGACGTCATCACACTTGTCAGTCACTAAGCTGTTTCTTCGTAACGAATAAAAGAATGACAATTTTCAAATGCCCTATTAGGGCCTAGTTCTTAAGTCTATTTCATGTCCATATTGCCTATGCCGATGCTTAAACGGCACCCCAAGGCTATGCTGAGACTGCCCGCCCATTTGTCCCACTACGACACTCCTTCTGGTACCAGAGACGGTCACCACTGGAGAAGACCTGTGCTGGGAAAACGCTCCTGACGAATACACAACGAACAAACGAATCTTGCGCTACCGTCCACATGATGGATATAGGATGCACAGTAAACTAGCCATTACCATCCGCAGGATGGATATGAGAGTGCAAGATTCAGCGTGAAGTACCAATTATATTTCAACAGTTGAATATTCTGTTGATAATAAGACTAGTCTTGAGAGAGTCTCTAAATTTGGTATCATTGAGAGCTGTCACTTTTTTTTCCACTTGAGGGGTCATGTGATGTGGGGTCTCGACAGTGGGTCCAATTCTTCGCTAGTGGGAGTTTCACTATCGTTCAATTCTGTTTTATTGGAAAGTTTTATTGGGAAGTCTGAAGCAGCCTACGTAATCTGCTTCTACTATTTTCTCATCCAGATCGTTACATTTCCTAAATACCCAGAGACGTCCTTCCCCAAACACAATAAATTACGGTACTGACATTGATTAATATACCAGAAAGTTGGTTCAAACACTGGCCCTATATTTACATTTAATCAATATGTTTCGTGGTGCCGGAGAGCAGAACAGGAGCTACTAATAAGTAGATCAGAGCAGATAGTATGAAACACAGATGACGATACACAACACAAGTGACACACAACAGCACTCTCCAGGATCTCCTTGTCATGACATCCCAGTAACAAGCTAGCCTGGCTGTTTGACAACGAGTGCGACGTGCTATGTTGTATTTGTATTACGTACCATAACATGGTGTGAACTACACTAGATAGCTTGTTTAAGATTGAGACACTTGTGCAACATTTAAGAATCTTTACTGAGGAGACGTTACGCCAGCCAGTGGAAGATGAGGAGAAATTCTTCTCTGTATTGGACTGAAGAAGGCACTGACTGGCGAAACGTCTCCTCAGTAAAGATTCTCAAATGTTGCAGAAGTGCCTCATTTTTCAACCTGTCGGTTTTCTAAACCATTTACAATAGATAGCCAGTGGAGACCCGTGTGCAGTGAAAAGAACACTGCATCTCTCACTCTCCAGGCTTTTATGTCGACCCGATACATCTTGTTTAAATATAAATATATAGCCTGATCTCCTGCAGGCCAGTGTCTCCATTAGTTCCCTGGTATATAAACCAATGAAAAAAATTCTTCACACCTGGTTACTACACTGAAGACCAACTGCTCATCTCTCACAAGGATGAGGGATGATTGTTATAACACTTGACCTCACCTCTTTTAGAGACCGGTGTTATTATTTCCAGTATTAAGATTGTCCTCTAAAACATATGAAACCAGTCTTATATTTCTCTAAAATATATTGTTGGATTTAAGGATGTGCTTTCTTTTTCTCTTCCATAAGTTATACAAATGGTTGATTTTTTTATATGCGTCCTATACAATAGCATTATTATGTACGTACAAAATCTTTCTTAGTTATATATATATATATATATATATATATATATATATATATATATATATATATATATATATATATATATATATATATATATATAATATATATATATATATATAATATTGTGGCGAGTAATCTTGGGAAAGAAAAAAGAGGGAAAGAAACAGAGACAAAGGTAAGAAGAACTGAGAGGAGGAAGAGGAGAGATAGAAAAAGAGAGTGAAAGAGGAAAAGAGGAAACTAGGAATTGGAAATGGAAGAAGGAAGAGGAGAGGGAAAGGGGAAGAAATAGAAGGGTTACGAAGAAATGGGACAAGGATAATGTGGTTAAAAAAAGAGGAGAGGTAAGGAGGGAGGAAGAAAAGAAGGATAAAGAAAGAGGATTAGCCAAGGGTAAGAGCAGGCAAGAGTAAGAAGGAAGGAAGGCACGTGAAGCGGACGGTCACTTACTCATGTGCAGCACCAAGCCAAAAAAAGGGCCACTAAAATCGCTGTTAAGTACACGCCGGTGAACGCGGCAGCGGCCAGACCCATAAATCCGCCTCTGGGATCCTCTTGAACCCATTCGACATCTTGACGCAAAACAGTAATTACGGATAATTCAGCCCAGGAATTTATACCAGGGACCCATTTTTTATATTATTTTATACACAGCGAATTTATTTTATTACGTTCCAAGGCGGGCGAGCGGAGGAGGCGATGGTCGCATAAGGGATGATGGTGGAGTGGGTGTCGGGACCCGATTACCAGAGCCGATTACCGAATGAACCCGGGTTCGATCTATTGGAAGATTGTGGTGGTGCTGGTGGTGGTTTGTTCGTCGGGGAAAATGTCTCCTAACTCGAGTCCTTGGCAGTTGATGAGTCGATCAATGATTAAGCACATATCAATATTGGGTATTAGTAAGTAACCACTGGTGTACCAGCGTTGAGTATCAATAAATAAGCACCATGGGGGGTTTACTCTGTATGTTTGGAGTTATAAGATTATAAATGCAGGTTTCGAGCAATGAGGTTTTGTCTGTAAATGGTCGAGCTGGTGCCTTGCGGGTGTTAATGGGCCAAAATCAATCCAAACTTTTCTTCAAATAAGATCCATCAGTGTTTAAGATTTAAAGGCGATCAGAAGAGATATTCTCTATTTATTTTCAGTTATCTGGATCTTGGAGAGCAAGTTGGGTGTCTCGCAACACAGAACTAGCGAACATATAAACAAAGAAATCCACTCCTAAAGATGATCGCAGCCCCACGAACATAAACAAAAAGAAACTAAGTAATATTAGAAGACCAATAATAACATAATATATCCACTGGGAAGAGGAAAAGTTACACCAGGAAGCAGAGGTCTATAAGCAACTGCAGTGACAACAAACATCACTGACCCAACACAACTAGTCACTCCACATCCCAGTTCGTGCAATCACCGGGAGGAGAAGGAACCTCTAGGCAGAGTGCACTTATCCTGAAGAAGAGGAAGGAGGTTATCGCAGGAAAATAACTACCTTCTCTCGCACTAACGTCCTCCTCCACTAGCTGGTCTGACTTTGTTATCTCAAGGTTATATGTAAGGATGGAACCAACTTTCGACATTCCCAGTTCAATAATTAAATTGGGATCAGTCTTTACGTTGCAATAATGCAGACTCTGCACTCTGGCTGCATTTCCAATATACATATGCTGCATCTTCCCGGGGCATACATTTATATATATATATATATATATATATATATATATATATATATATATATATATATATATATATATATATATATATATATGATGTGTGTGTGTGTGTGTGTGTGTGGTGTGTGTGTGTGTGTGTGTGTGTGTGTGTGTCGTGCCGAATATGTAAAACTGGTCACTTAGCAAGAACTCATTTAAAATTAAGTCCTTTCTGAAATTTTCTTTTATACGTTTAAAGATATATTTTTTTTCATTAATGTTAATGTAAAAATTTTTAATTTTGCACCAAAAGAATCTTAGAAAACTTACCTAACCTTATTATAACAAGAACAATTTATTTTAGCCTAACCAACTAAATATATTTTAGATTTGTTTACAGTAATTTAATACTAAACAAACACAGTGAAATATATTTTTTTCGTTAGGTTCAGAATGTTTTTGGCGAAATTATTGCATACACAAATTTTCGCTTGTCCTATGTGGCAAGATGAGGTTGCTATTTAAGCCAAGATCGCAAGTTCTGCCTATTCGGCACGATATATATAATATATATATATAATATATATATATAATATTATATATATATATATATATATAAATATATATATATATATATGTATGATGGACTCTTACGTTCAAGAACTCTAGTATTAAAATTTCGGAAAGCAGTTCCTGCGTATCTAAAACAACGATTAAAATAAGTGAACTGATACATTACATTAGTGAGAGAGAGAGAGAGAGAGAGAGAGAGAGAGAGAGAGAGAGAGAGAGAGAGAGAGAGAGAGAGAGAGAGAGAGAGAGAGAGAGAGAGAGAGAGAGAGAGAGAGAGAGAGAGAGAGGCTACAAGAAGACCATTAAACCCGAAGTGACTGTTATAGTAAGTGGGTTCACGAAAAAAGAATTTGAATTTAATCTGTGAGTAAGTAGCTTTTATAGTAATTTAGATCATTGCTCCTAACATTATAACTCAGATGTAAGAATGTCGTAAGTTAAAATATATCTGTTGACTGTATACGAGTGTTCAATATTCTGGTACCTATATATTGTTATGATTTTTTTTTATATTTTCCGAATAATTTTATTTGTTAGGAAATCCCGATGAATTTACACAGTTGGGGAGGTGCTGGGAAGGAAGTGTATTACAACCCAGGCACAATAAGGCCTGTTATCCTGGGTGTAAAGGGGAGCAAGGAGCAGAACAAACACAGCTGAATGACTTTAAAATATATTTTCCTTCACCAAGAGCGATAATAAGTATTTACAAGTATATACACTATATACAGTGGGAAATATATATTTACAACACGGTTAATTAAAGGCCCAGACACAGCCTAGAGACAAAATGGACAACCGTGCTCAACCAGCTCTAGAATGGAAATGACAAGGGTGGACAGGTGAGTGGTGACCAGTACACCTCCACAATTGCCAGACCCACCTTCTCATTGGCTGAACCTTAGTACTGGTTCGCTGGTTGGGGAGGTAGCCTTTCAATGAGGGTGTGTACATGCGCCGAATAAAAGTTACGTACTCTTTGCATGCCACAAAGTGTTTCTGAAGATGTGTGAATAAAGAGAAGAAAGTTGTGACCTGGAAAGACAGTCAACCTCAGTGGTGCTTCTGTGATTACTTAACATTAAAAGTTTATAACTTGTAAATATAACATGAGAGGCTGTTTGAGTTAGGAAGCTGTGATCCTGTTGTTGCAGTAACAACGAGGTCACCACTACCGCTGTACCTCTATCATCACCACCACCACCATCACTACCACCCACCTACCACCACCACCACCACCACCACCACCACCACCAGTATCTTTCCATCTTCACCACTACCACCACCACTATCCCTCCATTATTATCACCAGCACTATCCCTCCATCATCACCTCCACCTGCATGACCTCCGCCTCCAACTAACACCGCAACCATTACTTCCAGCATCTTTACTACCACCACCACCACCAGAACCATCACCACCACCACGAGCACCAGCACCACCACCAGCACCAGCCACCACCACCACCACCACCACCACCACCACCACCACCACCAACCACCACCGCTGCTGCTCCTGATAGGTGTTCGCCTGATGGGCCTCCGCCTGATAAAAATCTGATGTGCTCAAGATTAAGACGGACACGACTTTTCCCCGCAGCCTTCAGTGTAGTGGAGGAGCTGTGGGCGGTGAGGTGAAGGGGCGGGTTGTTGGGGGTGTGAGGGAGGGGACGGAGGGGTTGTTCTGGTAGGGGAAGGGGTAATAGGAGAGAGTGCAGGGAGAGGGGGAAGAGCTGGCCGGCCTCTTGTAAGATGCAAGATGTAGAGTGAAGGTCGTGACGTTCACGAGTGGTCCAGCTGCCTCTCTGGTCTGAGTGGTCCAGCTGCCTCTCTGGTCTGAGTGGTCAAGCTGCCTCTCTGGTCTAAGTGGTCAAGCTGCCTCTCTGGTCTGAGTGGTCCAGCTGCCTCTCTGGTCTGAGTGGTCCAGTTGCCTCTCTGGTCTGAGTGGTCCAGATGCCTCTCTGGTCTGAGTGGTCCAGCTGCCTTTCTGGTCTGAGTGGTTCAGTTGCCTCTCTGGTCTGAGTGGTCCAGCTGCCTCTCTGGGCTGAGTGGTCCAGCTGCCTCTCTGGTCTGAGTGGATGGCGAAACGTCTACAATAAAGATACCCAGATGTTGCACATGAGTCTAATTTTAATCTTGTCGGTATTGTATACCATTCGTGCACAACAAGATTACTGATAGAGGAATAATTTAATGAATAATGGGGGAGATGTTACTGTAAAGATCTCTGACGCAACTCTGAGAAAGACGAGTGTAAAACAAACCGATAAATAAATTCATAGACAGTTTATTCTCTTTGCAAGGTATAATTGTGAGGTCTAGAAAAATAGTGTTTATCCAATATATCCGGGTATACTGTGTCTGCTGAGGACATCTAGTAAAATATAATAGTTATAATCAGAATTTATTGTTGACATTGAGTAATAGAGTGAGATTTGCTGAAGTCATTGTGAAGCTTGCTACAAGTATGTGTCACCAGCCACAAGTATGTGTCACCAGCCACAAGTATGTGTCACCAGCTACAAGTATGTGTCACCAGCCACAAGTATGTGTCACCAGCCACAAGTATGTGTCACCAACCACAAGTATGTGTCACCAGCCACAAGTATGTGTCACCAGCCACAAGTATGTGTCACCAGCCACAAGTATGTGTCACCAGCCACAAGTATGTGTCACCAGCCACAAGTATGTGTCACCAGCCACAAGTATGTGTCACCAGCTACAAGTATGTGTCACCAGCCACAAGTATGTGTCACCAGCCACAAGTATGTGTCACCAACCACAAGTATGTGTCACCAGCCACAAGTATGTGTCACCAGCCACAAGTATGTGTCACCAACCACAAGTATGTGTCACCAGCCACAAGTATGTGTCACCAGCCACAAGTATGTGTCACCAGCCACAAGTATGTGTCACCAGCTACAAGTATGTGTCACCAAGCACAAGTATGTGTCACCAGCCACAAGTATGTGTCACACCAACCACAAGTATGTGTCACCACCCAGCCACAAGTATGTGTCACCAGCCACAAGTATGTTGTCACCAGCCACAAGTATGTGTCACAGCCACAAGTATGTGTCACACAGCCACAAGTATGTGTCACCAGCTACAAGTATGTGTCACCAGCCACAAGTATGTGTCACCAGCCACAAGTATGTGTCACCAGCTACAAGTATGTGTCACCAGCCACAAGTATGTGTCACCAGCTACAAGTATGTGTCACCAGCCACAAGTATGTGTCACCAGTCACAAAGTATGTGTCACCAGCTACAAGTATGTGTCACCAGCCACAAGTATGTGTCACCAGCGACAAGTATGTGTCCACCAGCTACAAGATATGTGTCACCAGCCACAAGTATGTGTCACCAGCCACAGGTATGTGTCCACCAACCACAAGTATGTGTCACCAGCCACAAGTATGTGTCACCAGCCACAAGTATGTGTCACCAGCCACAAGTATGTGTCACCAGCCACAAGTATGTGTCACCAGCCACAAGTATGTGTCACCAGCCACAAGTATGTGTCACCAGCCACAAGTATGTGTCACCAGCCACAAGTATGTGTCACCAGCCACAAGTAGTGTCACCAGCCACAAGTATGTGTCACCAGCTACAAGTATGTGTCACCAGCCACAAGTATGTGTCACCAGCCACAAGTATGTGTCACCAGCCACAAGTATGTGTCACCAACCACAAGTATGTGTCACCAGCCACAAGTATGTGTCACCAGCCACAAGTATGTGTCACCAGCCACAAGTATGTGTCACCAGCCACAAGTATGTGTCACCAGCCACAAGTATGTGTCACCAACCACAAGTATGTGTCACCAGCCACAAGCATGTGTCACCAGCCACAAGCATGTGTCACCAGTAACAAATATGTGTCACCAGCCACAAGTATGTGTCACCGACCACAAGTATGTGTCACCAGCTACAAGTATGTGTCACCAGCCACATGTGTCACCAGTCACAAGTATGTGTCATAAGCCACATGTGTCAACAACCACAAGTATGTGTCACCAACTACAAGTATGTGTCACCAGCCACATGTGTCATCAGTCACAAGTATGCTTCACTGGTCACAACTATGGCTCATCAGCTACAAGTATGTGCCACCAGTCACAAGCATGTTTCACCAGACACAAATATGTTTTACCAGCCACAATCATGTTTCAGCAGCCACAGGTATGTATCACCAGCCACAAGTATGTATCACCAGCCACAAGTATGTATCACCAGCCACAAGTATGTGTCACCAGCCACAAGTATGTGTCACCAGCCACAAGTATATTTTTACCAGCCACAAATATATATCACCAGCCACAAGTATGTGTCACCAGCCACAAGTATGTTTCAACAACCACAAGTATGTTTCAACAACCACAAGTATGTGTCGCCAACCACAAGTATGTGTTACCAGCCACAAGTATGTGTTACCACCCACAAATATGTTTCACCAACCACAAGTATGTTTCACCAGCTACAAGTATGTTTCACCAGCCACAAGTATGTGTTACCACCCACAAATATGTTTCACCAACCACAAGTATGTTTCACCAGCCACAAGTATGTTTCACCAGCCACAAGTATGTGTCACCAGCCACAAGTATGTGTTACCACCCACAAATATGTTTCACCAGCCACAAGTATGTTTCACCAGCCACAAGTATGTTTCACCAGCCACAAGTATGTGTCCAGCCACAAGTATGTGTTACCACCCACAAATATGTTTCACCAGCCACAAGTATGTTTCACCTGCCACAAGTATGTTTCACTAGCCACAAGTATGTTTCACCAGCCACAAGTATGTGTTACCACCCACAAATATGTTTCACCAGCCACAAGTATGTTTCACCAGCCACAAGTATGTTTCACCAGCCACAAGTATGTTTCACCAGCCGTAAGTATGTTTCACCAGCCGTAAGTATGTTTCACCAGCCACAAGTATGTTTCACCAGCCACAAATATGTTTCACCAGCCACAAGTATGTTTCACCAGCCACAAGTATGTTTCACCAGCCACAAGTATGTGTCACCAGCCACAAGTATGTGTTACCACCCACAAATATGTTTCACCAGCCACAAGTATGTTTCACCAGCCACAAGTATGTTTCACCAGCCACAAGTATGTTTCACCAGCCACAAGTATGTGTTACCACCCACAAATATGTTTCAAAAGCCACAAGTATGTTTCACCAGCCACAAGTATGTTTCACCAGCCACAAGTATGTTTCACCAGCCGTAAGTATGTTTCACCAGCCGTAAGTATGTTTCACCAGCCACAAGTATGTTTCACCAGCCACAAATATGTTTCACCAGCCACAAATATGTTTCACCACCCACAAATATGTTTCACCAGCCATAAGTATGTTTCACCAGCCGCACCCGTGTGGCTGGTGATAGAAGACTGGTGAAAGACGCCTGGTGAAGGAGGACTTGTGAAAGGGAACTGTTACATCGTCTCCGTCTGTTGAGGTCACACCTTGTCCTCTGTTTCTTTTGTATTTCTGGATCTCTTATGTGTCCTGGGTCAGTCATGTGTCTTGGGTTAGTCATGTGTCTTGGGTTAGTCATGTGTCTTGGGTTAGTCATGTGTTCTGGGTCAGTCATTTATCTTGGGTCAGTCATGTGTCCTGGGTCAGTCATGTGTCCTGGGTCAGTCATGTGTCCTGGGTCAGTCATGTATCTTGGGTCAGTCATGTGTCCTGGGTCAGTCATGTGTCCTGGGTCAGTCATGTTTCCTGGGTCAGTCATGTATCCTGCGTCAGTCATGTGTCCTGGGTCAGTCATGTGTCCTGGGACAGTCATGTGTCCTGGGTCAGTCATGTGTCCCTGGGTCAGTCACTGGTCCTCGGTCAGTCATGCGTCTTGGGTCAGTCATGTTTCCTGGGTCAGTCATGTGTCCTGAGTCAGTCATGTATCTTGGGTCAGTCATGTGTCCCGGGTCAGTCATGTGTCCTTGGTCAGTCATGTGTCCTGGGTCAGTCATGTGTCCTGGGTCAGTTATGTGTCCTGGGTCAGTTATGTATCTTGGGTCAGTCATGTGTCCTGGGTCAGTCATGTGTCCCGGGTCAGTCATGTATCCAGGGTCAGTCATGTGTCCTGGGTCAGTCATTTGTTCTGGGTCAGTCATGTGTCCTGGGTCAGTCATGTGTCCTGGGTCAGTCATGTATCCTGGGTCAGTCACTGTGTCCCTGGGTCAGTCCATGTGCTCCTGGGTCAGTCATGTGTCCTGGGTCAGTCATGTGTACCCGGGTCAGTCATGTGTCCCCCGGTCATCAGTGTGCTGGGTCAGTCATGTTACCCTGGGTCAGTCATGTATCCTGGGTCAGTCATGTGTCCTGGGTCAGTCATGTGTCCCCTGGGTCAGTCATGTATCCTGGGTCAGTCTGTGTCCTGGGCCAGTCATGTGTCCTGCGGTCAGTCGTGTCCTGGGTCAGTCCATGTGTCCCTGGGTCAGTCATGTTTCCAGGGTCAGTCATGTATCCCTGGGTCAGTCATGTGTCCCTGGGTCAGTCATGTGTCCTGGGTCAGTCATGTGTCCTGGTCAGTCATGTAATCCTGGGCAGTCATGTGTCCTGGGTCAGTCATGTGTCCTGGGTCAGTCATGTGTCCTGGGTCAGTCATGTGTCCCGGGTCAGTCATGTGTCCCGGGTCAGTCATGTGTGCTGGGTCAGTCATGTGTCCTGGGTCAGTCATGTATCCTGGGTCAGTCATGTGTCGTGGGTCAGTCATGTGTCCTGGGTCAGTCATGTATCCTGGGTCAGTCATGTGTCCTGGGCCAGTCATGTGTCCTGGGTCAGTCGTGTCCTGGGTCAGTCATGTGTCCTGGGTCAGTCATGTTTCCAGGGTCAGTCATGTATCCTGGGTCAGTCATGTGTCCTGGGTCAGTCATGTGTCCTGGGTCAGTCATTTGTCCTGGGTCAGTCATGTGTCCTGGAGTCAGTAATGTGTCCTGGAGTCAGTCATGTGTCCTGGGTCAGTCATGTGTCCTGGGTCAGTCATGTGTCTTGGGTCAGTCATGTGTCCTGGGTCAGTCATGTGTCCTGGGTCAGTCATGTGTCTTGGGTCAGTCATGTGTCCTGGGTCAGTCATGTGTCTGGGTCAGTCATGTGTCCTGAGTCAGTCATGTGTCCTGGGTCAGTCATGTGTCCTGGGTCAGATCAGTTTCCTGGGTCAGTCATGTGTCCTGGGTCAGTCATGTGTCCTGGGTCAGTCATGTGTCCTGGGTCAGTCATGTGTCCTGGGTCAGTCATGTGTCCTGGGTCAGTCATGTGTCCTGGGTCAGTCATGTGTCCTGAGTCAGTCATGTGTCCTGGGTCAGTCATGTGTCCTGGGTCAGTCATGTTTCCTGGGTCAGTCATGTATCCTGGGTCAGTCATGTGTCCTGGGTCAGTCATGTGTCCTGGGTCAGTCATGTGTCCTGGGTCAGTCATGTGTCCTGGGTCAGTCATGTGTCCTGGGTCAGTCATGTGTCCTGGGTCAGTCATGTGTCCTGGGTCAGTCATGTGTCCTGGGTCAGTCATGTGTCTTGGGTCAGTCATGTGTCCTGGGTCAGTCATGTGTCCTGGGTCAGTCATGTGTCCTGGGTCAGTCATGTGTCCTGGGTCAGTCATGTTTCCTGGGTCAGTCATGTGTCCTGGGTCAGTCATGTGTCCTGGGTCAGTCATGTGTCCTGGGTCAGTCATGTTTCCTGGGTCAGTCATGTGTCCTGGGTCAGTCATGTGTCCTGGGTCAGTATGTGTCCTGGGTCAGTCATGTGTCCTGGGTCAGTCATGTGTCCTGGGTCAGTCATGTGTCTTGGGTCAGTCATGTGTCCTGGGTCAGTCATGTGTCCTGGGTCGTCATGTGTCCTGGGTCAGTCATGTGTCCTGGGTCAGTCATGTGTCCTGGGTCAGTCATGTTTCTGGGTCAGTCATGTGTCCTGGGTCAGTCATGTGTCCTGGGTCAGTCATGTGTCTTGGGTCAGTCATGTGTCCTGGGTCAGTCATGTGTCCTGGGTCAGTCATGTGTCCTGGGTCAGTCTGTGTCCTGGGTCAGTCATGTGTCCTGGGTCAGTCAGTGTCCTGGGTCAGTCATGTGTCCTGGGTCAGTCATGTGTCTTGGGTCAGTCATGTGTCCTGGGTCAGTCATGTGTCCTGGTCATTACATGTGTCCTGGGTCAGTCATGTGTCCTGGGTCAGTCATGTGTTTGGGTCAGTCATGTGTCCTGGGTCAGTCATGTGTCCTGGGTCAGTCATGTGTCCTGGGGTCAGTCATGTGTCCTGGGTCAGTCATGTTTCCTGGGTCAGTCATGTGTCCTGGGTCAGTCATGTGTCCTGGGTCAGTCATGTGTCCTGGGTCAGTCATGTGTCTTGGGTCAGTCATGTGTCCTGGGTCAGTCATGTGTCCTGGGTCAGTCATGTGTCCTGGGTCAGTCATGTGTCCTGGGTCAGTCATGTGTCCTGGGTCAGTCATGTGTCCTGGGTCAGTCATGTGTCCTGGGTCAGTCATGTGTCCTGGGTCAGTCATGTGTCCTGGATGCCAGAACTTGATGATATAGAAATAGCCAACATTTAGACGCGTTTTCTTTAATAGCTAAGTTGATAAGACTAGTATTTAAATAGCAATTAAAGTGGCATAAAGTGCCAGCCTGTCATGACACCAGTACTTTCCACTACATGTCACCCCACCACCCACACTACCACCATCACCACCCCATCGCCACCACCATCACCACCATCATAAATTCCCACGACTACAACCAGTACCACCCTCACCACCTGCCACCCACCACCACCCTCACCACCTGCCACCCACCACCACCCTCACCACCTGCCACTCACCACCACCCTCACAATCTGCCACCCACCACCACCCTCACCACCTGCCACTCACCACCACCCTCACCACCTGCCACCCACCACCACCCTCACCACCTGTCACTCACCACCACCCTCACCACCTGCCACCCACCACCACCTCACCACCTGCCCACACCACCACCACCCTCACCACCTGCCACCAACCACCACCCTCACCACCTGTCACTCACCACCACCCTCCACCACCTGCCACCCACCACCACCCTCACCACCTGCCACCCACCACCACCCTCACACCTGCCACCCACCACCACCCTCACCACCTGCCACTCACCACCACCCTCACCACCTGCCACCCACCACCACCCTCACCACCTGCCACCCACCACCACCCAGACTGGTCACAGTCAAGAACCAAGCCGAGGAAGTGTTACCTCGGGTAGAGCATGATATTCGTGTAGTGGCGAATAATTGTGATCATTTCCACAAGCGTTCTCATTCTCTCTGCCTTTCCAGGTGCTGGTGACAAAAACAACGTGTTAAGGCAAACATTGTCGGGAAATTGCTTGTGTTTTTGTTAGGACGATTTCCTGATGAAGGAAGTGGAAGACTAAGAGGAGGACGAGGAGAAGAGGAGGAAGGGGAAGGTGAGGAGGAGAAGGAGTAGAAGAAGAGGAAGAAGAGGGTGAGGAGGAGGGGTAGAAGTGAAGAGGAGGAATATGTTAGCTTGGAAGAGACGAGGAAGAGGAGGAGGAAGAGGTGAGGGAGTAGAAGGGAGAGGAGGCGGTAGTGAAGAAGGAAGAGAAATGTAGGAGAGGGAAGGGAGAGGAATAGGAATGTAGAAAAGAAGAAGAAGAAGAAGAAGAAGAAGAAGAAGAAGAAGAAGAAGAAGAAGAAGATGATGATGACGAAGAGCAGAAGAGAAAGGAAGGAAGAGGAGAAGGAAGAGGCATAAGAACTGGAAGGAATAGCAGCGGGTTTCAGGCTCACTAGTCTTCTTGCTGGGTTCCTCTCGAAAGGCAAGAACAAGAGGTAAACAGGTCTGATCCGAGGAAAAGAAGAGCAGCCCCAGTTCCTCGAATCATGAGCCCTTCACCGGCGACACGAAAGGATTCACACAACGTCGAATCTGCTCTCAAATTTACAACCTCCGCCGCATGTGCTGTGCCTCGACACCCCGTAAGCGCCACTGGGTGGGTACACATTACGAGACACTTAATACACAATACAAGACACAGAGTACGCATTACAGGACACAGAGTACACATTACATGATACAGAGTACTCATTACAAACCACAGAGTACACATTACAGGACACAGAGTACGCTTTACAGGACACAGAGTACACGTTACAGGACACAGAGTCCACATTACAGGACACAGAGTACACATTACAGGACACAGAGTACACATTACAAGACAGAGTACACATTACAGCACGCAGAGTACACATTACAGGACAGAGCATACATTACAGGACACAGAGTACACATTACAGGACACAGAGTGCACATTACAGGACACAGAGTACACATTACAGGACACAGAGTGCCATTACAGGACACAGAGTACACATTACAGGACACAGAGTGCACATTACAGGACACGAGTTTCTATTAAGTGACACAGAGTGCTATCAAGGACACAGAGTACACACTATCATGGAACAGAGTGCTCATTACAGGCACAGAGTACACTTAAAGACAGGGTACCACATCACAAAAATAAAGTACAATATGCAAGTGATTTTTTTTATTTCGAGGTGAAGTAACTTGAATCCAAGTAATCGGAGCTGAATCTCCGCATCATAGGAGACTGATTGCCTCAATTCTCCTGGCTTGTATGCGTCTAAGGATTTAGCATACCCCAGTAATAATAATAATAATAATAATAATAATAATAAAATATAATAATAAAATAATAATAATAAACTAATAACAAATAATTACAGAATATAATTATAATGCAGTCATAATAATAATATAATAATAAAATATATGTAAATAATAATATACATAATAACTATCTATAATAACTAATAATAATAATAATAATAATAACAATAATAATTATAGCAATTATAATTATAATGCAGTCATAATAATAATGATAATATAAGAATCAGCTGATTAGTGGTGAACAGGTATACAGGTATACATGTCTAGATAGACCTCTCCCGTCCGTATCCCTGGTTATTGTTTAGATATTTATTTATCAAACATCAATCTTTTCAGAGGCTGCCTTTCTAACTCACAGCTAGCAAGAGAAGTTATATGTATGTTAATATATATATATATATATATATATATATATATATATAATATATATATATATATATATATATATATATATATAATATATATATATTATATATATATATATATAATATATATATATATATATATATATATATATATATATATATATATATATATATATTATTATATATATATATACAGAGAGAGAGAGATGAGAGAGGGAGAGAGAGAGAGAGAGAGAGAGAGAGAGAGAGAGAGAGAGAGAGGAGAAGAGAGAGAGATGAGGAGAGAGAGGGAGAGAGAGAGAAACGATAGATGGACAGACAGGCAGACACACACACATACACACACACACACACACGCGCACACACACACACGCCACACACACACACAACACACACACACACACACACACACACACACACACACCACACACACACACACCGCACAACACACACACACACACACACACACACACACCACACACGGACAGACAAGAACAGAGAGCGCCCGACAGAGACAGAGATACACACAAACAAGCCAACAGGCACTGAGGAGGACATAGGGAGACACGTCCAGAGACAAGGGGCTGTCTGGGACATACAGAGAAAAACCAGGAGCAGACAGACACAGACAGGGGCTCAAACACACCAAAAAAAAAAAAATGGGAATATGTCAAATCCAGAGGACAAGCAGGTAGTCTTGCATGTGTGATGCTTGTGTTTCATCCACTACACAATTATCCTCACCTTCTCCACAAAATTCCAGCCAATCATGAGTGCCATGGTTGTGTGACGTAAGAATGAGGGGCGGAGTAAGGATCGGCAGCCAATCAGGTCCTCAGGGAATGTAAATACCTCGCATTCTCTGATTATATTGCCTCGGTCTTAAAGGCAATAATCTGCCTTCGACACGGAATGATACATTTTGGGTGGCAGGTTAGGTCCTGAGAAGGGGGGTTAAGGGGGAGGGGAGATTAAAAGAGGAAGCGATACGTGGGGGTCAGGGAATAGGCAGGGAAGAGCTAAGTACTCCATGACAAAAGAGGGCATTTGGGAAGTAATCTACCCGCAACATTTCCTAATATCCCTAAGTAATTTCTACATATTATGACGTATATATATATATATATATATATATATATATATATATATATATATATATATATATATATATATATATATATATATATATATATATATATATATATATGCAATAAGATCACAGTAAACAGGTGATTTCAGAATATGCAAAACAACCACTCTGGTGGTTGTTTTGCATATATATATATATATATATATATATATATATATATATATATATATATATATATATATATATATATATATATATATATATATATATATATATATATACTCAAGGTATGCTTGACTGGTAGTACACACATAAAATGCAGCCTTAATGACCCTCGTGTAGGAAACAGACTTTAAACCTAATTAACCAACCAGCTGATGGGCGAAACGTCTTCAGGTGTTGCACATGTGTCGTATTCATCATCTTGGCGGTGTTGTACATCATCATCAGTGTTGTGATGCCTCTCACTGTTTATATCCTACACTGTACACTTTAGTGTTTCCGTTCTTCTGAATCCCATCATCAGTTTCAGTTCTTAATTTAGACTTTTTTTCTGATATTCTATATTTTATTTTATTTACAGTTTTGGGATGAGATTAGTTGCATCTGGTTTAAAAAAATTAAAGAAAATGTTGAATGTAAATGTTAATGAAAATTTTTTTTTTATATGTTTTTCATTTCTTAAATCAGGTTAGGGGGCTGGTGCCGCACCTCCATGCGTGAGGTGGTGCGTGTGGTGCCGCACCTCCATGCGTGAGGTGGTGCTTAGTAAGTAATTTCTGTCATCTCTTTTCTCCAAATTTTGAGGTGAGGCATGGGAGCTAGCAGTAGTGTTTATATTGCTCCATGGTCCAGCCTCCCTGCACGCCCACGATCATGCCACGCCCATCCCCTGCCACGCACACCCGTGACACGTCTCTTTTGCTACGCCCATCCATCCTCCTTTTCGCTGTGCAATCCATACGGCTGTAGAGTGGTTTATAAGAAGATAGGAACAAATGAATGAAGGAGCACTGCAGTAGATCTACTGGCCCATACTAGGCATGTCTTTCTCAAACCCAAACTCAATAATAATAATAATAAATGTGAAATTATTATTATTATTGTAGCAGGCCTACTGGCACATACTTTTTCAAACTTAGACCCATGAATAATAATAATAATAATAATAATAATAATAATAATAAATTATTATTATTATTATTATTATTATTATTATTATTATTGTTATTATTATTATTATTATTATTATTATTAGTAGTAGTAGTAGTATTGTTGTTGTTGCTGTTGCTTTTACCGTTATTATTATTATTGTTAATATTATTATTATTATTATTATTATTATTATTATTATTATTATTATTATTATTATTATTATTATTATTATTATTATTATTATTTTTATCATTATTATTAAAATACTCACCCTAAGAAATCGTCTGTTATTTACGAGGATTTCATAACTATTTTATTATCGTTGTTAATGTTTGTTACAATTGCTTAACAGAAGTTAACTTATCATAGTCTTTGTATACTTGCATTTTGTATATTCCTTGAGAATGTATTTATACTCCATAAGCATTTATAGTAAGATGTTTTGTAGGTTCGATCCTCCGTCCGTTAACTGCGAACAGTAATTCAGAATACAGTTATCCTGTTGGTGTTGGATTGTATGTGAAGAACCAGACAGGAAGAACATGATTAAGGTCGCATCACAGCGGGAGGGAGGAAAGTGGGAGGCTGTGTGCCGCCATGGGCTAGATGGTCGGCAGTATGTGGCTCTCCTCTCACTATTTGGGCGGTCGGGAGAGGGTTGGTAGTGATAACGACGACCCTTGATGACTGTGTGTGTCTCTGTGCCTTCGAGATAAGCCCATGTATCGAGTCTTTGAGACGTGAAACACTTGGGCTCTCGCATTTGTTGCTGGAAACACCAGGTCCTTCGGGGCGCTCATCGACTTGTCTCTTCTGATTATACCCTGCCCACGTTTATGTCATTTTTAATGGCTGGCCGATAAAAGCACCGATTCTGAGAGAAACCTGCAGCTGGGTGAACCAAAACATTGACGGTATCTCTCTCTGTTTGGGTAAGATGCCAACATGTGTGTTGCTGAGATCCTTGCCAGCATATCTGACACTGTCTTCACCCACAGCCTTTCTGATTTACTTCTTCAAGCTGGCTATGTTGACGTTGTGCTAGTAGTGGTGGTGTTGTTGACCTCACACGTGAAGATGCGATATATTTTCAATCGAACTCTGAATATTAAATTTTACTAGTGTATTGTGCACCATGTTTATTCTGTGGACGGTAGTGCAAGAGCATATGAATACATAAAAGACCACGAATTAGGTCCCAAATGGCTATCAATATAACATTTAAATTTATAATTACCATTGTCTTATCTGTTGTAAGTAAATCCAGGATATTTGTTTAATATGTATTCCCATTGTTTAAAGAAATATTATGACTTAATAATGTATCCTAATGTAATATTGGGATGTAAGTCACTCTTGTAATTAATTTTTGACTTAAATAATACATGATTAGTTGATAATTAAGCTGTAGCAGATTAAGTGTTATGTTCCAATTTATTAATAAAAGGTCTTTATCTTTTTTTTTTACCACATTGGCAGTTTTCCTCAGAGACAGGTTGACCTAAAGAAGAATGCACAGTAACCATCGTTCATTTAATAGTTGTCTTTCCAGGAGTGTACAGACATCGCAAATCAGTTGGCTTTCCGAATTGGGACATCCTAAATTTTTTTCAAAGGAGATTTACATTTGATTTTGCGTTGAAGCAGCTAGATTATTGTGCAGTCGTCCTTTGGACAGTATAGATTAATTTACTGTGCACTCTATATTCATCCTTTGGATGGTAGCGCAAGAGTATATGGATATACGAAAGGTCTAGCTAGGAACAAGGCACTTATAAGGGTTAAAAGAAAAAACTGGGTATTTCCAAATTGATATTATGTATTAAAAGTAAATTTTGGATGCTTGCTTAAAATTTCTGGCATCTTGTTATAGAGCAACACACAAAGAGCATGCAGCACATCCTTGCCTTGACGTCTACCAGAATCCACGACATTTACATTCGTCTTTTCTAAACTACAGTACTCGTTAAAGCAAAGGCAAGACCGAGGAAATTGAATACGAGGAACCCCTTTGAGCTAGTGACTGTTAGGGCTGGTGCTGTGTAAGCTGTCAGTGGCCTTGTAAACCCTCGAGAAGATACGGCGTTAGCTGTCAGCAACTCTGTGAACCACCAACAAGAGGCTAGTGTCTGTTGCATCCCGGTGGCTGAGTCAGTATTGGTGATAAAGATTACAGAGTAGATGAAAGGGAATCAGAAAATTGTATAATGAATAAACAAATATTGGAGAATAAGGTAGAGGCTTTTTGGAGACACCAAAGTTCCTCATGGGGATCCAGATATTTCGTTTGCAGATACTAGAGATCATTTTGACAATACAAAAGCTGCTTTTGTAGACAAAAGTTCCATTTAGAGATAGAAAAGTATATTTTTGAAATACAAAACATCCTTTTAGAGATACAATAGTTTCCATTAGAAATGCAAAAGTTCCTTTTGAAGGTACAAAAATTCCTTCTGGGGATACTAAAAGCTCCTTTTGGAGATACAAGAATTCCTTTTAGAGATACCGTTTTTTGTCCAGTTACCTGAATGGAGAAGGAACACTGTATTCAGTGTGTATTCACCACTGTGGTGTATATTTACCATAGTGACTGACCACCAGAGTGTCGTCTGGTCGTGCTGGTTCCGTCAGTCTTTGATGGATTCGTCAAGGTCAGCCCTTGTCTCACGCCCATTCCCACCCGTCCTCAATAACACGCCCATAGCTCTCTCCCAGTGCCCGTATCTACTCTCACAGCCATTCTCACCGCTCATTCTCCTATAATAATAATAATAATAATATAATAATAATAATAATAATAATAATAATAATAATAATAATAATAATAATAATAATGTGTGAGCTGAGTACGCTAACAACCCAGCATCGGGAAACCTCACAGTAACACACATTTCTTATGATTGTTACTGCTCACCCTCATAGTCCACACCCAAAGCTCACTGCCAACGTACACGCCCACTACTGACGCCCACAGCCCATGTCCACAGCCTACCCTCACTGCTCGCTCTCACAGCCTACTCATTAACAAAATTCTTCAACACGGATGATTCAATTTGCCTTCCCCAACCTCTTCACCCTTCCTCTAACTGAATGCTGACATAACTAACATCTTAACCCCTAGTCGAACCCTCCCTCCCATTTCTTCCTTCCATTACCCATTTCTTCAATAATCCTCTCCATCTAATTCTTCTCATCACAAACCTTAAAATCCACTCATTTTGCGCCGGAATCTCGACCTTGTAGCTGAAAGTTTGGGGGTTTGGGAAGTTTTGTAGCACTGTTTCGATTTTTGGTCTTGATAAACCACCGTCAAAGACCGAGACCAAACCTGCCACAAACAGGTCTGGAACCTCTATTGGAGGATTCGATCAGCTTGTCTACCTGTCACAGCTTGACTAACAAGCGCAGCGATAGTGACGCTTGTCGTGGCATAAAAAAGGCAGAGAAAGGGAAAGAGGAGGGAGGAGTAAAGAGAAAGGGGAGGTGGAGAGGAATAAAGTGGAAAGGGAAGAGAACGGAGGGCTGGAGAGAGAAAAGGGAGGGAGACAGAAGGAAGATTAGAAGTTAAGAGAGATGAACTGATACCAAAACAATTCTACACGTCACCTAGGTAGAAGACCAAAGAAAAACTACAAATAAATATCATCAGAGTCTTCCAGAGGACAAATGACAATATGATTCTTAGTGGTAACAAATGTCACCTATTGAGGTACTGTGGGAGTGAAGACCTCAAAACGAGCACAGTATAGAGAACACTGACACTACACAAATAATCCGCACATAGGAGAGAGGAGCTTACGACGATGTTTTGGTCCGACATAGACCATTTACAAAATTAAACTGTGTGACTTTATAAATGTTCCAAGTCGGACCGAAACGTCGTCGTAAGTTTCTCTTTCCTATGTGCGAGTTATTTGTGTATTGTTCCAGTCACGGTACTGTGTCTTTTTCTTCTTGTCACTGACAGACTATAGCAACGTAAGGTACAGGTAAAAATCTTAAGAGTAATTATGTTACATGACTGAACGTTTAAAAAAGCAGACAATTATTCATATGCAGGAAAGGAAAATGACAGACTGGATTATAACTTTCAGAATAAGAGAAGCAATGCCAGTGGTGGTAATCTGTGTGATAAAAGGTTTAGAAAACAGACAGGTTTCGTTATACAGTGGCTTCATCAGTCCATTAGTCTTGATGGACTGACCAGATCGACTCAAGGTTGAGGGACTGATTACCTCATTCTTCTCCTGTTCTTCATGATTCTCCTTTGTATGGACTGATGAAGCCACTGTGTAGCAGAAGTGTCTCATTCTTCATGTTAATTTTGCAATAATTCTTGCTCCCACGACTCGAATATTGTTCTGCGTTCACAAAACTTTCCAAAGGAGGAGAAATAACAACGTAAGAAAAAGTACAGAGGTCGTATACTGCCCGCACAGAGTTAGTAAAGCATCCGCACTTGTGTTAACGCCTCAGAGCTCTTGTATTGTTCTCTCTGGCAATGAGAAGAGAGAGAGAGAGAGAGAGAGAGAGAGAGAGAGAGAGAGAGAGAGAGAGAGAGAGAGAGAGAGAGAGAGAGATACCTGATAATATATGTACATGGAAGATACTTGAGTATCTAGTCCCTAACCTGCACACTACTGTGACTACTTACTGGAGTGTTAGATACGGGAGAAAGTGTCGAATAAGGCCAAGGAAGAGCAGGGGCGACGTGGGTACAAGAGAACACTGTGTCAACATCCGTGGTCCAAGACTCTTCAGTATACTACCAGAAGATATCAAATATGTGGTGGTGGGCGTGGTGGTGATGGGCGTGGTGGTGGTGGGCGTGGTGGTGGTGGTGGGCGTGGTGGTGATGGGCGTGGTGGTGGTGGGCGTGGTGGTGGTTGGCGTGGTGGTGGTGGTGGGCGTGGTGGTGGTGGGCGTGGTGGTGGTGGTGGTAGTGGGCGTAGTGGTGGTGGTGGTAGTGGGCGTGGTGGTGATGGGCGAGGTGGGCGTGGGTAGTGTCGCTTCACTGTCCACAAGATACATGAGTCTACGCCCGCCTTGGCACCTCTCACATAACCTCACAAATTTCTCTCACTTTTCTCACTCCCTCTCACACCCTTTTCTCTCTCTCACTTTTCTCACTCCCTCTCTCACCCTTTTCTCCCTCTCATTTTCCCTCTCTTCCTCCCTCATACTCTCTCACCTTCCCTTTCTCTCACAATCTTTCCCCCCTTTCTTATACTCTCTCCCTCTCATCCTCCCTCCCCTCTATTTCCTCCCTTTCTTCTTTCCTCCCTCCTTTCTTCCCCTCTTCCATCTTAGTCTCCCTTCTACTTCGTCTCTCTTACCCTCCCTATCTTCCTTCCTACTTCCCTCTCACTCTCCCTTCCTTTACTCACTCCCTTTCACTCCCTCCCCTACCTCTCCTTCCCCCTCCCTCTCATTAACATCAGTAGAAACAGCAACAATAACGGTAGAAATATCAGCAACAGGAGTAACAGAAGATGGATAACAGTACCAACAACATGGATAGGAGTAACAAAAGCATGAATAACAGCAACAGAAGCAGATAAAGCAGGAACAGCCGCATCATCGAGAACATTTGCAGCAACAGTAACATCATCGGGAACAGTAACAGCAATGCGAAAATCAACAGGAGCTGTAACAGGCGTAGAAACAACACCAGTGCTACGTAAACAGTAGTTATAATAACAGCTCAAGAGACAGTAGAAACAACAGTAACAATAGCAACAGTAACAGCAGCAATAGCAACAGCAGTAGTAGTAACAACAACAACAGTAACAGCAGCAACAGTAACAGCAGCAATAGCAACAGCAGTAGTAGTAACAACAACAACAGTAACAGCAGCAACAGTAACAGCAGCAACAGTAACAGCAGCAATAGCAACAGCAGTAGTAGTAACAACAACAACAGTAACAGCAGCAACAGTAACAGCAGCAACAGTAACAGCAGCAATAGCAACAGCAGTAGTAGTAACAACAACAACAGTAACAACAGCAACAGTAACAGCAGCAACAGTAACAGCAGCAGTAGTAACAACAGCAACAGTAACGGCAGCAACAGTAACAGCAGCAACATTAAAAGTAGCAACAGTAACAGCAACAATAGTAACGTCAGGATTAACAGTAGTAACAACAGGCACAATCTCCCATGCCTCTTTGTTCAGGTTAAATCTCCACAACCTCTCCCCAGACAGTCTATCTCCCCTTCCAAAGAGTCTATCTCCCCTTCCCTCTACCAGAATGTCTCCCCAGCAACCCCTCCAAGACTCAATCTCCCTCTCCCCCTTCCAAGTCTGTATCTCCCCTCCTCTTCCCCCCTCCCCAACCATTCACCCCTCACGCCAAAAAAGAACGGACCGCCAGCCCCACCCACCTCCGCCCATTCACGCCCACCCACGCCCACTCTACGCTCACTGTCAGGACGTTAGAAGCTCCCCGCCGCCCACCACTTGTCCCTCCACGCCCACAGTATTCACGGGCGGCGCGAGAGGTGGTGGGGCGGGAAGAGGGAGGGAGACGGGGAAGAAAGAACTATCTCATGCATGGCTCTTATCTCACTGGAGAGAGAGAGAAGAGAGAGAGAGAGAGAGAGAGAGAGAGAGCATGAGAGAGAGAAAACATTAGAAAACAACACACACACAACAAAAATAATAAAAATACATATATATAAATAAATATAACATACTATATAAATATATAATACTAATAATAATATATATAAATAATATTATATATAATATATATCATATATATCAATATATATAATAATATAATATAATATATATATACATATATATATATATATATATATATATATATATTATATATATATATATATATATTTATTTATTTTATTAACAGGCTTTTTTTTTCTCTCTCTCCCTCCTCTCTCTCTCTATCTCTCTCTCTCTCCCTCTCTCCTCTCTCCCCCTCTCTCTCTCTCTCTCTCTCTCTCTCTTCTCTCTCTTCTCTCCTCTCTCTCTCTCTCTCTCTCTCTCTCTCTCCTCTCTCTCTCTCTCTCTCTCTCTACCGCAATGTGTGAGGGCAGGAGAGCGGCTCCTACAAAGTGCCATTCTACTCCGCCCACTTTGGCACTGGGGTGGCACCTGGTTGCTGGCCCTGACACCCTCTGTGTGCGCCCGCATGCGCGTGCCACAGAGAGAGAGAGAGAGAGAGAGAGAGAGAGAGAGAGAGAGAGAGAGAGAGAGAGAGAGTTAAAAAGAGGCAGCGTCTGCCCTCTCTCACCTTGCTTATAGAAAGGAATATTCTTTTCAGACTTGAACAGGAGACCCGAGCGTGGCGTGTCTGAAATGAATTTGTAAAAGCCCGCTGCATGGGCGAAACATCGCCCGCTGCATGGGTGAAACATCGCCGCTGCATGGGTGAAACATCGCCTGCTGCATGGATGAAACATCGCCTGCTGCATGGGTGAAACATCGCCCGCTGCGGCATGTGTTGAAAACATCGCCGCTGCATGGGTGAAACATCGCCTGCTGCATGGGTGAAACATCGCCTGCTGCATGGGTGAAACATCGCCTGCTGCATGGGTGAAACATCGCCTGCTCCATGGGTGAAACATTGCCCGCTGCATGAACGAAATATCGTCTGCTGCATGGATGAAACATCGTCTGCTGCATGGGTGAAACATCGCCTGCTGCATAGGTGAAACATCGCCTGCTCCATGGGTGAAACATCGCCTGCTCATGGAGAAATATCGCCTGCTCCATGGGTGAAACATCGCCTGCTGCATGGGTGAAACATCGCTTGCTGCATGGATGAAACATCGCCTGCTCCATGGGTGAAACATCGCCTGCTCAATGGATGAAATATCGCCTGCTCCATGGGTGAAACATCGCCTGCTGCATGGGTGAAACATCGCCTGCTGCATGGATGAAACATCACCTGCTCCATGGGTGGAACATCGCCTGCTGCATGGGTGAAACATCGCCTGCTGCATGGGTGAAACATCGCCTGCTGCATGGATGAAACATCGCCTGCTCCGTGTGTGAAACATCGCCTGCTGCATAGGTGAAACATTGCCTGCTGCATGGATGAAACATCGCCTGCTGCATGTGATGAAACATCGCCTGCTGCTGTGTGAAACATCGCCTGCTGCATGGGTGAAACATTGCCTGCTGCATGGGTGAAACATCGCCTGCTGCATGGGTGAAACATCGCCTGCTGCATGGGTGAAACATCGCCTGCTGCATGGGTGAAACATCGCCTGCTCCATGTGTGAAACATCGCCTGCTGCATGTGGTGAAACATCGCCTGCTGCATTGGTGAAACATTGCCTGCTGCATGGGTGAAACATCGCCCTGCTGCATGGTGAAACATCGCCTGCTGCATGGTGAAACATCGCCTGCTGCATGGGTGAAACATCGCTGCTGCATGGGTGAAACATTGCCTGCTGCATGGGTGAAACATCGCCTGCTGCATGGGTGAAACATCGCCTGCTGCATGGATGAAACATCGCCTGCTGCATGGGTGAAACATCGCCTGCTGCATTGGTGAAACATCGCCTGCTGCATGGGTGAAACATCGCCTGCTCCATGGATGAAACATCGCCTGCTCCGTGGGTGAAACATCGCCTGCTGCATGGGTGAAACATCGCCTGCTGCATGGATGAAACATCGCCTGCTCCGTGTGTGAAACATCGCCTGCTGCATGGGTGAAACATTGCCTGCTGCATGGATGAAACATCGCCTGCTGCATGGGTGAAACATCGCCTGCTGCATGGGTGAAACATCGCCTGCTGCATGGGTGAAACATCGCCTGCTGCATGGATGAAACATCGCCTGCTGCAGGTGGTGAAACATCGCCTGCTGCATGGGTGAAACATTGCCTGCTGCATGGATGAAACATCGCCTGCTGCATGTGTGAAACATCGCCTGCTGCATGGGTGAAACATCGCCTGCTGCATGGATGAAACATCGCCTGCTGCATGGATGAAACATCGCCTGCTGCCATGGTGAAACATCGCCTGCTGCATGGGTGAAACATTGCCTGCTGCATGGATGAAACATCGCCTGCTGCATGTATGAAACATCGCCTGCTGCATGGGTGAAACATCGCCTGCTGCATGGGTGAAACATCGTCTGCTGCATGGGTGAAACATCGCCTGCTGCATGGGTGAAACATCGCCTGCTGCATGGGTGAAACATCGCCTGCTGCATGGGTGAAACATCGCCTGCTGCATGGGTGAAACATCGCCTGCTGCATGGATGAAACATCGCCTGCTCCATGTGTGAAACATCGCCTGCTGCATGGGTGAAACATTGCCTGCTGCATGGATGAAACATCGCCTGCTGCATGGTGTGAAACATCGCTGCTGCATGGGATGTGGATGTGAAACATTCGCCTGCTGCATGGATGAAACATTGTCTGCTGCATGGGTGAAACATCGCCTGCTGCATGGGTGAAACATCGCCTGCTGCATGGGTGAAACATCGCCTGCTGCATGGGTGAAACATCGCCTGCTGCATGGGTGAAACATCGCCTGCTCCATGGATGAAACATCGCCTGCTCCATGTGTGAAACATCGCCTGCTGCATGGGTGAAACATTGCCTGCTGCATGGATGAAACATCGCCTGCTGCATGTGTAAAACATCGCTTGCTGCATGGGTGAAACATTGCCTGCTGCATGGGTGAAACATCGCCTGCTCCATGTGTGAAACATCGCCTGCTGCATGGGTGAAACATCGCCTGCTGCATGGGTGAAACATCGCCTGCTGCATGGGTGAAACATCGCCTGCTGCATGGGTGAAACATCGCCTGCTGCATGGGTGAAACATCGCCTGCTGCATGGGTGAAACATCGCCTGCTGCATGGGTGAAACATCGCCTGCTGCATGGGTGAAACATCGCCTGCTGCATGGGTGAAACATCGCCTGCTGCATGGGTGAAAATCGCCTGCTGCATGGGTGAAACATCGCCTGCTGCATGGGTGAAACATCACGTGTTGAGGTTCCATATAACTAGACGAGTAAGAAACATAATCAGTGTCTGAGGTTCAGTTTACAACCAAACTTTAGTGTTCTTCTTTGTCTTCTTTTTCTAATTCATTTAATTTTTTTGTCATTAATTATTATTATTATTATTATTATTATTATTATTATTATTATTATTATCATTATTATTATTATTATTTCATTATTATTATTATTATTATTATTATTATTATTATTATTATTATTATTATTATTATTATTATTATTATTATGTTATTATTATTATTATTATTATATTATTATTATTATTATTATTATTATTATTATTATTATTATTATTATTATTATTTATTATTATTATTATTACTGCAGTCTTTAACTGACTTCATATAAGAATTCAGCTCTTCCCCTGTGATTTATAGACAATGATTAATTTCTAGCTTCCATTTCCTGCGCTAGTGACTCCAGTTCCATAGGTGGATTGAACAACATATCCTGACGTTCCTAGAACTGCGAGTCGGGCCACTTGCCCTTAGAGGCGATAATGTCGTTAATACAGCATGTGATGCGTGCCTTAAGCCCTGGTGACAAAAAAAAAGGCCCTGGGTTATGCAGCTCTGGGAGTCTTAACTTGTCTTGTTGATGATGGTTTTTGTTTACCACGAAATGTAATATTTGTGTGTTAGAGGCAAGTTTATGTGTCAAGGTTACTTTTCTGTGTGTGTGTGTGTGTGTGTGTGTGTGTGTGTGTGTGTGTGTGTGTGTGTGTGTGTGTGTGTGTGTGTGTGTGTGTGTGTGTGTGTGTGTGTGTGTGTGTGTGTGTGTGTGTATGTTTTGTCGTTACTGGAGTCATTTCTCAGATACTGGGCCTTCATTTTAACTTGCCACTTGCTGGGTTCACTCAATGTTAGTCTCATAAGCTCTGTCATTCCTCTTCTCAAAGCTATGTATAGATACTGCTGCCACTACTTCGTTCTCCCGCTTCATGACCACCTGCAGACTGAAGAAATACTTCCTGACATCCCTGTTGCTTATCTGTGTCTTTACTTTCAATTTTGCTCTCGTGTACATGAGTTCCGTCTTTCAAGTGTTTGTCTCTGTCCTCCCTATCAAATTTTTGAGCATTTTGGTATGTCTTTATCATGTCTCCCTTTGTTCTTCTTTCGTCTAACATCTTCAGCTCCTATTCCTTCTTTCTGTGGCTCATTTCCCTAATGCTCTGGGATTAGTATATTTGTATACGTCTGAACTTTCCCAATTTTCTTAAAATACTTTATCAATGTCATGGTTCCATGCTGGTGCTGGATACTCTAGGATAGGTCTAACATATTTCGTATATAGAGTCAATAATAACTCTTTGTTGCGAATCCTCTTGGCTACTCTAAGATTTACCAAACGAGCACTGGCTGCAGAGATTATTTGGTTTGATGAGAGCCTCTAGTGATATGCTGGGCATATGCTTACCCCTTGGTCTGTCTCCCTGACTGAAGCTTTGCAGCCTCAGTCCCTCCGAGTAAATAATTAGTTTATGATTCTCATGTTCGTTCCCTAGTTTTCATAACCTGGGTCTGAACTCCAGTAGCCACTTTACTGATTAACTTTTCAGTTTGTCCAGGATTATGCGCCCCTTTCCTTGTCCTCACCGTTTCTAACTTATAAATTTGATATCATATGCAAACAGGATACATCTATCTCTTCTGCTAGGTCATATACATACACCACAAAAAGTACTTGTCCTAAGTACCGATCCTTGCGGAACCCCACTTGTTACACTTTCCTATTCTGGTACCTCGTCTAGAAGAATCACATTGTCTCCTTTCCATAAGGTAACCTTTGATGTTCTGTAGCGCATTCTCTTATATACCTGCTTGCTCCACATGTTTTTGTTCCGTCTTGTGTAGGGTACAATATCCATTGCCTTCATGTAGCCCAGTGACGTGCAGTCCACCCATCTCTCTCTCTCTCTCTTTGTCATTCTCTTCCCTGTATCATTTCGGTCAATCCGTCATAGAACCACACATACCACATCCACCACAGTCTGCACCATTACGACGACCGCCACAACACTACCACAGCAATAACAGTCACCACCACCACCACCACAATAACAGTACCACACACCACCACCACCACCACCACCACCACCATCACCACCACCACCACAATAACAGTCACCACCACCACCGCCACAATAACAATCACCACCACCAACAGCAACACACACAAACCAGAAGAGGGTGCCAGAGAAGGCGTGTCACACTGGCATCAGTCAACTACCAGCAATGGCACCCAGACTGTCCCCATGTGAGTGCCATTCTTAAGCGCATCTTTTTATATATAAGTGAAGGGTAACGACTTTATCTTGAGCATGTGTGTAGTCATTGCTCGCGGGCTACCCTGCTGCTACCACCAGCTTCAACACGGAATATGGGTTTCTTCCTGCTTATTATTATTATTATTATTATTATTATTATTATTATTATTATTATTATTATTATTATTATTATTATTATTATTATTATTATTATATATTTTAGTTAGTATTATTATATTATTATAACTATTTTAGTATCAGTATTATTATATTATTATAATATTTTTATAATATATTATATTTATTATTATTATTATTTTTATTATTATTATAACTGTTTTATTATCAACATTATCATCATTATTATAACTATTTTTATAATATTATGATTACTTTTATTATTATTATTATTATTATTATTATTATTATTATTATTATTATTATTATTATTATTATAACTGTCTTTATTATCAGTAATACTATTACTTATATTATCATTATTATTAATTAATTAACAAGAGTATTTACAAGTGGCATTCCGAATTTATTTTTAAAGTAAGTACTTGTAGACAGATATTTTTTTTACTGTCAGGTTGAGGGTGGCTGCAGCAGTGACCGTCAAGGCACTGAAGGTGACGGTGAATATGCAACATTGGCACTCATCTATACAAGGCACAGTGAAAATGAGTGCCACTTCTATGCATATAAGTGCACCACTAATCCTCCGAAGCAAAAGCTGTTCATTAGCTGGTGAAGAGCTTTTGATCCGAGGGATTAGTGATGCCCTCTCTTTGCTTGCATCCATCTTATTATTTATAGGCTAGTGACACTGATGGAGAAATGTCTGACACGACATGAGAAGATATTTGGTTGATGTGTCATGTGTCAACTGTGTCAACACAGATTTATTTTTAGAGATCAGGTAATGAAGCTGCTATTTATAGTGCTATTGTCGCTGTAGTTGGTGGTGATGGTGTTGCTATTGTTCATGTTGTTGCTGGTGGTGTGGTAACTTTTGTTGTTGCTGTTGTTGGTGGTGTTGTTACCATTATTCTTGTTGGTTTTGGTATTATTGCTGTTGTTGGTGGTGGTGTTACCATTATTCTTGTTGGTTTTGGTATTATTGCTGTTAGTGTTGATGTTGTTGTTGTTGTTGTTACTATTGTCGGTGGTGGTAGGGTTGCTATTGTTGTTGGTGGTGTTACTATTGTTAGTGTTGTTTTTGTTATTTTTTGTTGTTAGTGGTGGTGTTGCTACGATTGTTGTTGTTGGTGTTGTTGATACTATTATTCTTGTTGATTTTGCTATATGTTAGTGATGTTGTTGTTACTATTGTTGTTGTTGTGGTGGTGTTGGTGTTACTGACAGTGGGGATATTATTAAGATGATGTTGTATTTGGTAGTGTTGCTATTATTGCGTTATTAACAGTGGCTACAGTTGTGGTGGTTGTGGTGGTGATGGTGGATGGTGGTGGTGAAGGTGGTGACAATAGAAGGTGATGGTGAAGGTGGATAGTGTTTCTTCCAGTCACCACTAATATCATTTTTAACGCTACCTCTATTATCTCTCGTACCCTCTGCATCAGGCGCATGAATACACACATACACACACACATACACACACACATACACACACACACGCATACACACACACACACACACACACACACACACACACACACACACACACACACACACACACATACACACACACACACACACACACACACACACAACACACACACACATATATATATATATATATACTATATATATATATACTTGAAATATGGGGGGTGGTAGGAGAAAATTCTCAAGCAGCTTCAGGGAAAACCTTGAGTTTTCCCTGAAGCAAGTTTATTCTTTTCTCTGAGGATGAGGGTCCCCATGACAGTTCTAGAGGTGGTACCTCCCTATATTTTATATATATATATATATATATATTATATATTATATATATATATATAATATATATATATTAATATATATATATATTTGTAAAATTAAAATTCTAAAGGTATTATATTATTTTTTTGTGTAAAATTGAAATTCTGAAAATTATGTTGTACTTTTCCCAAAATTTATGCCTTAAATGTGTTGCTAAAGATTTTAAAAAATTATGCCTTAATGGCAATACTTGCACAATGGTTTAAAAATACATTTTTTCGTCCCTTAAAATTCTTTGTTCTCTTGGAATTTTCTCCCATTATAAACTGTACAGTTTTTCTATTTTTTTTTTGTAATTTGATGTTTTCACATCGAAACACTTCGTTTTTTCATTTTTTTTTGTTGTTCGTTTCAAAATGTAACTTCTTCGAAGTCTTGTTCATTTTGTTGTTGTCTTCAGTAAAGCTATTTAACTCTTTTCACTGATTGTTGTTACGTTTAAGTTATGTGTTGGACATTGTCTGTAACGTATTTTGTGTCTGGTCTGACTTGTGTGTGTGTGTGTGTGTGTGTGTGTGGTGTGTGTGTGTGTGTGTGTGTGTGTGTGTGTGTGTGTGTGTGTGTACTCACCTAAATGTGGTTACAGGGGTCGATCCATAGCTCCTGGCTATGAGTAAGTGTGTGTGCGCGTGTGAGAGAAACACTCATAGTGGCACATGGGTAGCAGCAGTTAAATAGGGGGGGAGGTGGGTAGCGGTGGGCACGCTGAAGTGCCAAGGTGGGCGTGGCACTCACTGACAAACACATACGGGCGGCCGACAAAGTTAACCCACCACCCAATGCCCGAAATACATCACTCATGTCTCGTTAGCTAGTTTCTTGCCCCCTAACACACGGACATTCTGATATACGTCTTTCTTAAACCCAATAATATATCTCTCTTAATCCTAATAATTTATCTCCCTATCAACATGACACTTAGAAGGAGGGGTTAACACATTCAATATATCTAAGAAGTAAGAATAAAGGCAGAATAAAGTAAGAATAAAGAACAAGAAGAAATAAATACATAGAGACTAGTTGAGGTGACAGAATTAATGTCTTCCCCACATTTCTTTGTGAAAGGAAAAGCCGACCAGACTTTAACTGTATAAGAAGCATTATCCGTGCGTAATAATGCTGGCAGAATTACCAACAATATGTTAGGTAAAAGGATACAAGTGAAACTAATGCGACAAAGCTCCTGGAGAGCGAAACGTTGCCACAATAAAATGTTGCCTACCCTTCCCGGCCCATAATTATCCTTCCTGATTTCTACATCTGGTCCCGACTTCCGTGTCTGGCTTTGAATTATCAGTCTTACTCTTATTAATTTTTTTCCTGACTACAGTCCCAGCAGTCACTCAGACGCCAACAGAATCTAAAGTTAAGACTGCAAAGAAAGGTATTCAAAGTTCTACACTATTTGGACATTACTGTGGACTCCATCCTCAGGGGCGGTGTAGAGACAAACACGTCCACATGTAACACCATCTTAGTTTTAGACAATACAACTCAAAAAACAGAAGTGCCTTGAAAATGAAAGATCTTTAGACAACCAGAAGTTAGGAGGAAGGCGAGTCCAAAACATTAAACACTCTCCAGGTGACAAAACTTACACCTCGGTAGAGCCTAAAGCAAAGCAAATGCTTACCATAGACTATAACCTTGAGTATACCTGGAGTATACCTGGAGGTGTTCCGGGCGTCAACGCCCCAGAGGCCCTGTCCATGACTAGGCACATGACCAGGCCTGTAGAAAAAAAATATCTCCAGATCCCTTAACGCAAAAAAAAAAAATCCTGAGACGTACAACTCTTTCCATGTACCATGATTCACGAAGTAGGTGAACCAGGGTTAGACACCCACTGAAATTCATACGTCAAGCTGATCTAGAACTGAAATTAAGACCCGCCTACCCAGCAGAATACGAAGATGATTAGGAGACAATATCTTCTTCTAATAGCACGTTGCTTTATATTAATTAAAGATCACAGAAAAGCGTCGTTGACACTAAGCGAGAAATTTAGTTTGTAAGTGCGTAGTTTCAGCTCCGTCCTTTCTGTGTATTTGAGTTATTGTTGATTAATGGAACACAAAGGTCTATATACTACACGAGGATTATTAAAGGTACATGTTACCTGTTCGCTTTCAATCAATAATCTTTTAATACGTAAACTAGTTATTAATTAATGTAAACTCTCAGTGTATACACACTGAGAGTCACACATCTCACGGTATATCTATCCCTGCATATTCTCTCTTAAAGCGTTAGAACGTAATTTTATGGATATGTATTTTTGTTTACTTGTGTTATTCTGTAACCTGTAAAATTTAGTTCATTTACGTTACCTTAACCTAAAATAGCGTATACAGAGAAATCTTCTTAAAAACCATATAGTATAAAAAGCATATAGTGTCTCAGAAGGAAAACGTATCCTAAATGCACTGAAATATGAAAGGAAAACTCCGTAGATTTTATCCTCGCCCGGGGCGACACCTCAGAGGATATACCCTACTGGAAGCCCTCCCTTGTAAACGTCCCCTTGGAAACACCCCCTACGAAACACCCCCTTGTAAACGTCCCCTTGGAAACACCCCCTACGAAACACCCCCTTCGAATACTCGATTAGGAGCATTTCCTTGGAAACACTTCCTTGGAAACACCTTGGAAACACCTCCTTGGAACATCTTGGAAACATCCTTTTGAAAACATCCTCTTGGAAACATCCTCTTCGAAACACCCCCTTGGAAACATCCTCTTGAAAACATCTTCTTGGAAAAATCTTCTTGGAAACATCCTCTTGGAAAAATCTTATTGGAAACTTCTTCTTGGAAAAATCTTCTTGGAAACATCCTCTTGGAAACATCTTCTTGGAAAAATCTTCTTGGAAACATCTTATTGGAAACATCTTCTTGGAAACATCTTATTGGAAAACATCTTCTTGGAAAAATCTTCTTGGGAAAACATCTTATTGGAAACATCTTCTTGAAACATCTTATTGGAAACATCTTCTTGGAAAAATCTTCTTGGAAACATCTTATTGGAAACATCTTCTTGGAAACATCTTATTGGAAACATCTTCTTGGAAAAATCTTCTTGGAAACATCTTATTGGAAACATCTTCTTGGAAAAATCTTCTTGGAAACATCTTATTGGAAACATCTTCTTGGAAAAATCTTCTTGGAAACATCTTATTGGAAACATCTTCTTGGAAAAATCTTCTTGGAAACATCTTATTGAAACATCTTTGGAACATTTTATTGGAAACATCTTCTTGAAATCTTCTTGGAAACATCTTATTGGTAACATCTTCTTGGTAAAAATCTTCTTGGAACACATCTTATCTGAAACATCTTCTTAAAATCTTCTGGAAAATCTTCTTGGAAACATCTTATTGGAAAGCATATGCTTGGAAAAATCTTCAAAGGAAAATCGTATCTGGAAACATCTATGGAAAATCCTTTGGAAATTCTGGAAAAATCTTCTGGTACATCTTATGAAATATCTCTTGAAACATCTCTTGGAGAACATCTTCTTGGAAATATCTACTTGAAACATCCTCTTGGTAAACATCTTCTTGGAAACACCTCTGACTCTTCTGAACATCTTCTTTGAAACATCCTTTGGAAACATCTTCTTGGAACATCTTGGAAACATCTTCTTGGAAAACATCCTCTTGGAAACATCCTCTTGGAAACATCTCTTGGAAACATCTTCTTGGAAACATCTTTTGAAAACATCTTCTTGGAAACATCTTCTTTGAAACATCTTCTTGGAAACATCCTCTTGGAAACATCTTCTTGGAAACATCCTCTTGGAAACTCTTCTGGAAACATCCTCTTGGAAACATCTTCTTGGAAACATCCTCTTGGAAACATCTTCTTGGAATCATCTTCTTTGAAACATCTTCTTGGAAACATCTTCTTGGAAACATCTTCTTGGAAACATCCTCTTGGAAACATCTTCGTGAAACATCCTCTTGGAAACATCTCTTGGAAACATCCTCTTGGAAACATCTTCTTGGAAACATCTTCTTGGAAACATCCTTTTGAAAACATCCTCTTGGAAACATCTTCTTGGAAACATCTTCTTGGAAACATCTTCTTGGAAACATCCTCTTGGAAACATCTTGGAAACATCCTCTTGGAAACATCTTCTTGGAAACATCCTCTTGGAAACATCTTCTTGGAAACATCTTCTTGGAAACATCTTCTTTGAAACATCCTCTTGGAAACATCTTCTTGGAAACATCCTCTTGGAAACATCTTCTTGGAAACATCCTCTTGGACACATCTTCTTGGAAACATCCTCTTGGACACATCTTCTTGGAAACATCTTGGAAACATCCTCTTGGAAACATCTTCTTGGAAACATCCTCTTGGAAACATCTTCTTGGAAACATCTTCTTGGAAACATCCTCTTGGAAACATCTTCTTGGAAACATCTTCTTTGGAAACATCCTCTTGGAAACATCTTCTTGGAAACATCTTCTTGGAAACATCTTCTTGGAAACATCTTCTTGGAAACATCCTCTTGGAAACATCTTCTTGGAAACATCTTCTTGGAAACATCTTCTTGCAAACATCCTCTTGAAAGCATCTTCTTGGAAACATTCTCTTGAAAACATCCCCTTGGAAACACCCCTTTGGAAACACCCCCTTGGAAACATCCTCTTGGAAACATCCTCTTGGAAACACCCCCTTGGAAACATCCTCTTGGAAACACCCCCTTGAAACATCCTCCTGGATACATCCTCTTGGAAAAAAGAATTATAGTTACCATAAAAACTAACCACGAATGTTTCATTATGTGGCTATGACGGAAACGTATGTTGTGAGACCAACACAGCTCGGCATCTCAACAAACCAACACAGCTGGGCATCTCAACAAACCAACACAGCTGGGCATCTCAACAAACCAACAAAGCTGGGCATCTCAACACACCAACAGAGCTGGGCATCTCAACACACCAACAGAGCTGGGCATTTGTGGACACAGTGGTGCCTCTGCTAACCTGGGCATCTTAACAAACGATCATACCTGGGCATATTCACAGACCAGCACAACTAGGCATCACAACAGACTAGCATACCTGGGCATCTCAAGAGACAGCACAGCTGGGCATCACAACAGACCAGTATAGCTGGCCATGGCATTCACCCATCATGGCTCGGCATCTCTTTGGAATGTTCGTAGTTCAAGATTAAAACACGACTTTCACAAAGCTAAAAATTTACAGATCGTGAGGAAAAATCTGAGGTTGTGTGAGGGAGTTTTCAGGGTGTTTAAGGGATGCGACGATCTTTCAGCTATGTAGGATGGCTTTTTAAGGATATTTCTAGGATGTGGTGATTCAGAGACGTGCAAGGATGTTTCAAGGATGTTTGATGGCATTTTAAGGATGTCTCAAGGATGTGATGATGTTTTAAAAATGTTCAAGGATGTTTTAAGGATGTGTGATATGTGGGGATGTATGATGGTGCTTCAAGGACGTGTGATGTTTGACGATATGTGAAGATGCTTATGTGAATGCGTCAAGGATGTGTGATGATTTAAGGACGTTTTAAGAATGTGTGATGATGTTTTAAGAATGTGTGATGTTAAAAGCATATCGTAAAGATTTTTAAAGGGTAATTTTTAAGAATGTTCAGAAAAATTTACGGATGTTTTAAAAATATTTTAAAAACGTTTTAATGTTTTAAGTATGTTTTAAAAAATGTTTTAAGAATGATTTAAAAATGTTTCAGTGATGTCTAGAATATTTCGTAGATAAATGGTTTAAGGAAGGGGAATAATCAAAAATGTTTTAAGGAATACTAAGAGGGTGGCTAAGAAATGTTTTGGCACTGAGAGGTATCTTGTTAACTAGCTGGGTGCCAGAATTGATGGATCCGCTGTCACCACTACCACTACCACCACTACTATCACCACTACCACCACTACTATCACCACTACCACCACTACTACCACCACTACCACCACATACCACCACTACTATCACCACTACCACCACACTACCACCACTACTACCACCACTACTATCACCACTACCACCACTACTACCACCACCACTACCACCACTACTATCACCACTACCACCACTACTACCACCACTACTACCACCACTACTATCACCACTACCACCACTACTATCACCACTACTACCACCACTACTACCACCACTACTGCCACCACCATTACCACCACTACACTCACCACTACCACCACCACTACCACCACTACTTCATCACTACCACCACTACTACCACCACACTACCACCACTACTATCACCACTACCACCACTACTACACCACCACTACACCACCACTACTATCACCACTACCACCACTACTATCACCACCACTACCACCACTACCACTACTACCACCACTACTACCTCCACCACTACCACCACTACTATCACCACTACCACCACTACTACTACCACCACTACCACCACTACTATTACTAACACCACCACTATCGAGAGGTCAAGATATATTACCATAGCTTGACTTGAAACTCGATTACTTGAAATACATTACCTGTAAAATATTTCCGGTATTGGTTGGAGAGGACCTGGGGTAGTGTCTGGTTCATACCAAGTCCGTTTCTTCCAGTAACAAAGTTCACTGTCAAAAGGAACACATAAATAGAAACCCCTAACTTGGTGAGAGTGTTGTGAACACAGCCGAGCGGCCACGGTGACCGTAGTGAAACGCGGCGTGTAGATCCCCAAGACTTTTACACTATTCTCTGTTGTAAGTGAACCATCCTGTCTGATGAAATATGACAGGGAAATATAGCTAGCTTTTGCTCCCTACATATGGCGTTCAGCTGGTTCTTCCCCCACATATTATATCCAGCTGGTTCTTCCCCCACATATTATATCCAGCTGGTTCTTCTCCCACATATGCTCTCCAGCTGGTTCTTCTTCATATATGATGTCCAGCTGGTTACTGCAAGTGGTGATTTGAGTATCCCTGCCTGTTTTCGGGTGCAATCACTGATTTGTGTTTACGAAGGTCGATTCATAGCTCCTGGTCCCACCTTTTGTACTATAACAACTGGCAGTGCCAATTCGTATTCATTTGGGCCTTGTCGTACCTGTTCATGAAATGATGTACGTGTGTGGTCTCCACCAACCGTATTTCACCTCCTTAACACCAGGAAAGTGAAGATACTTCATTAATTTTTGTATCCTAGTGGCTCACCTCCGTTTTTTTCAATTCTTATCTGAGCCACATTGTCCCTTATCCTATTTTTTCCAGCTACTGTCGGTCTTGTCCATTTCTCTTGGTGTCCTAAAGCTCGTAATCTCACTTCTATGGTCATTCATTTCGGCTGTGAAAAAGATATATGGCTGAACAAGGCTTTTTTGGGGAATGTTTCGCTCTGTGTAAAGTTTACAAAAAATCAAATATTGCCGCAATATTTTTCGCAGGCGAATGGTATAGGCCTACAAGTGTAACAGTTATAATTTGCAGTAGGATGAAGAGCGATGTTTTACAGGCGAGTTCTCTCAGTGAAGATAAGGCAGAAAGAGCTTATTTTTCTTGACTATCGTCGGCAGTAAGCGATTTTATTCTTTAGTTCTTCTTCCCAGGAGCTGTGACTCGAACCCTGCAACCACAACTAGGTGAGTACGTGAGTACACACACACACACACACACACACACACACACACACACACACACACACACACACACACACACACCACATCACACACAACTACATACACAACTACACACACACGACTACTTTACAACACCAAATACACCACACACAATCTACACACCAAAATCATAAAATACGTGTGATTTCATTATAACTACAAAGTTAACAAATGTAAGAGTCTGTATTATTTCATTAGCTTCTCTCCCTTTCTCTCTCACTCCCTTTCCTTTTCCCTCTTCTCCCTCACTCCTTCCCTCACTCACACTATCTCTCCCATCTTTATATTGACCTTTCCCTCTCTACCTCCCTTTCCTTCTCCCTTACTCCCACCCACCTCCCTCACCCAAAAATCTCCTTCTCTACACCTCACTCCTGCCCTCCATCAGTCGCACCCTCTCTCCCTTCCTCCTTTCTTCCTTCCCTATCTCCCTCCCTCCCTCCCTCCCTCTCTCATACATTAATTTAAATAAAACTAACAGAAGTAGCGTCGACATTTAACACGGGTTAAGCTAGCCGCTATATTAATTTAGCCAGGATAATAACATGTAATTAACCAAATCTCGGGTAATTACTTACATTTTCTTCTTACAGTCACTGCTAATTGCTACTTAATTTGTCTTTATTTTTTCCTTCTCTCTCTCTACCAGAGTTTTATATGTCAGTAATAAAAGAGAATTAAAAAGAGTGTAAATGAGAGAGGAAGAAGTGGGAGGAAAGAGAAGGAAGGAGGGTGGGAGGGAGGGTGGGAGGGAGACAGTGAAGGAAGGAAGGAAGGAAGGAAGGAAGAAATAGCAAGTGAACAAGATATAACGGAAGGAAGAGGTTAAAATGGATGGAAAATGGGAGAAGTAAAGATAGAAAGGAGTGGAACTGAAAGTGGAAGAGAAAGATTAGACATGACAGAGAAGAAAGAAATTGGATAGAAGAAACGGAAGGGGCGAAATAGGAAACGAGAGAAGACTGATGTAAGGAACTAAAGAGGAAAAAGGGAGAAAAAAAGATAGTAAAAAAATTAGTTAAACAAAGAATAGGGAAAAAAGACTGAGGAAAAGGGGGTGAAGATAAAGGAATGGAAAAGGTGAGATAAGGGGCAGTGAAAGGAAAGGGAAAAGGAAGTGAAGAAGAGAAGCTTGTGAGGCGAAGAGACATATAAAGGTGAGAAAAGAGGCTGGTGGGTGGTGGCATGGGCGGGAATATGGGCGGTAGTGTAGAATGTCTGGCGGAAGGGTGGGTTCTCGAGGTGGGCGTGACGCCCACACCCCTCGCCCACCCAGCCTGAACGTCGCCAGGCA
>NC_069436.1:7517834-7600334 GCF_026875155.1 Cherax quadricarinatus
GCAACACTCTCTGGAAAACACTAGGTCTGGCAACACTATCTCTGGAAAACACTAGGTCTGGCAACACTATCTCTGGAAAACACTAGGTCTGGCAACACTATCTCTGGAAAATACTAGGTCTGGCAACACTATCTCTGGAAAACACTATGTCTGGCAACACTATCTCTGGAAAACACTAGATCTGGCAGCACTATCTCTGGAAAACACTAGGTCTGGCAACACTATCTCTGGAAAACACTAGGTCTGGCAACACTATCTCTGGAAAACACTAGGTCTGGCAACACTATCTCTGGAAAACACTAGGTCTGGCAACACTATCTCTGGAAAACACTAGGTCTGGCAATACTATCTCTGGAAAACACTGGGTCTGGCAACACTGTCTTTGGAAAACACTAGGTCTGGCAACACTCCTATCTGGCAACACTGTCTCTGGAAAACACTCCCGGCGGTCAACATTGCCGCCTTCCAACAATTTTCGGGTCCAGGAGCTGCGGCTCGACCCTTTCCAACCACAAACAGATGAGTACAAGCACACGGACACACGGAAAGACACAAGCATAGACACATGCAGCTAGATAATAATAATAATAATAATAATAATAATAATAATAATAATAATAATAATAATAATAATAATAATAATAATAATAATAATAATAATAATAATAATAATAACAATAATAATCTTTATTTCTACAAGTACATGTGCAAGGTATACAAGCTAAGCTGACATCAGTGACGTACATACTACCATATAGAAAGCCGCTTGTTATGCAGAGCATTTCGGGCAAATCAGGTCAGTTTTGTTCCCAGGATGCGACCCACACCAGCCGTCTAACACCCAGGTACCTATTTACTGCTAGGTGAACATAGACAGCAGGTGTCTTACGGAAACACGTTCTAATATTTGCAACCGTACCGGAACACTCGGCTCACACCAATGTGTGAGCCATCACAAGACAGACCTTACAACACAGAGGAACGGAAGCATCGAGGAGACATGAACATAACATACACGATACACATTGCATAAATCAGATCTGACTTCACTAGAAGAACTGAAGAAGCGGAGATAACCTGATCACAATATACATGGTACCCAGGAACTCTTCCTTACGACACTAGAAGAAAGGAGGAAGCGGGGAGACATGGCCACAATATGCACGATACTTAGATATACCATGTCAAATTCATCTCAATAAACAGAAAGAGAAGGCCGGGTCACACATTGACATTAATCACAGAAATGAGTCGTAGGGAAGTTAGGACGTATTTCTTAAGCAATGGAGAGGCAGAGAGCTAGACCAGACTACATAGCAACACATCACCAGGCTATATAGTTACACAGCGCCAGGCTACATAGCACACAGCACCAAGCTACTTAGCCACACAGCACCAGGCTACATAGCCACACAGCACCAGACTGCAAAGCCACACAGAACCAGGCTGCATAGCCACACAGCACCAGGCTATATAGCCACACAGCACCAGGCTACATAGCCACACAGCACCAGGCTACATAGCCACACAGCACCAGGCAACATAGCCACACAGCATCAGGCAATATAACCACACAGCACCACGCTACTCAGTCACACAGCACCAGGCTGCATAGCTATGCACCACCAGACTACATACGCTGCACCAGACGTCAGAATAAGCCGCAGGAGAAGCAGAGGTCCGTCATGGTTTAAAAATGAAATATAATAAATCCTGCTAAACACAACCAACAGAGAATTAAGAAGCCAGCCAGAGAGCTTAAAGCTTTCTGCAAACTCAGCAAGGTGAATACAACAAGGGGATTATATTGAATGATTGTGATGGTAGGAAACTCTTCTACTGCATTAAAGTAGTGCAACACACACACACACACACACACACACACACAAAACACACACACACACACACACACACACACACACACACACACACACACACACACACAAACACACACAGTAGTGGTCACAAGCCTGCCTTCAAACACCCGTTGCACGCTATGTTGCTTACCAAACGATATTTCCCAAAATGTAGCGTTTTACTTATACCCCTCTCCCCCTCCTGTTCACCATCCTTCGTGCCCTTCCCCTCGTTCCTGCCCTTCCCATCCACAACCTTTCACACTAACAGTGGTGCAACTAATCATTGGTGCCTCACAGACCTCTCGAACGTAAGACCAGAAACACCTCAACTTTTAATTAAGCATTCAGTTGTTCATATGTATATAAGGATGATGGTAAGAAATGTACTTTAATTAGTGAGTGAGAGAGATAGAGAGAGAGAGAGAGAGAGAGAGAGAGAGAGAGAGAGAGAGAGAGAGAGAGAGAGAGAGGAGAGAGAGAGAGGAGAGAGAGAGAGAGAGAGAGAGAGAGAGAGAGGGAAGCTGGTTTAGTACAGAGGGAGGCCCAGGATCAGCCACGCCCACAACAGAAGAGGACAAGGGGCACCGCTGGGCTCCCTCCACCACTGGTGAAAGGAGAAAGGGTAGGGAGGAAGGGAGGGAGAGAGAGAGAGAGAGAGAGAGAGAGGCAACGAAGGGACACATGGGCATTAGGTATAGAGAAGCAACGGGTAAGAGAGAGTTAGTGCAATAGATCGCAACGCATCTTTTCCCAAACGTGAAAATTTTACGTAAAACATTGTGAAAGTTAGACATCAACCATCAACACTCCTGACTCTCAAAATAAGAACATAAGAACATAAGAAAAGGAGGAACACTGCAGGAGGCCTGCTGGCCCATACTAGGCAGGTCCTTTACAATTCATCCCACTAACAAAACATTTGCCCAACCCAATTTTCAATGCCACCCAAGAAATAAGCTCTGATGTGAAAGTCCCACTCAAATCCAACCCCTCCCACTCATGTACTTATCCAACCTAGATTTGAAACTACCCAAAGTCCCAGCCTCAATAACCCAACTAGGTAGACTGTTCCACTCATCAACTACCCTATTTCCAAACCAATACTTTCCTATGTCCTTTCTAAATCTAAACTTACCTAATTTAAATCCATTACTGCGCGTTCTCTCTTGGAGAGACATCCTCAAGACCTTATTAATATCCCCTTTATTTATACCTATCTTCCACTTATACACTTCGATCAGGTCTCCCCTCATTCTTCGTCTAACAAGTGAATGTAACTTAAGAGTCTTCAATCTTTCTTCATAAGGAAGATTTCTGATGCTATGTATTAATTTAGTCATCCTACGCTGAATGTTTTCTAACGAATTTATGTCCATTTTGTAATACGGAGACCAGAACTGAGCTGCATAATCTAGGTGAGGCCTTACTAATGATGTATAAAGCTGCAGTATGACCTCTGGACTTCTGTTGCTTACACTTCTGATATAAATCCCAGTAATCTATTTGCCTTATTACGTACGCTTAGGCATTGCTGTCTTGGTTTAAGGTTGCTGCTCACCATAACCCCCAAGTCCTTTTCGCAATCTGTATGGCTAAGTTCTACATCATTTAATTTATAAGTACTAGTGTTATGGGCACTCCCAAGCCTCAGAACCTTGCATTTATTCTACATTGAACTGCATCTAGCCACTTTTCTGACCAAGAATAGAGTTTGTTTAAATCCTCCTGAAGTTCCCTAACATCTACGTTTGAATCAATTATCCTACCTATCTTTGTGTCATCGGCAAATTTGCTCATATCACTAGTAATTCCCTCATCAAGATCATTGATATATATTATAAACAACAACGGGCCCAAGACTGATCCCTGTGGAACGCCACTTGTTACAGATCCCCACTCGGATTTAACCCCATTTATGGACACTCTCTGCTTCCTGTCAGTGAGCCATGACTCGATCCACGAGAGCACTTTTCCCCCAATGCCATGAGCTGCCACTTTCTTTAACAGTCTATGGTGCGGAACTCTATCAAAAGCCTTACTAAAATCTAAGTAAATAATATCAAATTCTTTATTGTGGTCAACAGCCTCAAAAGCTTTACTGAAGAAAGTTAATAAATTAGTTAGACAAAACTGTAAACAGTTTTCTACATGATTTTCCCTCTAAAGGAGCATTAATAACACCAGACTTAAAATATTAAATATACTCAGCGCTAGAATATTGGTTTATGTCTGTTTGCATTGGTTTATATGTATATTTTTTTCATTGATACGTATTTTCATTTTTATTGATTTACATCTGGAGTTTTCATTTGTTTTAGTCTGTATTTTGATTGGTTTATATCTTCATTTTTCACTGGTTTACATCTGCATTTTCCTTTAACATATATCTGCATTTTCACTGGTTTTACCTGCATTTTTCGTTGGGTTTTATCTACATTTTTCACTCGTTTAAATCTGCATCTTTCATTGGTTTAAATCTTCATTTTTATTCATTTATATCTGCATTTTGTAATGGCTTACATCTGTATGTTATCACTAACTTGTCTTAACATTTTGTTAACTGCATGATACAAGAAATACTATGTTGGTCTATACAAAGAGTTACAGATATCAGTCCAGATGTACTCCAGTTAACTATTTTAGGGGCCTATAGTACCTAGGCCTTTTGTGTATCCATATACTCCAACAGTTTCTGTTGCAAAAATCTAAATCTAAATCTTTCGTTTACTTTTAATAGGGAAAGGAGAGGAGAGGGAAGATTTGGTAGGTAGGAAAAATTTATTTGTCTTTCTTTTTGTCACAGTTCAAATAAAAGAGGGGGGTTTTAATGTTGATAAAAGGCTTTTGCTCTAAGGAATTAGAACTATGCTCCTCTCCTCCTCGGACAAAATATGGTTACTACCATCCATTCTAATTCCCAGGTGCTGCATGACTCTTTCTAATTCCACTTCTCAATCACAACTATTTTTTTATGGTTTATTGTTCACTTTCTGCAGCTCTGACCCCCTTCCCCCCCCCCATCACAATGACCAACCTAGTTAGTAATGAATAATATTCACATTGAATACCAGTGTATTTGTAGGAAGATGGAAGTTAATTAATATGGTCTGAATTGAGCAAGTTGCATGGGTTGCCACATAAGACGTATCTGAGTCAACACCTTCAACTCATTCTTAATATTGTTATTATATTATCCTTAGAAAATTGCTTCAACAATCAATGCATTATTAAAAAAATTGCTTCATCTGTACATCACAAAAAAAAATCGCTTCACCAGCCTATACGTCACTAAAAAAATCGCTTCACCAGCCTATACGTCACTAAAAAAAATTGCTTCACCAGCCTATACGTCACTAAAAAAATTGCTTCACCAGCCTATACGTCACTAAAAAAATCGCTTCACCAGCCTATACGTCACTAAAAAAATTGCTTCACCAGCCTATACGTCACTAAAAAAATTGCTTCACCAGCCTATACGTCACTAAAAAAATTGCTTCACCAGCCTATACGTCACTAAAAAAAATTGCTTCAACAACTAAGCCTATGCATAATATTTCATTATCAACATACTGAGTGTATATTAGAATATTTATCTATATAAGTAATTAGTGTTAACATCAATCCCACCTCTCTTCACTTCTCATCAATTATGGGCATAATATGTATCCCAAAATTCTTTGATTTCAGAACTAAATGGTTATAACTATGACCATAATTTTTAAATAGGTAGAAGGGTAAGCCAGCGGAAGGCCTCGGTCAGGTGACCAAAAGCTCCAACGGCGGGTCATAAAGAAATTACAATCATAGTAGTGTTTTTATTGTGGCCTCAAGTATACTTTCCCTTTATTTTCAACTTCTTGAGTCTCCACCAAAACCTTTCCTTATATCCATTATATAAACTCAAACATAACGTGTTAAATATATATCACTATTCTTTGCACTCTATTATAATAGCTCAATAGGAATATATATCAAAATAAACTTCACAATGCTCGTGAATTATGTTCTTGCTTCTGTACTTAAATACTCATATATTATATACATTACTCTAAGTGTAACTGTAGTGTATTTTCAGTTTATTTTACAACAACGTATATTTTCTTATTTTTTTTTTTTTGAAACCCAAGTCAGTCTCATAATAATGTATGAACAAGAGGCCACACAAATATTACGCTGCTTTCTTTATCTTCAATTACTGATTATTTGTAAAGCAAATGTGACTTGTTTGTGGATGGAGAGTTCAGTTCAGTTCACTCGACAAGTGTCAGTGACCCTTTAGCGGGGTTCGAACCAATGTGCAGGGGAAAACTGCTTTTAATATGGAAAAAGACACTTACGTACAGTTTGCATAAATGTGTTTTTCCGCATCTTGTCGGCATCGCCAGATCATTTCTTAGTCCGTTCGGTGATTCCAGTTGTTGTCCAGCAGCTGCTAAGAAGTATGTGATGTGATATCCACAAAGGTCATGGAAAGGTTAGTGTCCGGCTGTAATACGGATTGAACTGCAAAAGGAGTCAGGTAAGTCATCCTTGCCTGGATGCGATGTGATGACTCTAGATTTGAAGCGATAAGGGATAAGAGGTGTCAAAGAAAGTGCTCACAGCGGTCATCAACACAACAACTGAGCACCTCTGAGCTCCACTGCCACATTCCCACGCAGGGGAGCTCAAATGACAGCCAACACTGAACTACTACAGAGAAATCAACCATGCAACGACAAACACACACACACACACACACACACACACACACACACACAACACACACACACCACACAAACACACCAGGACAGGAGAGATAGGGGGGACATGATAACGACATACCAAAATACTGAGGGGAATTGACAAGGTGGACAAAGACAGGATGTTCCAGAGATTGGACACAGTAACAAGGGGACACAGTTGGGAAATTGAAGACACAGATGAATCCAGGGATGTTAGGAAGTATTTCTTCAGCCACAGAGTAGTCAGTAAGTGGAATAGTTTGGGAAGCGATGTAGTGGAGGCAGGATCCATACATAACTTTAAGCAGAGGTATGATAAAGCTCACGGTTCAGGGAGAGTGACCTAGTAGCGATCAGTGAAGAGGCGGGGCCAGGAGCTCGGACTCGACCCCCGCAACCTCAACTAGGTGAGTACAACTAGGTGAGTACACACACACACACAAAGTCATGAGATTGGGGAAAGGCAAAGAAGATCGCAGACACAATATAGTCTAGATGGCCAAAGACTGCAAACCTCACTCAAGGAAAAAGATCTGCCTGGAGGGTCTACCTGGAGGGCATTCCGGGGATCAACGTCCCCGCGGCCCGGTCCACGACCAGGCCTCCCGGTGGATCAGGGCCTGATCAACGAGGCTGTTACTGCTGGCCGCACGTAATCCAACGTACGAACCACAGCCCGGCTGATCCGGCACCGTCTTTAGGTATCTGTCCAGCTCCCTCTTGAAGATAACCAGGGATCTTCCCGTAATGCCCCTTATTGCTGGTGGGAGGCTGTTGAACAGTCTTGGGCCCCGGACACTTATGGTGTTTACTCTTAGTGTACCAGTGACGCCCCTACTTTTCCCTGGGGGTAGGTTGCATCGCCTACCAAGTCTTTTGCTTTCGTATGGAGTGATTGCTGTGTGCATATTAGGGACCAGTCCCTCCAGAATCTTCCAGGTGTAGATTATGATATATCTCTCTCGCCTGCGCTCTAGTGAGTACAAGTCAAGTGCTTCCAGGCGCTCCCAGTAGTTAAGGTGTTTGATGGAACTTATACGTGCAGTAAAGGTGAGTATAACACCGAGCATATCTCCTGAGGCGCACATCAATCAGATAACTGCTGCAGCATACGGGCGTCTGGCAAACCTACGGATAGCGTTCCGATACCTCAGTAAGGAATCGTTCAAGACTCTGTATACCATTTACGTCAGGCCCTTGCTGGAGTATGCAGCACCAGTTTGGAATCCACACCTGGTCAAGCACGTCAAGAAATTAGAGAAAGTGCAAAGGTTTGCAACAAGACTAGTCCCAGAGCTAAGGGGATTGTCCTACGAAGAAAGGTTGAGGGAAATCGGCCTGACGACACTGGAGGACAGGAGGGTCAGGGGAGACATGATAACGACATATAAAATACTGCGCAGAATAGACAAGGTGGACAAAGACAGGATGTTCCAGAGATGGGACACAGACACAAGAGGTCACAATTGGAAGTTGAAGACTCAGATGAATCAGAGGGATGTTAGGAAGTGTTTCTTCAGTCATAGAGTAGTCAAGTCGTGGAATAGCTAGAAAGTGAGTAGTGGAAGCGGGAACCATATCATAGTTTTAAGGCGAGGTATGATAAAGCTCATGGAGCAGGGAGAGAGAGGACCTAGTAGCAATCAGTGAGAGGCGGGGCCAGGAGCTATGAATCGACCCCTGCAACCACAAATAAGTGACAGAAAAAATACAAACAAGACACCACACACACACACACACACACACACACACACACACACACACACACACACACACACACACACACACACACACACACTTCTCGGCATCTTTAACAGTATAAGCAAACAGAGGTTATAGAAATAAACTAAAAATAACGTAGCGTTGAAGAAAATATTAAGTTTTAAACAGAAGGAGACCACTGGTACACAAGTATACGTAGAGAATACTTTAACCGCTGGAAACACTGGACACGGAACACCAGGAGCATACTTTCGCTTCTTTATGTACAAACAGATATTAAAAAAAAACAGTAATTATGAATTGGTAATCACACCATCTCAAGCAGACATGTTGCTTAAACAGGGAGAGATAGATATAGAGAATACACAAATAACCCGCACATAACAGAGAGAAGCTTACGACGACGTTTCGGTCCGACTTGGACCATTGCCAAAGTCACACTAACCAGAGGTGGAGCAGGACGGCTATATATAGGCAGGAAGAGGTGGTGGTAGTAGTAGTAGTAGTATTTGACTGGCTCGTCATCCTTATTTCCCACTTCTACCACTACCACTACTACTACCTCTTCTTCTTCTACTACTACTACACCTACTGATGAAATTAAGACACATGTGCGGCGTCTGGTTGTCTTTGTTGTGGACGTTTCGCCATCCAGTGGCTGGCTGGATGGCGAAACGTCTACGATGGGGATGCCCGGGTGTTGTGCATGTGTCTTAATTTCATCTTGTCGGTATTATATACAATTCTTGTACTACTACTACTACTACTACTACTACCACCTCTTCCTGCCTATATATAGCCGTCCTGCTCCACCTCTGGTTAGTGTGACTTTGTCAATGGTCCAAATCGGACCGAAACGTCGTCGTAAGCTTCTCTCTTTTATGTGCGGGTTATTTGTGTATCGTTCCAGTCACAGTATTGTGCCTTTTTTTTATTTATAGATATAGAGAAAGATAGATAGATAGAGATAGATAGATAGATAGATAGATAGATAGATAGATAGATGGATGGATGGAGAGAGAGAAAGAGAGAGAGAGAGAGATTCAGACAGACAGAGATAGAGAAAGAGTTGACAGCTCTGTCGACCTCCCAAGGCGCCTTGTGGGGTCTCTCTTGACCTCCGGACGGCCAAGCTGACGGCTTGACAAAGGCCATTCAAGCTGAGACAAAAGCTTCATCGGGGGTTAATTGCCTGCACACAACGCCCCCTAACCCCTAACTTCCCTTTTCCCTCCTCCTCGGCACCCCTTTTATAATGTCAGACGTCAAATTCTTGAGCCCAGTGTGTTGCATGATGACTTGTGAATACAGCCAGCAGCAGCAGCAGCAACAGCAGTATCAGCGGTAGCAGAAGCAGTATGAGAAGCGGTAGCAGTAACAGCTGATTCAGTAGAAGCAGCTCCAGCATGAGCACTAGCAATGCCAACACCAGCAGCACAAGCGCCAGTAGTCAGCCTCGCAAGTCAGACACCCAAGATCTTGACTCTGGCAGTCAGACCTGTGACATTCTATCTTTGCTGTTGGCCAAGTCACTAAAGAGCCTGACAGATTCTCGATTCAAATGATATAATAAGCGCCTCGTTGTTCATCATCTCTTGCATAATGAATCTAGTTCCATAATTGTTACAGGGGTGGAGGGGTAAGCCAGTGGAAGACCTCGGTCAGATGGTCGAAAAGCTCCAGCGATGGGTCATCAAATATGACTAAGACCGGCGTCAGGAAACACTGGTCCAGTTTCCTGACAAACCTTACCTAACCTAACTCTGCGTAAACAGAGAGTGCGAAAGTATCATTATCAGTAAATGATTCACAGATATAGCTCACAGAGAGCATGCAGCATCCGCTGCTTAAAGTCTGCGTGATATTTACGTGATACACACAACTCCTGCTCGCTTCTCTTCCCTTCCTTTCCACGGAGACGGTGTAATATTCCCCTAATGATGAGAATGATATAAAATACCGACAAGTTGATCATTAAGACACATGTGCAGCAGTTGGGTATCTAAATTATTGAAACGTTTCGTCTGCACAGTAGACTTCATCAGTCAAATGCAGAGGCAGTAGATGTAGGCGAAACTTTTCAATAATAAAGATACCCAGTAATAAAGATGCCCATGTAGGGGCACCATGAGTACACTAAGAAGGGGCACCATGAGTACATTAAGAAGGGGCACCATGATTAAACTAAGAGAAAACACAGTATGTGTCCGGGGACCAAGACTGTTTGCCTCCCACCAGGCATAGGGGGAATTACCAACAGACCCCTGGCTGCCTTCAAGAGAGAAATACAGACACCTAAAGCCAGAACCCGATCAGCCGGGCTGTGATCCAAACGTTAGACTACGTGCGGCCAGCAATAACAGCCTGTTTGACCAGGCCCAGATCCACCGAAGAGCCTGGTCAAGGACTGGATCACAGGAGCACCCGGAACACCCTCCAGGTAGACACCAATAACTGCAATCACAGCCCTCGTAGAGCCATCCACAGAAATTATAATTTAACTCATGAATCACTATCGCATTCACTGTGACACAATCATGAACATTCACCATCAAACCTTATAAAATCACACTTACACGATTGTGATACAGTCTTCTGCACTCATCATCAGTCCAACAAACAAGAATCAGATTGCTCTGTAAAAGAAATCCACAAAATTCCCCTCTCAGTCAACGAAGACCACAATCACACTGACTGTGATAACATCCCTAGCACTCCTTGTCAACCTCCATTCATTCACAAGCAGTTATAGAAAATAACTGTAGTCAAGTTATTCAGAACTTCCACACATCATTCCATCGGTAGGTACTCACAGGTATGGCAGCAGTTGTTAGCAAGAATAAAAGTCTCAGTACCGTGGCTGGAATAATTCACAAATTATCCACACTTAAAAGAGGAAACTTAAGACAGTGTTTCGGTCCGTCCTGGGCCGTTGTCAATTCACAACTGGGCGAGGAAAAACTGAGAAGACCAAGAAAAAAAGGTCGGGAAGAGGAAGAAGAAAGTAGAGGTAGTAATAGTAGTAGTAGTAGTAGTAGTAGTAGTAGTAGTAGTAGTAGTAGTAGTAGTAGTAGTAGTAGTAGTAGTAGTAGTAGTAGTAGTAGTAGTAGTAGTAATAGTAGTAGTAGTAGTAGTAGTAGAGTAGTAGTAGTAGTAGTAGTAGTAGTAGTAGTAGTAGTAGTAATGAGAGCCCACTAGAATAAGGGCGGTGGTGTGAGTTGGCTTGGTCCCAGTCAGGTCATTTACGTTAATCAGGAGCAGCAGGGGTCCAAGAGCTAATCCATGGGGACTCTCACTCTTCACCCGTGTCCACTCCAATACCTAATTTGTTGCCATCATTCTCTGCCTCCTACGCTTCGGGTATTCTTGTACCCACTTTAGCACTTTTTTCCGTTATTTCTGCCTGTTCCTGCAGTGTGTGTGTCAGTCCCTTATGTGCCGCTGTGTCAAATACTCCCTTACAGTCCAGAAATTTTCTGTCCTTCCGTCCCTCTCTCTCTCTCTCTCTCTCTCTCTCTCTCTCTCTCTCTCTCTCTCTCTCTCTCTCTCTCTCTCTCTCTCTGCTGGTTGTGTGTGGGCGGAGGTGAAGGAGACGAGAAGACCAGGTATAAATATATGTATGCATATGTATGTTTGTATATTCGAATATGTATGTATATGTGTATGTATATATATGGGAGTCTATGTATGTTTGAATAAATAGTTTATAAAACCGACAAATTGATAACTGAGACACTTGCGTGTATGCATGTATACATGTATATAGAACAATAATTATGAAAAAATAGTGAACTTACAAGCGCTTTCGTGATTTCTCACATTATCAAGGAATTATATGTATGTAAAATCACCACATACAACCCTTTCCTTGGTTATCCATGGTTATTCCTGGTTATCATTAGTCATAATAGGTTATCCTAGGTTTATGATAAAGCTTGATAAAGCTTGATAAAGCTCTACAAAAACATGACTGGACGAATCTCTACACAGAGTGAAACGTAAAGTGATGAAGCTCTACGTAGAGCAAAACCTAACTTGATAAGACCTTACAAAGAACAAAAAGGTGAGTTAATAAAGCTCTGCTCAGAGCGAAACGTAGCTTGACAAAGCTTTACGTAGAACGAAATGTGATTTCATAAAGCTCTATGCCGAGAGAAAAATATCTTGAAAAGCGCTCCAAGCAGCGAAACGTGACTTGGTAAAGCTCTACACAGAGCGAAGCATACCTGAAGCTCTGCGTAGAGCGAAACGTGGCTCACTAACTCTACACAAAGCAAACATAACTTGATAAAGCTCAAAATAGGGCGAAACATAACTAAATAATGATCTACACAGAGCAAAACATCTCTGAACCACTTTGTCCCAAAAATGATTGTCGTTATTATTATTATTATTATTATTATTATTATTATTATTATTATTATTATTATTATTATTATTATTATTATTATTTTTATATTATTATTATTATTATTTTATTATTATTATTATTATTATTATTATTATTATTATTATTATTATTATTATTATTATTATTATTATATTATTTATTATAATTATTATTATTATTGTTATTATTATTATTATTATTATTATTATTATTATTATTATTATTATTATTATTATTATTATTATTATTATTATTATTATTATTAATACTATTATTAAAAATCATAGGGTCGTCTTCAGACCGTAAGGGTTTATTCCGAGGAAGTGAAGCATAGCTCCTGTTCCTTGGATCAAGAACCACTAACCAATGCACACCCTTGAGAGGAAGGCCTACAGCTAGAGCTCGATTTTCCTATGCCAATATAGGTAACACAGAAATAATCGTCGAGAATCACATTGTTACTCTGGCTTAAGTGTGCGACGGTTATTAATCTTTGATTCTGATACAGTCGAGTATATAGAAGATTAAATGTGGAGACAGCAGTAGTAGTGTATAGGTAAAGATGATTTGATCTGCTCGTCAGCCTTGATGAAATTGTCTGAGGCGGTCAGTCCCTCAACGTGGGGAAGCATTGAGCTCCATAGTCCTGAACAACATCCAGACATAGGCAATGCATTGTAAGCAGATCACAGGTATTTTTTCAAGAGTGAGAAGTAGACCCATGCCAGAGATGTGTGGCGTGTGTGGAGGTCAGCGAGTCTAGTATCGCATGAGTACTGATCGTTTGAACCGCGACGAGTCAAGTAGCAATTTGGGCCGCTGTCACTGCGATGCCAGGAATGTCCCAGCTTTCAAATTACAGTCATTGGTAAGTGAACAAGTTCGCAGATGAAGTATTCCTCGAAATCTTGGCGTCGCATCTGTTCCAGCAGGCAGCCATTCATCTCATTCCTCTCGGTATATAATTTATTTGAGGGCGATTATGGCAGGGTGGGGCCACCCTAGCACTGCAATATTCCCGCTGAGTACAATGCACACATCCACACAAAAACTGAATAAACCAGGACCGGGCATGGGTTAAGATCACGTGCGGAGGTTCTCCATGCAGATGAATGACCCAAGGAGAGTGTCTGCAGGCGTGCGTGTCCAGCCCCAGCCACTCCTTGAAGATCCGTTTGAATCTAGCAGGCTTACTCGGCACAATACTAATATTCGCTAACTTCCCTTCATTCTAAATGCTGAAATAATGTTGATATCTTATCTGTATATGCCCAACTTATATTATAAACGTTATATATACAATTGTACTGTTTGTCATGCGTCTGAGCAAGGGCAAGCAGGACCAAGACGGTAACACTGTACACAAGTAGGTTGGCAGGAGGACGACGCCTCAGTCACCCCACGAAAGACAACATGACTGCGAACGCGAATTTGTTATTATTAATGCACGTTATATAGCTAAGTGGGAGCCGTTAAGTAGGCTGTGACATATTGTCTGTGGTCATACAAGACGAGCACCTTGCTACAAAACAACGGTGCTTGGCGACGATAAGGTCGCTGTGGTATGACTCCACTCTCAAGAGCTACTGATTTTCTTTCCTCTCCCACGGATCATCGTTCCCCGCTGTTTAATCACCATGCCCGTCCTTTGAGGTGGAAATAATAAGTAGCGTTTCATTATTTATTGCCATACAAATATATTCTAGAGTGTGAAAATAGTGAGTCTTGTGGTAAGGCTTGTCTGGCAGGAGATGCCACCATACCTGGCGATTATTGGCAGGCGAAGGCATGCCATCTCAACAACAACAGGGTGCGAGAAATTAGGATAGCCTATTTATGATAACAGCTTCCATATATAGCTTCGAAATGATAACATAATACGTACTGGAGACATAGGTGTTGAAAAATGTATCACTAACGATAGTGGTGGAGGTCTGTGTACACTTGTCGCTCCGAGAATGGCATGAAGACCTCGCATGCTAGCTGGCAGTTTGAGGGCTTCTCTGACCGCTTCCTTCAATCTGCCAGGCAACCTTTTCTCCACGCTAATGAGATCCTAAAACCACCTCACCATTAACAGTAACATTACCTGTGACTAGAATAACAGTTGCTTCCTACTATATCATTAACTGTAACAAAAACAACAATAAAATGACAGAAGTTCTTTAAAGAGACTTGCGGAAGACTTAGGGCCTTGCCGAGCCAAAGGTTCCTCGCTTATGAACCAACACACGGATTCTCCGCCCACTAGAACACCCGGCGATGTATTCAGGTACGGGAGAGGCGTCCAAACAAGACCATCATCAAATTATTACAGTGTTTAGCGCCCGTATATTGGTGTGTGCTAACAAGAGATGCTGTGCGATGCGTCTGCCCTCCTCCCGCCGGCACCAGACCAAAAAATGGCGGGGGCCACTGTTCTTGCCCGGCGACTAGCACGAACCACATTGTGAGGGACTGTTGACTAGCAGCCTTAACAGCCTTATGTACTGAATCAGCAGTTGATGACTCCTTTGATAGCATACTATCTCTCGTAAACAAACAGCTAAGAGAATTCAGCAGGTAAACTGACTGTATAGACGAGTAGTTAAAATAACACCGTTCTTTCTGGAGTTGAAGTGTACCGGAGACAGACGGCAGATCTCTCTAAACATGGCATAATATTACCATAAGTTAGGTTACATATAATACATAATTACAATATGTACTAAAACTTTGCATAAACGCCAGAAGTGGAGCCGCAGCGGGGAAATTACTGCAAGCTGAGGCCAAATTTGCATGGATTCGTCATTGTGGGAGGGAGGCGGACGCTTACTGCTGGTAGTCATGGAACCCCGCGGGGCTGCCAACACAGGCTTCCCAGCCTTTCCACTTTTGCAACACAGCTCCCTCCTCGCTCACTCTTAGGAGGTAGGCACGTGCAAGGCAGCCCGGTCTTTCCTGCAGATGATTTATATCTTAATTTCCTCTCCAACACGGAATATTAAACTGTCAAACAGGCATCGCCACGCCTAATGGAGGAGTTTGACTCCAGTGGGCCAGCAAAACTCGCTATTTCCCACCGCACAAACACACACGCTGTCAGTCCACACTGCTAATAAATGAAAATTGACAGCAGGTTTGAGAGCGCCTCCTCCTCCCCACTCCTTGACACATTCCCATATTCAAAATGGCAGCTCGAATGTGCGGGAGTCATGCAAGGATGGTCTGAGACCGCAGTAACAAGGCTGTTGACCTCAGCATCTGTGGCTAAGTGGAGCTGGCCAACACAGGCCATCCACGCCTCTATTCCTCCATAACACAAGGGCGACGCTCCTGAACCCTCCATTGACCAGGGGTAATTCCTAAGACTATCATTCTGGATTTGATTGTTAAAACTGGATCGTCAGAATTGTTTATGTGAGGCTCATCGACAGATTTTTCAGCGATTACGTCTTTCACCAAACAGGAGAAAGTTACATTATTAGTATTAATAGTAGTAGTAGTAGCAGCAGTAGGAGAAGTAGTGTTAGTAGCAGTAGTAGTAGTCGCAGCAGCAGTAGTAATAGCAGCAGCAGGAATATTTGCAGTTGAAGGAGCAACAGTTAATTATCTTGGAATACGCACATTCTTAGATGATTTTGCTGTAATTTAGTGAGATTAGATTTGTTACCTCGTAGTGCACTGTACAGTACGTTGGTAGGCAAGTGCACTTAAGCCGAAGGTACTACCTAGATTATAACCTAAGTTAACCAGCTGTGGGCTCCAACAACCTGGCCTGTAATAGGTATAATTTTCGAAGGTATACAAGCTATAAAAGATGTTACAAGCCTTGAAATTCACCTGTGGGACTAGAGATGGTCTTGCAGGTATTCATACTTACTCTCCCCAGCCACGTTGGTAATTATGGGAGAATTCGGGCTTTTGGTATTGACAATAATTATTATTTCGAGGGTATTCTCGAATACTACACGTCCCACCGCCGGTAGCCCAGTGGAACCTGGAAATACCCTGTTTACTAGCAAGCCAGTGGTGGCTGGTACCACTTAGACAACTGGCTATCCAGTGCTTACTAACAAGCCAGTGATGGCTGGTACCTCTGAGGCAACGGGTTGTTCAGTGCTTGCCAGTAAGCCAGTGATGGCTGATACCACTAAGGTTACCAATGGTTCAGTCTCAAAATATTAGACCCTCCCTGACCCTGAATCAGGTCCCGTCCCTGCCGCCCCATATCTCCATAATCATAACACAACTCCCCTCCCCAACCCTAAAACTAGAGCAGTTTCGTACTCCCAAGCACAAAAGTACTGTTCAACTCCCGGACCAGAACATCACCCAGCAAGTGATGATTTATCTCCCGGACCAGAACATCACCCATCAAGTGATGATTTATCTCCCGGACCAGAACATCACCCACCATGTGATGATTTATCTCCCGGACCAGAACATCACCAAGCAAGTGATGATTTATCTCCCGGACCAGAACATCACCCACCAAGTGATGATTTATCTCCCGGACCAGAACATCACCCAGCAAGTGATGATTTATCTCCCGGACCAGAACATCACCCACCAAGTGATGATTTATCTCCCGGACCAGAACATCACCCACAATGTGATGATTTATCTCCCGAACCAGAACATCACCCACCATGTGATGATTTGTCTGTCAGACCAGAACCTCATCTGCCACATGGTGATATAACTACGAGATCAGAACATCTCTCACCACTGAGTAGAAGAGGAGGAGGTGAAAGAAGAGGAAGGGGAAGAGGGCAAGGAGGAGAAAGGGGAAGAGGTGGGGGAGGAAGGGGAAGAGGTGGAGGAGGAGGAGGAAGGGAAAGAGGTGGAGTAGGAACGGTTAGAGGTGGAGAAAGAGGAGGAAGGGGAAGAGGTGGAGGAAGAGGAGGAAGGGGAAGAGGTGGGTATTCAGCTCTTTCTAGCAAGCCTGAGGTTGCCGGTAGCACGGAGGTTACCAGAGCTTCAGCCCCAAAATACCAGACTCTCCCTGATCCTGAATCAACTCCCCTCCCTGCCCTTCTTAAAACAAATCTCCCCGAATCTGAAACCTCTCTCCTCCCTGATCACAACACAAGCCCACTCCCTCACCCCTCCTCAACACCCATCTCCGACATGGAAATTATACCTCCCCCTAAGTATAAGCCACTCCCACAAGGTAAGCCACTCCCCAAGAATCAGCCACTTACCTGTGGGAAACCAGAAATTGGTCCGGAAAAGCAGACCGACTTTAGTGTGTTTATAAGCAACATACCTTTCGAGTGTCAATATCCCGAAGTGAGAAAAATCTTTGAAAAATACGGTGGCTTAATCCAGCTCTCTTTGCCCCGAGGGGCGAGGGGTCATCGAGGATACGGCTTTGCAAAGTATGAAAACAAACTTTGTCGCGATGAAGCACTGAAGCTTCACGGATATGAAGCTTCAGGTCCCAAAGGGGAGAATCCACGACGACTGAGGGTGACACCAGTGATCCCTGGAGCTGCGCCAGATAAAACAAAATACAAAAATAATAATGGCTCCCATCATCCTGAATCCTACCAGGAGGATGTTCGAACTACAAACACCGCCGGTGCTCGCTAACTAACAACACCTATCCCCGCTAAAGAGTCATAACAACAGCAACACCTTCAATCAACTGCAGAACAAGAAAAAAATATAACAGTGTAGAGTAGAACCTTCCATTCTCGAACCCCAGTTAGTTACTCCGATGCACTAAGATACAGTTCGACTCCCGGACAAGAACGTCACCCATCATGTGATGATTTATCTCGAAGACCAGAACATCACCCACCACATGGTGATGTAACTACGAGACCAGAACGACGTCCACCACATGGTGATGTAACTACCAGACCAGAACGACGTCCACCACATGGTGATGTAACTACCAGACCAGAAGGACGTCCACCACATGGTACTGTAACTACCAGACCAGAACGACGTCCACCACATGGTACTGTAACTACCAGACCAGAACGACGTCCACCACATGGTACTGTAACTACCAGACCAGAACGACGTCCACCACATGGTGATGTAACTACCAGACCAGAACGACGTCCACCACATAGTAATGTAACTACCAGACCAGAACGACGTCCACCACATGGTGATGTAACTACCAGACCAGAACGACGTCCACCACATGGTGATGTAACTACCAGACCAGAACGACGTCCACCACATGGTGATGTAACTACCAGACCAGAACGACGTCCACCACATGGTGATGTAACTACCAGACCAGAACGACGTCCACCACATGGTGATGTAACTACCAGACCAGAACGACGTCCACCACATGGTGATGTAACTACCAGACCAGAACGACGTCCACCACATGGTGATGTAACTACCAGACCAGAACGACGTCCACCACATGGTGATGTAACTACCAGACCAGAACAACGTCCACCTTTCAAAATGAATGAAATTGTAACTACCAGACCAGAACAACGTCACCACATGGTGATGTAACTACCAGACCAGAACGACGTCCACCACATGGTGATGTAACTACCAGACCAGAACGACGTCCACCACATGGTGATGTAACTACCAGACCAGAACGACGTCCACCACATGGTGATAGACCAGAACAACGTCCACCACATGGTGATGTAACTACCAGACCAGAACAACGTCCACCACATGGTGATGTAACTACCAGACCAGAACAACGTCCACCACATGGTGATGTAACTACAGATGCAGAGCAACGTCACCACATGGTGATGTAACTACCGAGACCAGAACAACGTCACCACATGGTGATGTAAGAAGGAAGAAGAGGTCACTTAAAGATGAAGGGGAAGAGTGGGACGAGAAGAGTGAAGGGGAGAGGAGGGTGAGAAGAGGAAGGGGAAGAGGTGGAGAAAGAGGAAGGGGAAGAGGTGGAGAGAGAGGAAGGGGAAGAGGTGGAGAAAGAGGAAGGGGAAGAGGTGGAGAATGAGGAAAAGGTTGAGGAGTTACGTTTTTGTTACCTATAAGAGAATATCTTAATTTTTATTTGATTTTATTTATTAAGGAACTGATACGTTTATTATTTTCTTTATTATATTTTATTACTTTTATTCGTATTCTTATTATTATTATTAATTATTATTATTATTATTATTATTATTATTATTATTATTATTATTATTATTATTATTATTATTATTATTATCAAAACCAGGGCAGAACTGCATTACATTATATAAACCTTAATTATTTATGTAAACAGGTCTTGTAAAATTAAATTTTTAGTCTGTGCTACATATAATCAGAGAAGATTGTTACCATATATGGCGTTTGAAAATATTTCAATCATGAAAATTTAGTTAGAGGTTTAAATATGGGATTTATAATTTTTGTCAGTGGGGAAAGTTACTGTGTTTTCCGGCATATAAGCAGCTTTAACGTAATGTTACTAAACAACTGTTAAAGTGCAACTCAAAGTCTACCCTTGACCCTGACTTTGAGCATATAAGACGCACGCTTGATTTTTTTTACTTTTTATGGAAAAATATAGCGCGTCTTATATGATGGAAAATGTGGTACATTATCATTTCAACTTCACTGTTATTGTCACTACTACACTGTTATCACCACTACTACACTGTTATCACCACTACTACACTGTTATAATAACTATTACACTGTTATCACCACTACTACACTGTTATTATCACTACTACACTGTTATAATCACTATGACACTGTTATTATAACTACACTGTTATCTCTATTACCCCTGTTGTCATTAATAATGCACTGTTATCATCACTACTATACTATCACTATTACACTGTTATCACTACACCATTGTTACCATCACTACTACACTATTATCGTGACTGTTACACTGTTATCATTACTTTACTGATATCATGATTACAATATTATCACTACTATGGTCCTAGATAATACACTGTTATCAGTCATTTTATCTGGCTCCCAGCATCAGTACTTTTCATTTATATGGGACTAGCTTTCCCTTCCTGGGCTCAGGCTTGATCTCCTAACCTCATGCTCTGTATGACCTCCCCTAGGGGTTTAGCGCTCCTCCATGAACATAATGCTAAAAAATTTAGTGCATGCTAAGCGCTGTGGGCGTAGTGGAGACTCGATCTTCCAGCCGCATAAAGGCAGACAGACGCACTGACTCACTGTACTCATCTGTTATACTCCCGAAGATAATAATAATGTATGTCCCCGTAGAGATCCTGGGGACATGTTTGTTTGTCTGTCTCATTACCTCCCTCACACACGTGTCCCTGTCTCTTATCTTTCCTTATCTGTGTCACTCGTTCTCTCTTCCCTCATTTACGTTATGTGCGACAGGTGGGAGTGTGTGTGTGTGTGTGAGAGAGAGAGAGAGAGAGAGAGAGAGAGAGAGAGAGAAGAGAGAGAGAGAGAGAGAGAGCAAGAAAGTACAGTGCCTCTCTTGCTCTCTCTCTCTCTTACCCCCCCCTCACTGCGAGGAACAGACTCGACCCTTCAACTACAAATAGGTGAGTGCGGTGCCATATTACTCACAGAGCTTCACTCAGTGCCACAACTCACCCATCCTTGCTCACTCATTTTTTTAATATGTAGAAACTAAATTTGGTATATAGCAGTGTGCTTCTATACTGTTTTGTATGACAGTTACGATGCTGGACCACCAGCAGTGTGTTGCTACACTGTTCTGTATCATAGTTAAAATGTGGGACCACCAGCAGTGTATCTACACAGTACTGTATGATAGCTACAATGTGGGACCACCAGTAGTACGTGCTTCAATGTTCTGTATGATAGTTACAATGTGGGACCACCAGTAGTATGTGCTTCAATGTTCTGTATGATAGTTACAATGTGGGACCACCAGTAGTATGTGCTTCAATGTTCTGTATGATAGCTACAATGTGGGACCACCAGTAGTACGTGCTTCAATGTTCTGTATGATAGTTACAATGTGGGACCACCAGTAGTATGTGCTTCAATGTTCTGTATGATAGTTACAATGTGGGACCACCAGTAGTACGTGCTTCAATGTTCTGTATGATAGTTACAATGTGGGACCACCAGTAGTATGTGTTACACTGTTCTGTATGATACATGGTGGAAGAATTCGCTGTGTGCTGCTTCACTCAGTGATCTTAGTAGGGATATCCTCAGCGTGTGCATACACTGTTCTATACAATACTTATTTTATCAAAACAAACAAATTGTTTGTTTTGACAATTTGGGAGCATAAGCTAGAAATGTTTCCCTTTCATACTCCATCATTAAGGGTGAGGTTATATACACGAGGTAAAGAGGTGTGTCAGCCTGACATGGGAGACGTCAGTAGTGTCACCCTGAGCTGGGAGGCTTCCGTAGTGTCACCCTGAGCTGGGAGGCTTCCGTAGTGTCACCCTGAGCTGGGAGGCTTCCGTAGTGTCACCCTGAGCTGGGAGGCTTCCGTAGTGTCACCCTGAGCTGGGAGGCTTCCGTAGTGTCACCCTGAGCTGAGAGGCAATGAGGATATTGTCAAGTATTTTCTACGCTGGGTTCAGCAACTACGGCAGCCTCAAAGGTTTCTTGCCGTCATTTAGATAGTGCCGCCATCATCACTATTACTCACTATAACCCCTCACCCCTATCAGTGTCACACCTCACTCCTCCAGTGCCACCCTCACCCCTCTAGTGTCACCCTCACCCCCACTAGTGCTACCCCTCACCCCACCAGTGCCGCCCTCACTCCTCCAGTGTCACCCTCGCACCCACCAGTGCTACCCCTCACCCCACCAGTGCCACTTTCACCCCCACCAGTGCCACCCTCACCCCACCAGTGCCACTCTCACCCTCTTAATCAGTAGCATCACGGAAACACCAGTGCTCAGGTTGCTGCCAGGTCCACTAATTATGAGGTGTGGAGAGGCAACAGGAATGCTGGCACTTCTGGCATCCACCCAGAAGGAGGGGAAAATATGCCGAGGGGAGTCTAGGAGGAAGGGGAGCCAACGGGTAGGGGAAAGTTCAGGAGGATGAGGGTGTAGTTAGGTCAGGAGGGGTGTGAGGGGAAAGTGTGGGAGTGTTTATGGGTGGAGGGATTAAGTAGGGAGGAGCAGCGTGGAAGGGGGAATCATTGGGAAGTGTGGGAGGAGGTGGGAACGATAGAAAAAGGAGAGGAAGAAACGTTGAGTGGACAGAAGGCGGATGGGAGGGAGGGTAGGATGTGGGATGGGAGGAAGTGGCATGGGAGGGCTGAGTATAGGAGGAGGTGGCATGAGAAGGTGGGAGGATGGAAAGAGGTAGGATGGAGGAGATGAGATAGGAAGAGGTATGGAGAGATGTGGCATGGGAGAGAAAAACAAAGAAAGTAATATGGTGGAGAGAGAGAGAGAGAGAGATGAAGATGTCACTCAGGTAATCAGTGACGGAGAGGAAGATAAAAACACCAACACAGCCGGAGACTAAGATAATATAGTAATGTGGGAGGAAGTGAGGAAGGGTGTGAGGGAGGGAGGGAGGGGAAGTGTCAGTCTCGTCAGCACTAAGGTAGGTGAGGGGACATTCCTGTGCTGATGTGTGGTGATGGTGGCCAGACTCCCCTCATTTGTCACCTAATGGTCCCCTCCTTCCCTTTCCCTATACCTTTAAACCTATTTTTTCCCTTTATTCCTGTTCCTCTCCCCTTTCCCGTTTTTCTTCTTCTCTTTCCCTTTAATTACCTCTCTCCTATTCCTCTTCTTCCCCTTCCCCCATTCGTCTTCTTCCCCTTCCCCCATTCGTCTTCTTCCTCTTTCCCTATTCCTCGTCTCTTTCTTCTATTCCCCATCTCCCTAATCATTACCTCAAATCGTACAACCACGTCAGTGGAAATCTGTGAGCCAAGACCAAGAACTAGAGTTCAACCCAGGTAGTTCAAATAGGTTATTGCAAATAAATAATTATAAAAGACAGGAGCTCAGGAATTATGAAATATGACATTAATTATTTTATTTAACTGATTCAGGTTTTGATAGCTAAAGAAAATTGTTTTAAAATAATAATAATAATAAAATAATAATAATTGTTGTTATAATTATTATTTAGGATGATACAATGGTTCGGTCTGTCTGCCTGATGTATACTAGATATTTGGTCAACTCTCAGTCTTTACATGGTATCTGAAGTTTACTAGATACCATGTAAAGACTGCAGCAAAACATACCTAGGACGGACAAGACGAACATTATCTACAAGGATCATCGGACACCAGAGGACACTGTCATGCACACGATAATTCATTTTTTATTTTTCAACATGTCGGCATCAACAATCACAATATTCATTGGGAAGCCGCCACCATCAAACAGAAATCACACTGCAGTTACAAACGCAAAATCATAGAATCTGCCCTCATATTCACCACTCCAGTTTCAGCATCTCACAGGAACAATGGAAACCAGATATTATTTCAAAATTAGCCCTCAAGAAATACTAACCAGCGCCCAACTTAACAACATCAGGAATCACATAACACAAACGAACTTCCATCATAAATTTTAAGCATCACCACAGGTGAAGTTAACTTAACACGTCCCCTCCCCCCCCACGCGCCACGGGGAAAGATGCAATCTACCCTATATATTCATGTTTTCCTTTCACCTATGTGTGTCGGGTCACCGCATGAAGAAGACTCGGGCCAGGACCCATCCTGGTGAACTAACCTGTACATGCTCACTTATGTGTCTGCTGAAGAGGATCTCAGATAGGTATCAAAACACACAGACCGATTAATCTTTTGAATTTCTGAGCACTCTCAAGTGTTTATTACATTTAAAATATAATATATATATATATATATAATATATATATATATATATATATATATATATATATATAATATATATATATATATATATATATTATGTATATATATATATACATATATATTTATTTTTATTATCACACTGGCCGATTCCCACCAAGGCAGGGTGGCCCGAAAAAGAAAAACTTTCACCATCATTCACTCCATCACTGTCTTGCCAGAAGGGTGCTTTACACTACAGTTTTTAAACTGCAACATTAACACCCCTCCTTCAGAGTGCAGGCACTGTACTTCCCATCTCCAGGACTCAAGTCCGGCCTGCCGGTTTCCCTGAACCCCTTCATAAATGTTACTTTGCTCACACTCCAACAGCACGTCAAGTATTAAAAACCATTTGTCTCCATTCACTCCTATCAAACACGCTCACGCATGCCTGCTGGAAATCCAAGCCCCTCGCAAACAAAACCTCCTTTACCCCCTCCCTCCAACCTTTCCTAGGCCGACCCCTACCCCGCCTTCCTTCCACTACAGACTGATACACTCTTGAAGTCACTCTGCTTCACTCCATTCTCTCTACATGTCCGAACCACTTCAACAACCCTTCCTCAGCCCTCTGGACAACAGTTTTGGTAATCCCGCACCTCCTCCTAACTTCCAAACTACGAATTCTCTGCATTATATTCACACCACACATTGCCCTCAGACATGACATCTCCACTGCCTCCAGCCTTCTCCTCGCTGCAACATTCATCACCCATGCTTCACACCCATATAAGAGCATTGGTAAAACTATACTCTCATACATTCCCCTCTTTGCCTCCAAGGACAAAGTTCTTTGTCTCCACAGACTCCTAAGTGCACCACTCACCTTTTCCCCTCATCAATTCTATGATTCACCTCATCTTTCATAGACCCATCCGCTGACACGTCCACTCCCAAATATCTGAATACATTCACCTCCTCCATACTCTCTCCCTCCAATCTGATATCCAATCTTTCATCACCTAATCTTTTTGTTATCCTCATAACCTTACTCTTTCCTGTATTCACTTTTAATTTTCTTCTTTTGCACACCCTACCAAATTCATCCACCAATCTCTGCAACTTCTCTTCAGAATCTCCCAAGAGCACAGTGTCATCAGCAAAGAGCAACTGTGACACCTCCCACTTTGTGTGTGATTCTTTATCTTTTAACTCCACGCCTCTTGCCAAGACCCTCGCATTTACTTCTCTTACAACCCCATCTATAAATATATTAAACAAACCACGGTGACATCACACATCCTTGACTAAGGCCTACTTTACGGGGAAAATAATTTCCCTCTTTCCTACATACTCTAACTTGAGCCTCACTATCCTCGTAAAAACTCTTCACTGCTTTCAGTAACCTACCTCCTACACCATACACCTGAAAACATCTGCCACATTGCCCCCCTATCCACCTTGTCATACGCCTTTTCCAAATCCATAAATGCCACAAAGACCTCTTTAGCCTTATCTAAATACTGTTCACTTATATATTTCACTGTAAACACCTGGTCCACACACCCCCTACCTTTCCTAAAGCCTCCTTGTTCATCTGCTATCCTATTCTCCTTCTTACTCTTAATTCTTTCAATAATAACTCTACCATACACTTTACCAGGTATACTCAACAGACTTATCCCCCTATAATTTTTGCACTCTCTTTTGTCCCTTTGCCTTTATACAAAGGAACTATGCATGCTCTCTGCCAATCCCTAGGTACCTTACCCTCTTCCATACATTTATTAAATATTGCACCAACCACTCCAAAACTATATCCCCACCTGCTTTTAACATTTCTATCTTTATCCCATCAATCCCGGCTGCCTTACCCCCTTTCATTTTACCTACTGCCTCACGAACTTCCCCCACACTCACAACTGGCTCTTCCTCACTCCTACAAGATGTTATTCCTCCTTGCCCTATACACGAAATCACAGCTTCCCTGTCTTCATCAACATTTAACAATTCCTCAAAATATTCCCTCCATCTTCCCAATACCTCTAACTCTCCATTTAATAACTCTCCTCTCCTATTTTTAACTGATAAATCCATTTGTTCTCTAGGCTTCCATAACTTGTTAATCTCACTCCAAAACTTTTTCTTATTTTCAACAAAATTTGTTGATAACATCTCAACCACTCTCTCATTTGCTCTCTTTTTACATTGCTTCACCACTCTTTTAACCTCTCTCTTTTTCTCCATATACTCTTCCCTCCTTGCATCACTTCTACTTTGTAAAAACTTCTCATATGCTAACTTTTTCTCCCTTACTACTCTCTTTACATCATCATTCCACCAATCGCTCCTCTTCCCTCCCGCACCCACCCACTTTCCAGTAACCACAAACTTCTGCTGAACACTCTAACACTGCATTTTTAAACCTACCCCATACCTCTTCGACCCTTTTGCCTATGCTCTCATTAGCCCATCTATCCTCCAATAGCTGTTTATATCTTACCCTAACTGCCTCCTCTTTTAGTTTATAAACCTTCACCTCTCTCTTCCCTGATGCTTCTATTCTCCTTGTATCCCATCTACCTTTTACTCTCAGTGTAGCTACAACTAGAAAGTGATCTGATATATCTGTGGCCCCTCTATAAACATGTACATCCTGAAGTCTACTCAACAGTCTTTTATGTACCAATACATAATCCAACAAACTACTGTCATTTCGCCCTACATCATATCTTGTATACTTATTTATCCTCTTTTTCTTAAAATATGTATTACTTATAACTAAACCCCTTTCTATACAAAGTTCAATCAAAGGGCTCCCATTTTCATTTACATCTGGCACCCCAAACTTACCTACCACACCCTCTCTACAAGTTTCTCCTACTTTAGCATTCAGGTCCCCTAACACAATTACTCTCTCACTTGGTTCAAAGGCTCCTATACATTCACTTAACATCTCCCAAAATCTCTCTCTCTCTCCTCTACATTCCTCTCTTCTCCAGGTGCATACACACTTATTATGACCCACTTTTCGCATCCAACCTTTACTTTAATCCAAAATAATTCTTGAATTTACACATTCATATTCTCTTTTCTCCTTCCATAACTGATCCTTCAACATTACTGCTACCCCTTCCTTTGCTCTAACTCTCTCAGATACTCCAGATTTAATCCCATTTATTTCCCCCATCGAAACTCCCCTACCCCCTTCAGCTTTGTTTCGCTTAGGGCCAGGACATCCAACTTCTTTTCATTCATAACATCAGCAATCATCTGTTTCTTGTCATCCGCACTACATCCACGCACATTCAAGCATCCCAGTTTTATAAAGTTTTTCTTCTTCTCTTTTTAGTAAATGTCTACAGGAGAAGGGGTTACTAGCCCATTGCTCCCGGCATTTTAGTCGCCTCATACGACACGCATTGGCTTACGGAGGAAAGATTCTTTTCCACTTCCCCATGGACAATAGAAGAAATAAAGAAGAACAAGAGCTATTTAGAAAAAGGAGAAAAACCTAGATGTATGTATATATATATGCATGTGCGTGTCTGTGAAGTGTGACCAAAGTGTAAGTAGGAGTAGCAAGATATCCCTGTTATCTAGCGTGTTTATGAGACAGAAAAAGAAATCAGCAATCCTACCATCATGCATAACAGTTACAGGTTTCTGTTTCACAGTCATCTGGCAGGACGGTAGTACTTCCCTGGGTGGTTGCTGTCTACCAACCTACTACCTAGTTATATATATATATTATATATATATATATATATATATAATATATATATATATATATATATATATATATATATATATATAACTGGTATGAAGTATAATGAACAAAACGAGTGTCATGTATGTATGTGTGAGTCTGTGAAAAATCTATGCACACCTTGCTGGCTGTGACTTGTAACAATGGTTCACAGGTGTACAGGTAATATCGTAATAATGATGCTGCTGTTGTTACTGCTGCTGTTACTATTGTTACTCATACTATTTTGCCATTGTTACTGCTGCTTCCACTCTCGTTGCTACTTCTATGTTAAACTTAATATTTTAAGTGTTACTCGCAGAGACTCTCTCCCCAGCATCCATCCGCCCTGCCCTCCCCCCCCCCACCCACCTCCCCTCCATCCCCTTCCTCCTCCTTACGAACTGTCACTTAATGCTGAGTGATGAGTGAACTTACATGTGGTGCCTCATCAACCTCACTACATCAACCCTTCCTCCTTCCTACATAAGACGATATACACACACACACACACACATATTCTAGCGGACGAGGATAATATAGGACTACCAAGGGATCTGGATAGTCTGCAGGACTAGTCCAGCAACTGGCTTCAGGAGTTTGACCACATTAAGTGCCATGTCATAAAAATTGGAGAAGGTCAAAGAACACCGAAAACAGAGTACATGCTAGGGGGCCAAAGGCTGCAAACCTCGCTCAAGGAAAAGGATCTTGGGGTGAGCATCTTACCGAGCACATCTCTTGAGGCGCACATCAACCAAATAACTGCTGTAACATATGGGCGCCTGGCAATCTTAAGAATAGCATTCGACACCTGAGTAAGGAATCATTCAAGCCTTTAAAAACCCTGTACTAGGGTCATATTAAGTATAGCTTTTCCCTTTTTTTAATTTGGGAAAAAAAATTTTTTGTCGGGTTTTTTGGGGGGGGACCCCCCCCTTTGGGTTTTCGGGCCTATCCCCCCCCCGGGGGGTTTTTTGGGTTTTTTTTTTTTTTGGGGTGTGGTGAATTTTGGCTCCAAAAACTTCAAAAATTTTTTAAATTTTCGGGGACGATAAACCCAGCTAGTACATGCGCACATGTACGTTTGCACGTGAGCTTCTGTGTACGTGTACGTGCGTGCTTGTGCATAAACATCTTCCGTCGTCTCCATCAAGTTCACCTTTGCCTCACTCTTCATGGATACCAATTACCGGCTATTACGTGTTTCCCTTATTTATTTATTTTACCAGCTCATTTGCAGGCGCGAGAGATAACTAGCCAAGCTAATTGCCTCATTAAGCGTTTAACCTTCGCTTAACCAGGTGCAGACGAACACTCACACACTCGTTAAACAGCCAAGTCCCTCCCTCTGGTAGTTTTATCACTTGATGTTCAACATTTAGAGAGTATGTAAATGTGTGTGTGTGTGTGAGTGACAGCAGGAAGGGAAGGGGGTCGAGTCTCTGCTCCTGACAGCCATTCTGAAGTGTATTTTGACTGGCATTGCTAAACTGGCTTCTGGCTTTTAGTCACACTCAGATATACTTCCTAAATCTGCGAATGACGACCGTGCCCACCCTCACCTTGACGACCGTGCCCACCCTCACCTCGACGACCGTGCTCATCCTCACCTCGACGACCGTGATCACCCTCACCTCGACGACCGTGATCACCCCAACCTTGTAGTGGGTGATGCTGGTTTACCTGTGAGAGCTGACTGCCCACCTGTGTAATTATGACCATTTACCGGTTGATTCCTCGTCTCTCCAACCTGCGCTACTTGTAACTTCACTCATTATCCTTAATTATGTATAGACGTAGGTACAACAAAATTCTAAATTATATGAATTCAATTTTCTTAAGAAAAATGGAATACTGATTCTGATGACATCTTTTGCGAAAGATTACTATATATATATATATATATATATATATATATATATATATATATTTATATATTATATATATATATAATATATATATATATATATATATATATATATATATATATGCAATAAGATCACAGTAAACAGGTGATTTCAGAATGTGCAAAACAACCACTCTGAAAGAATAGAGAAATTCCAAGCGTTTCGTGACTACTCACATTATCAAGGAACTATGAAAGTAAAGCATCCAAGGAAGCTATATAAGGGGTCTGGCCAGCACCTCACTATCAGATCCCACAACGGTTAAACACGTGACGCGCGCCGACTCAACTTGGATAGGTCCTTTGCACAACTCACCCACAAACTATTCTACCCAAGAAAATTTTAAAATTATTATTTGTCCAGTGTATTATTAAATTTTTCCCAAATTCTATTAATTATAAATGGATCTAATTTATATAAACCAAAGGAAATATTCATATTATTGTCAAAACTGCTTTTTATGAAACAAGATTCAATTATATTCCTGTCGACCATGGACTTGCTTGATACTACTTTCTCAACTTTTTGAAAATCAATTGGATGGTTAAAATCTCTTACATGAATAAATAGAGCGTTGGAATCTTGTCCAGTTCTAATGCTATATTTATGTTGTTTTAATCTTAGTTCGAGATTTTTACCAGTTTGACCGTAATAAACTTTATCGCAAATTTTACAAGGAATCTTATAGACACATCCATCAGCATTTTGGGGGGAATTCTTTATCAAAAGTTTTTTTTACTGTATCAAGATTTTTGAATACAACTTTAATATTAAAAGTCTTAAGAAGAGAAGGCATATCAACAAGTTTTCATGGTAAGGGAGAACCAACATATTTTTAGTTGAATAAGGCTGGTTGTCCCTTTTTGGATTGTAAAAAGTATTTCTAGCAACTTTAAAAGATTTATCAATTACATTTCTTGGGTATTTTAAATCATTACCTATTTCATAAATTTTGGATATTTCCTCATCTATGAACTCAGGACTACAAATTCGTAAAGCTCTCAAAAACATTGATGAGAAAACAGACAGTTTGACTCTATCTTGATGCGAGGAATAATAGTGGACATAGGAACAGTTATTTGTAGGTTTTCTGTAAATTTTAAATTTGAATTCATTATTACCCTTAATAATTAAAACATCTAGAAAAGGCAATGAGTTATTTTCTTCAAACTCAACAGTAAAGTTTATAGAATGGGCTAAGCTATTTAATTTTCCAAGGAAATGGTGTATATCTATTCTTTCAGAGTGGTTGTTTTGCATATATATATATATATATATATATTTATATATAATATATATATATATTATATATATATATATATAAATATATATATATATATAATATAATATATATATAATTATATTGTGGCCTCTATCGTGTAGGTACGTTATATTACTTATGTATTCACTACTTTAGTGTACCGAAAACCTGCATTTACTGGCTAAGTAAATAAATTCCCTTGAATTGCACCAATAGTTTGAATTTAAGTTCATACTAACCCCATATGGTAATTAGAGCTAGCATCACCAACCACTGCTTCACAGGATTCTATTATCATGGTTTTCTACGTACTTTGTCGATATTTACACAGGTAAACAAGTAAATTAATTTTTATTGCCTTCGAAAAGACGCTAGTACAAAGGTAGAAACAGAGGATTTTTTTTTTTTTAAGAATTTGCCATTGAAGGGGCTAGAGTATTGTGCACCCCATGTCCATCCTGTGAACGGTTGCGCAAGAGCATACGGCTGCACAAGAGGCCCAGGAGCAGAGCCTCAAGGGGGGTTAGTAAAAATGAGAAAAGGTGTATGTGCAGTTTTTTTTTTATATTTTATTGGAAATACACTTCATTATAACAAAGAACCTTGTAACCAAGGGTGAAAAATAATTAACCATAAAACATACAATGTTGCACCATACCGGCATACACAGTTTACCTATAACCCATTACATGTGACAGACAAAATCTAACAGATACACACTATGTACAGTTTGTGTAAGTGAGATTGTCGGGAAGAAGTTAGATGAGTTACTGGATTTTATCCACAGTGTTCTACGTGCACCTTCATATTGCAGTGTTTTAAATTCGTAGGTTTGATCAGTGACTGTCTAGAGGTATCTATTATGTATACACAAATATCCCGCACAAAGTCTCATTGTGTGACTTTGTAAATGGTCCAAGTGGGACCGAAACGTCGTGGTAAGCTTCTCTCTCCTATGTGCGGGTTATTCGTGTATTGTTCCAGTCACGGTATTGTGTCTTTTTGTTCTTTATGTATTATATATCAATACACGTGTACAAGATGTAAGTTTCAATTCATCGGTAAGAAGAAGAAACTTCAGTGTTCGATCCACTGAACACCTGTGAAATCATTTAGCATATAACAACTGTTAGGTAAACCCTTATTTTCTGCTAGTGGTGAGCTGTATAGTCCTTGTGGCTTAGCGCTTCTTTTTTGATTATAATAATAATAATGCTAGTGGTGAGCATACGCGTGCGCACGATCACCCTGAGCCTTCCATCACTATATTTTCGTTCAGGTCATTGTTCCAGTTTCTGACCACCCTAAAGCGGAATACTTTCTTACATTCCTGGCGCTCACATGAGTCATAAATTTCCAACTATTACCCTGTATACCGGTTGCCCACCTCTATCCCTGTATAGAAAACCTACAACAGCTCGTTTCATCTCAGTCGAGCCTAAATTACTGGGAGAGTCTGATGTCCCCCTAGTTATACTGCTTTAAAAGTAGGCGAGAAAGATACATGATAATCGACACCTGGAAAGTTCTGGAGGGAATGGTTCCAAACTTGCACAACGAAATCACTACATATAAATACCAGAGGCTTGGCAGAAGGTGCAATATATCTCTTCTAACGTCGTTAGATTCCGTTTCTTTATAACTCAATATTCTTAGCGTTGGGACTAGTCTCACTTTATACTTCTGTATTTTTCTATAATCTTAACATGCTTTATATCAGGTGTGGCCTCCATACTAGTACTCAAAGACATGTCTGACACGTGCCATGAAGAGCGCTCTGAATATCTTCATGTTGATATTCCTGAAAGTTTGTTATAGATTTGCTAGACAATCATTTGCTGCAGAGGTTATTCGGCTGTGTGCCTCTGGCGATATGCTTAGCGTGTGTGTGTGTGTGTGTGTGTGTGTGTGTGTGTGTGTGTGTGTAAGAATGATTGATAGTTGACTGAGTATGCAAAGCGTAACGTAAGACAGTGAGAGTAATGCTAGGCGCCTGTCAACAGTGGATCTCCATTTGTCACCGTCACAGACTTACAGAACGTTGAACTGCGAACACTATCATCCCTACAACAAGCACCACAACAACCACCCATCCCAACATTGACAACACAGCCTTAAAAACCAACACCTCTACCCCCCTACACAATCACAAAACCCCCCACCACCACTGACAACAATCAATACCACCACTCCTATCACAATTAACACAGCACCTCCCACCACCACTAACAGCCTCAACATCCTCATTAAAACCGCATATCATCACCTAACATCCATTACACGCCCTTGAAGAGACGAGAGAATATTTAGTAAAAGAGGTCATGATGGGATTAAATCCTTCCTCTCTCCCTCCCTTCCTCCCAGAGGACCCATTCCTCCTCCCTCCCAGAGGTCCATTCCCTCCCTCCCATTTTCCCGAGGACCATTTAGCCTGGGACGGGTGGGAGAGTAGGTAAATTAGCTCAAATCTGGTGACAGGTCGACATGGAGTTTACCGCCGCGCTGACATTATCATTAACAGCATCGCCCAGAAGACTTGTTGTCTCTGGCCTCCCGCTGCTACACTCAAGTACGTCCTTATCTCCATGACGTTCTTCATTCCGCTGGATCCACTGAGGTTTCTTTATGTTCCGACTTCAGCTGCAGTATTATTTTGTTACGTGAGTATTGAATTTAGCTGAAACAATGTTTTCTTTACTATAAAGACTGAGGACCGATGCTGTCGAGAACAAAATTTTCAGAAGGATGTTCAGTTTATTGACGTTTCGGATGTATATCAGTAAATAAAATTGATATTCTTTGAAAATGATGCTCTAGACAGCCATCGTCCTGCTCTTCGTAGTAAAGACTCGTTTCCCAACTAGAAAAATAATTGCTAATATAAATAGTTTCTTCCTATTTCCAATTAAACTACAGTACTAATATATATAGGATTGTTATGCAGTGTAGTATGCGGAAGAGTATGATAAGTCTTTTAAGAAAATAAATCGAGGTTTAGAAGTGATTCGCTTCCTAATTTGTGTTTACAGATGTAGGACGAGACATTGCGCGGACGAGTGGTACATATAAGTCATGTATGGGCTGTCCATACCTAAGTTGTGGCCATTTTAACCCTCCTGAATGGGTGGACCTTTTTCCTGACTACTGGTACAATTTTCAAGGGCCCTAATAACCAGGGCCCTTGAGGGAGCAGTCTGTAAAGTCAGCACCAAGAGTTGCTGACAGACTAAGTGGCTACGATTGGCTCTTAGGCTGCCCGTTATGAACACAATGAACGTGTAAAGGCTTTGCTTCAAGAGGGATTCTTGTCGCCGCCGCCCGTGGCTTTTATGACGTTCAACGCTGAGAGGGAACAAATAATAATGCCTAATGTATACGAAGGCTTTGGCTTTGTCGTCTCTTGACAGTAATTGTGTGAACAGTGAGGGAAACTAAGCCAAAGGAGAGACGGAAGAGAGTGAAAGGGTGGGTGGTGAAGGGAGACAAGAGAGCCCACCTGTGGGGATGATGAGCCACTGAGGACGCCCACCCTTTCAAGACTCCCACCGCGGCTGCCTTTGCCATAGAAGACCATGCTGCGGCTGCCCTTGCCTTCCAGGACCACGCTGCGGCTACCCTTGCCTTCCAGGACCACGCTGCGGCTGTCCTTGCTCTCCTAGACCACGCTGCGGCTGCCCTTGCTCTCCTAGACCACGCTGTGGCTGTCCTTGCTTTTCAGGAACATGCTGCGGCTGTTCATCTCTATAGGACCTCTGCCATGGCAGTGCAATTCCAAGACCCCACCACGGCCGCCCACTCTACTAGAACCACATTGCACAAAGACCCTCACCATGGCCGCCCACACCTCCCGACCTTACCAAATCGGCTCACCACGGCCGTCCACCTTCCAAACAACCTCCCCTCTGGCCGCCCACTCCACCAAAATCACACCACCTACCTTACCAGGACGCCCACTGTTCAAAACACCCCTCCCCCCTCCCTCAAACCACGGTTGCCTACCTTTCCAGAACCCCTACATCCCTGCACCCCGTCCCAGCAGGACCACACCGTCCTGCTCCCACCTGCTGTGTACTGTCTCCACCAACTCGCCTAACTCTTTATCTCCACAACACGAGGTAAATATTAATGACCCTCTTCGGGAAAATTAGGGATTGTGGAGGTAATGGTCAGAGGAACCGCAGTAAGCGACAGGAAGCAGCGCACATTGTTGGAATTCTGCGTCCGTGGCCAGTGATTTACACAGACACGAGCGGACAACAGAGAATACCTTCGGCAATAGAGAAATACCTCCGGCCAACAGAAAATTTCTTTGACCAACAGAGAATGCCTTTGGCCAACAGAAAATTCCTCTGATAAGCAGAAAATTCCTTTGGCCTGGTCTCAGACCGGGCAGCGGGGACGTTCACCCCCGAAACCCTCTCCAGGTAAACTCCAGGTCCAGATAAACTCTTCTTTGTTGGAGAAAGGAACAGAGAATATAAGTGGGTGTACCTAGGAAGTTCACCTAAGATGTTTAGGAGTATCCTGCCTTGTTGTTATAGGTTATATTTGACGTTTCAGAAGATCCTGGAGACGTAGGTACAGGACCCGGGGGTGCTGGATGTGCAGGTACTGGACCCGGGGATGCTGGATGTGCTGGTATTGGACCCGGGGATGCTGGATGTGCAGGTACTGGACCCGGGGATGCTAGATGTGCAGGTACTGGACCCGGGGATGCTGGATGTGCAGGTACTGGACCCGGGGATGCTGGATGTGCTGGTATTGGACCCGGGATGCTGGATGTGCAGGTACTGGACCCGGGATGCTAGATGTGCGGTACTGGGCCCGGGGATGCTGGATGTGGCAGGTACTGGACCCGGGGATGCTGGATGTGCTGGTACTGGACCCCGGGGGTGCTGGATGTGCTGGTACTGGACCCGGGGATGCTGGATGTGCTGGTACTGGACCCGGGGATGCTGGATGTGCTGGTACTGGACCCGGGGATGCTGGATGTGCAGGTACTGGACCCGGGGATGCTGGATGTGCAGGTACTGGACCCGGGGATGCTGGATGTGCAGGTACTGGGCCCGGGGATGCTGGAGGTGCAGGTACCGGACCCGGGGAGGCTGGATGTGCTGGTACTGGACCCGGGGATGCTGGATGTGCAGGTACTGGACCCGAGATGCTGGATGTGCAGGTACTGGACCCGGGATGCTGGATGTGCAGGTACTGGACCCGGGGATGCTGGGTGTGCTGGTACTGGACCCGGGAATGCTGGATGTGCTGGTACTGGACCCGGGGATGCTGGATGTGCTGGTACTGGACCCGAGGATGCTGGATGTGCAGGTACTGGACTTGGGGATGCTGGATGTGCTGGTACTGGGCCCGGGGATGCTGGATGTGCAGGTACTGGACCCGGGGATGCTGGATGTGCTGTACTGGACCCAGGGGATGCTGGATTTGGGTGGTACTGGACCCGGGGATGCTGGATGTGCTGGTACTGGACCCGGGGATGCTGGATGTGCTGGTACTGGACCCGGGGATGCTGGATGTGCAGGTACTGGACCCGGGGATGCTGGATGTGATAGTACTGGACCCGGGGATGCTGGATGTGCAGGTACTGGGCCCGGGGATGCTGGAGGTGCAGGTACCGGACCCGGGGAGGCTGGATGTGCTGGTACTGGACCCGGGGATGCTGGATGTGCAGGTACTGGACCCGAGGATGCTGGATGTGCAGGTACTGGACCCGGGGATGCTGGATGTGCAGGTACTGGACCCGGGGATGCTGGGTGTGCTGGTACTGGACCCGGGAATGCTGGATGTGCTGGTACTGGACCCGGGGATGCTGGATGTGCAGGTACTGGACCCGAGGGGTGCTGGATGTCAGGTACTGGACCCGGGGATGCTGGATGTGCAGGTACTGGACCCGGGGATGCTGGATGTGCTGGTACTGGACCCGGGAATGCTGGATGTGCTGGTACTGGACCCGGGGATGCTGGATGTGCTGGTACTAGACCCGGGGATGCTGGATGTGCTGGTATTAGACCCGGGGATGCTGGATGTGCTGGTACTAGACCCGGGGATGATGGATGTGCTGGTACTAGACCCGGGGATGCTGGATGTGCTGGTACTGGACCCGGGGATGCTGGATGTGCTGGTACTGGACCCGAGGATGCTGGATGTGCTGGTACTGGACCCGAGGATGCTGGATGTGCTGGTACTGGACCCGAGGATGCTGGATGCCAACAATTATACTTAATAGAAGTCACTGTGAAGAACAAACTTTTACTGGGCAGATGTTTCGATCTGTGTTGATACAGATCGAAACGTAGTACCACACTGTACCACGGTGTACCACCTTTCATGAGTCCCAGGATTTTTTCTACTACCAGAGCCCGGCCTGATGTCAGGATCGTCTGATGCTTGCCTGATTAACCTGGCTATTGTTGTTGGTGGCCCGCTGACACACATACCCATCACAGCCTGGTTATGTGGCACCTGGTGAAGATGCTTGTCCAATTTCCTCTTGAAGACTTCTGCTCTTGTCTCAGCAGTGTTTCTGTTATCTTCTAATAAGATGTTGAATAGTCTGGGGCTGCGAAACATTGATACAGTGTTATTTATTGCATCCACGGCGCCCCTGATCTTCAGTGTTGTTATTTTGCACTTCCTCCCATATCTCTCACTCCAGTATGTTGTTATCGTAGTGTGCAGATTTGAGATCAGGTATATATTATCATGTATCTCTCTCTCCTCCTTTCCAATGAGTATCACGTCGTTAGACGTTGTACCACGTTGTTGCATGTTGTTCCACGGACCAGACGGAAGCGAAGATAATTATCATAATTCATAAGGGATAAAAGATATTTCACATATTCTTGAAGGAAAATTACAGTTTTATCTCTTAAAGATAAGCGTAAGGAACGAGGACTACAAAGAGGAATTTTAAACCAGGAACATCTACAACCAGTAAGACGGATCCTTGACTGAAGAACCCTAGTCAACACAGTGAATTTTCAAAAAAGTTCAAGAACGCCGGTAACTAGGATTTTCAAAAGAGGAATACCAAGGCGGATACTTGCTCAAGAATCCCAATAGTGATTAAGGTGAATTTTCGACACATTAGGCCCTTATAGTCAGCAAAGTGGATGATTTTTCGCAGAGGAGCCCCTGTAGATGACCTGCTGGACGTCTCCTATAAAGTTAGAAACTTCAGGGTCACCTGACAAAAGTTTGCGTCCACTAATGATTTAAGCAACAGAGAGCAAGCAGCTTCTCGATGCCAGGGTACAGCTTTGCGCTTTTACACACCTTGGGCATGAGTTACATCAATACCCCCAAAAAAGAGTAAAAAAAAAAAAGAAAGACGACGTGTTTAAGAGGAGTTAAAGAAGACGAATGAGAGGGGGTGGGTGGGAAGCACTGAAAAACAGATGATGATTGAAACTCAAGTGTGATGATCAGGCTGAGCAGCGGATCATGAATCATAACTGATGAACGGTATGGATGAGGTGGGTCCTTGGTGATCATCATGTGAGTGCCGGGCTGGGTGTGTGGCCCCATGATGAATAGTTCTCGTACACACCCCCCGAATGATGAGTCACTTTACAGGCTGTGGTGAGTTAGTGAGGTTTTCTGGGGAGGATTTTAAGATAAGCGAGTGGCAGTCTTAGTAAGCAAATGAGTTCACCAAGACCAGGAGCACACACACACACACACACACACACACACACACACACACACACACACACACACACACACACACACACACACATACACACACACATACACACACACACACACACATACACACACACACACACACACACACACACACAATACACACACACACCAAAACACACACACACACACACACACACCCCACACACACACACACACACACACACACACACACACACACACACACACACCAGTAAGTGGAATAGTTTGGGAAGCGATGTAGTGGAGGCAGGATCCATACATAGCTTTAAGCAGAGGTATGATAAAGCTCACGGCTCAGGGAGAGTGACCTAGTAGCGATCAGTGAAGAGGCGGGGCCAGGAGCTCGGACTCGACCCCCGCAACCTCAACTAGGTGAGTACAACTAGGTGAGTACACACACACATACGCACACACACACACACACACACACACACACACACACACACACACACACACACACACACACACACACACACATACACACACACATACACACACACACACACACACACACACACACACACACACACACACACACACACACACACACACACACACACACACACACACACACACACACAACAACACACACACACACACACACACACACACACACACACACACACATGCATCAACATGTTAGAGACACTACCAGAGAGAGAGGAGAAGATGAACCAGCAAGACTGGACCTTGTATTCACCTTGAGTAGTACAGACATCGAGGATATCTTGTATGAAAGGCCCCTGGGAGCTAGTGATCATGTGGTTCTGTGCTTCGACTACATAGTTGAGCTCCAAGTGGAGAGAGTAGCAGGAATAGGATGGGAAAAACCAAACTACAAAAGGGGGAACTACTCAGGCATGAGGAACTTCCTTCAAAACATTCAGTGGGAGAGGGAACTGACAGGAAAACCAGTACAAGAAATGATGGACTATGTGGCAACAAAATGCAAGGAGGCAGAGGAGAGGTTTGTTCCCAAGGGAAACAGAAATAATGGGAAGAACAGAACGAGTCCTTGGTTCACCCAAAGGTGTAGGGAGGCAAAAACTAGGTGTACTAGAGAATGGAAAAGGTACAGAAGACAGAGAACTCAGGAAAATAAAGAGATTAGCCGAAGAGCCAGAAATGAATATGCACAGATAGAAGGGAGGCTCAGCGACAATATGAAATGACATAGCATCGAAAGTCAAGACTGACCCGAAGCTGTTGTACAGCCACATCAGGAGGAAAACAACAGTCAAGGACCAGGTAATCAGACTGAGGAAGGGTGATGGGGAATTCACAAGCAACGACCGAGAGGTATGTCAGGAGCTCAACACGAGATTTAAAGAAGTATTTACAGTGGAAACCAGTAGGACTCCAGGAAATCAGAACAGGGGGTACACCAGCAAGTGCTGGATGAGGTACATATAACCAAGGAGGAGGTGAAGAAGCTGCTATGCGAACTGACACCTCAAAGGCGGGGACCAGACAACTCTCTCCGTGGGTCCTTAAAGAGGGAGCAGAGATATTGTGTGTGCCATTAACAAAGATCTTCAACACATCATTTGAAACTGGGCAACTCCCTGAGGTATGGAAGATGGCAAATGTAGTCCCAATTTTTAAAAAGGGAGACAGACATGAGGCACTAAATTACAGACCTGTATCACTAACGTGTATAGTATGCAAGGTCATGGAGAAGATCATCAGAGGAGAGTGGTGGAGCACCTGGAAAGAAACAAGTGTATAATTGACAACCAGCATGGTTTCAGGGAAGGAAATCCTGTGTCCACAAACCTACTAGAGTTTTATGACAAGGTGACAGAAGTAAGACAAGAGAGAGAGGGGTGGATCGACTGCATTTTTTTGGACTGCAAAAAGGCCTTCGACACAGTTCCTCACAAGAGGTTACTGAAAAAGCTAGAAGATCAGGCACACATAACAGGAAAGGCACTGCAATGGATCAGAGAATACTGACAGGGAGGCAACAACGAGTCATGGTACGTGACGAGGTGTCAGAGTGGGCGCTTGTGACAAGCGGGGTTCCACGGGGGTCAGTCTAGGACCTGTGCTGTTCTTGGTATATGTGAACGACATAACGGAAGAGATAGACTCAGAAGTGTCCTTGTTTGCGATGATGTGAAGTTAATGAGAAGAATCAAATCGGATGAGGATCAGGCAGGACTACAAAGAGACCTGGACAGGCTGCAACCCTGGTCCAGCAACTGGCTCCTTGAGTTTTAACCCTGCCAAATGCAAAGTCATGAAGATTGGAGAAGGGCAAAAAGACCGCAGACACAATATAGTTTAGATGGCCAAAGACTGCAAACCTCACTCAAGGAAAAAGATCTGGGGGTGAGTATAACACCGAGCATATCTCCTGAGGCGCACATAAATCAGATAACTGCTGCAGCATACGGGCGCCTGGGAAACCTACGGATAGCGTTCCGATACCTCAGTAAGGAATCGTTCAAGACACTGTATACCATTTACGTCAGGCCCATACTGGAGTATGCAGCACCAGTTTGGAATCCCCACCTAGTTTAAGCACGTCAAGAAATTGAGAAAAGTGCAAAGGTTTGCAACAAGACTAGTCCCAGAGCTACGGGATTGTCCTACGAAGAAAGGTTGAGGGAAATCGGCCTGACGGGCACTGGAGGCCAGGAGGGTCAGGGGAGACATGATAACGACATATAAAATACTGCGCGGAATAGACAAGGGGGACAAGAAAGGATGTTCCAGAGATGGGACACAGACACAAGAGGTCACAATTGGAAGTTGAAGACTCAGATGAATCGAAGGGATGTTAGGAAGTATTTCTTCAGTCATAGAGTAGTCAAGTCGTGGAATAGTCTAGAAAGTGAAGTAGTGGAGGCGGGAACCATACATAGTTTTAAGGCGAGGTATGATAAAGCTCATGTAGCAGGGAGAGGGGGGGACCTAGTAGCAATCAGTGAAGAGGCGGGGCCAGGAGCTATGACTCGACCCCTGCAACCACAAATAGGTGAGTACAAATAGGTGAGTACACACACACACACCAGTAAGTGGAATAGTTTGGGAAGCGATGTAGTGGAGGCAGGATCCATACATAGCTTTAAGCAGAGATATGATAAAGCTCACGGCTCAGGGAGAGTGACCTAGTAGCGATCAGTGAAGAGACGGGGCCAGGAGTCGGACTCGACCCCCCCCAACCTCAACTAGGTGAGTACAACTAGGTGAGTTACACACACACATACACACACACACACACCACACACACACAACACACACACCACACCCCACACCCCACAACACACACAAAACACACACACACCACACACACACACAGGCAAGCAAAAACCAAGCAGATAGGAATGCCAAGCAGTGCATTTAAGTAGTATGAAAATCTTAGCCGGGGACCGGAAATCTCCCAAAAAAATCTTTGTTTCCCACAAGCTTAAACTCCAGAGAAAATTTTTTTTTTGGGCCATTTCAAAATCACGGGGTTTTTAAAAATACCTATCGTACAGTCCCTTTCCTTAAAAAGCTCTGCTGAACGGTGATTTTTTCGTAAATCGGTTAAAAAAAGTGCTCGAATATTGACTAACCGTACTGTAAAAAACCTTTCCTCAGATGTTTTTCCGTGGTTTTTTTCCCGTCACTGTTTTCCGTCCTTTTTTTCCGTCAGCTTTTTTTCCGTCAGATGTTTTCCGTGGGTTTTGATGAACTTTTTCAATAACTTTTTACAAAACACCTCACAGTAAAAACTGTGTAATCAACGGGGCTTATACACACGTAGATAAATGTAATGTAGATAAACAGGTAGACCCTCAAGTAGATTTCGGAAGGTAATTCAGGGGGTAGCTCTCAGCAGGTACGACCAGCGGGTCTCAGCAGGTAGATCTCAGGGGGAAAAATCTCGAGGTAGACTCAGTGGGTAGATCTCACGGGAAGATCTCAGCGGGTAATCCGGGGGAGACTCAGCAGGTAGACCTCAGTGGGTAATCTCAGAGGTAGACCTCGTGGGTAATCTCAGCAGGTAGATTCAGGGGTAGATCTCAGCAGGTAGATCTCAGTGGGTAGATCTCAGCAGGCAGATCTCAGCAGGTAGATCTAAGCGGGTAGATCTCAGCAGGTAGACCTCAGTGGGTAGATCTCAGCAGGTAGATCTCAGCGGGTAGATCTCAGTGGGTAGATCTCAGCAGGTAGACCTCAGTGGGTAGATCTCAGCAGGTAGATCTCAGCGGGTAGATCTCAGCAGGTAGATCTCAGCGGGTAGATCTCAGCAGGTAGACCTCAGTGGGTAGATCTCAGCAGGCAGATCTCAGCAGGTAGATCTCAGCAAGTAGATCTCAGCGGGTAGGTCTCCTGCTGGTGCCTCTGTCAGGCACAAGCAGGAGACCTGCTGTTTCAGGCCAGAAGAGCTCTTGATCACAGAACCCGGAGCTACCCCTCCCCTTTCTTGGATCAAACCTGACTGTCTTTCCATTGCCCAAAAAGCGTATGACTCTTCCCATAATAATAATAATAATAATAATAATAATAATAATAATAATAATAAAATAATAATAATAATAAAATAATAATAATAATAATATAATAATTGCCTGGAATATTATAAATCCAAAGGGAGCTCTGAACCCAAAACGAGTCATAGGGTCATACAAAGTCCGACAATAAAAAACGGAGGTACCTCTAAATACTTGGATGAAGAGCTCTACACTGACAGCAAATTGCTCAGATTTATCTCTTTCTCATACTATTAGGTGAGTACAGTTAGGTGAGTACTACTAGGTGAGTACAGCTAAGTGAGTACTACTAGGTGAGTTCAGCTAGGTGAGTACGGCTAGGTGAGTACTACTAGGTGAGTACAGCTAAGTGAGTACTACTAGGTGAGTTCAGCTAGGTGAGTACGGCTAGGTGAGTACTACTAGGTGAGTACTACTAGGTGAGTACAGCTAAGTGAGTACTACTAGGTGAGTTCAGCTGGGTGTTAACGCTAGGTGAGTACTACAGTGAGTACAGTTAAGTGATACTACTGATGAGTACTGCTAGGTGAGTACTACTAGGTGAGTACTACTAGGTGAGTACAGCTAAGTGAGTACTACTAGGTGAGTACTGCTAGGTGAGTACTACTAGGTGAGTACTACTATGTGAGTACAGCTAAGTGAGTATTACTAGGTGAGTACTGCTAGGTGAGTACGGCTAAGTGAGTACTGATAGGTGAGTACTACTAGGTGAATACAAATAGGTGAGCAATGCTAGGTGAGTACTGCTAGGTGAGTACTACTGGGTGAGTACAGCTAGGTGAGTACCGCTAGATGAGTACTACTAGGTGAGTACAGCTAGGTGAGTACGACTCGGTGAGTACTACTAGGTGGAGTACAGCTAGGCGAGTACTGCTAGGTGAGTACTGCTAGGTGAGTGCTGCTAGGTGAGTACTGCTAGGTGAGTACTACTAGATGAGTACTACTAGGTGAGTACTACTAGGTGAGTACAGCTAGGTGATTACTACTAGGCGAGTACAGCCAGGTGAGTACAGCTAGATGAGTACAGCCAGGCGAGTACAACCAGGTGAGTACACCCAGGTGAGTACAGCCAGGTGAGTACAGCAAGGTGAGTACAGCCAGGTAAGTACAGCTAGGTGAGTACAACCAGATGAGTACAGCCAGGTAAACACATCTAGGTGAGTACAGCCAAGTGAGCACAGCCAGGTAAGTACAGCCAGGTAAGTACAGCCAGGTGAGTACAGCCAGGTGAGTACAGCCAGGTTACTACTCTTCTCTGTCACATCACTCACCGAGACTCAACACTTGTTCGTTCCCTGAGCAGGTATTATTGAGGCTGTGTACCATGTACTGCGGTGTACCATGTACTGCGGTGTGCCATATACTGCGGTGTACCATGTACTGCGGTGTACCATGTACTGAGGAGTATCATGTACTCCGGTATACCATGTACTGCGGTGTACCATGTACTGTGGTGTACCATGTGCTGCACCGTACCATGTGCTGCACCGTACCATGTACTGCACCGTACCATGTACTGCGGTGTGCCATATACTGCGGTGTACCATGTACCACGAAGTGTTCCCTGCACCGGGGTTGTTGATGGTGGGGTGACCAGGTGCCCTGGGAATTTTACTCCTTAACTAAACATCAGTTAATTATTCAGACTTCACAAACCAGTAATTTTTCGTCTCAGCAGAACCGTACTGCTCCAGTACACCAGTGAATGGTTCGTTGAGGGTGAATATCATATCTAGTCTGGTCGGTTTGTCATTCCCCCCCTCCCCCCACCTTTTTGCTCTTAGTTCCCTGATATACTTAGCTCGGGAAGTTTCTCCTTGTGGAATCTATGGAAAGAGTTTGAGATTTTTCCCAGTTTTGTATTTCTGAGTTCAGAGCTCTACACAATGAGTAGCTCTGTCTTGACCCGAGTGGCAGCAAGTGTTTCTCTCTCTCTCTCTCTCTCTCTCTCTCTCTTAGTGATGCTTCTGCTGCAAATGTTTTCGGCATATTTCTGTTTGAGCCAAGTGTTGTGTCATGGATGTGTCAGTGTATATGTGTGTGTGTGTGTGTGTGTGTGTGTGTGTGTGTGTGTGTGTGTGTACCTCATATCCAGCCTGTGGATGGTAGTGGATAGTTTATTGTGTACCTCATATCCATCCTGTGGATGGTAGTGAATAGTTTATTGTGTACCTCATATCCATCCTGTGGATGGTAGTGGATAGTTTATTGTGTACCTCATATCCATCCTGTGGATGGTAGTGGATAGTTTATTGTGCACCTCATATCTATCCTGTGGATGGTAGTGGCTAGTTTATTGTGTACCTCATATCCATCCTGTGTACGGTAACGCACGAGCATATGGATATTCTAAACATCTAGGAAATCTGGATATATATCGACATCTGGATATTTATCTACAGATTTTGACATATATGTTGCTTGGCACAGCACATGAAGAGGTCATGAAGAGGCTATCGCCTTGTTATGCAAGCCTCCGCCATAGGCTTGGCACGATCTCCACTGTCTGAGGGCCATTCTTTTTCCTGAAACCCGTGTCTGGTAATTTGTACCTGACCAGTAAACTAACAACATCGTCTCCCCTGTCTCAACCTGACGCCTAAGAAAAACTGGATAATTGGTGGCCAGAAAGAATGCTTCGAGGTGGTCAATAAACGAAGAAAATTAATATTTTAGATTCTCTTACAATGTTTTCCAGGTGACTATTGCTTATTGTAATGGATGGATGATATAGCATCGCACTTAAAATATATCTTATCTCATATTTTGTTGCCGAGAGCACCAGAAAGCCAGTGGATCTTTACTTTTGTTAATGAAAGCACCGGGAAGCCAGTGGATCCTTACTCTTGTTAACTGAGAACACCGAGAAGCCAGGGGAAGGTCCTAGTCAAGTGACCACAAGCTTCTCTCAGGACCATACAAGAGCAGCATCAGGAGTTATTCTCGTATTTCTATCCACCAGCAAAAGTTTTTGAGCGGGTCAATCCCTCAGCCTGAAACTTAGCTCTTTCCAGGCTGTTGCTCTTCATCCAAGGAATTGCAGCTTTCCTCCGTTTCCTCGGATCAAACGGGGGGATCGGTGCTTCACAATCGATATAACAGATTCGAGTCTCCTCACACCAGATGAACCCAGATGGAGAGAACCTAGATGGAACCCCACTGAGCCCCCAGATGGAGTCTAGATGAAGCCTACGTGTACCCTAAATATAGACGATGAAGCCTAAATGAAGCCTAAGGTTTAGATGAACCTAGATAAAGTCTAGATGTACCTAGATGAAACCTAGATGGAACCTAGATGGAATCTAGACGGAGACATAATGGAACTTAGATTTAACCTAGATGGAGCCTAGATGAAGCCTAGATGAAGCCTAGATGGAGCCTAGATGGAGCCTAGATGGAGCCTAGATGAAGTCTGGATGATGTCTAGATGTACTATAATTAGCCACCATAACGTATTCTCTGGTCCCCTCCACCCTCATCCATCCCTCCCCATTCTATAGTCACCACAGGCTTCCATCCCTCTAGCCACCACAGGCTTCCATCCCTCAAGCCCTCCATAGGTCCCAAAGGTGCAATTTCTGATTGTCTGGACGCTCACAGCCCGTCACTCAGAGTTACCTCACCTGGACGATCAATCAGAGGCTTCTGAACGAACGCTCGCACACGTAAACACACACACACACACCAGGTGTGTGTGTGTGTGTGTGTGTGTGTGTGTAAGAAAAATAATCACCTGTGACAGTTTCTCGTGTTACGGACACACCATACGTTACGAGGGAGTCTCGTGTGACGGTGGGAAGAATCCATTTGTGACGTCTGTATGTCACAATTGTTAATGATATTCCCCGTGTGACGGCTACAAGTGACCTGTGACGGCTACAAGTGACCTGTGACGGCTACATACATCGTTTCATGCTTTATATCACACATTTAGTCTATATCTTCCTTGCAATAGCTATATAATGCATGTGACGCGGCTATATCTTACATGTAACGGCTGTTTGACGAGTGATGGTTATATCTCGCCTGTGACGGCTGTCCTACGTGTGACGACTATATTTTCCCCGTGACAGTGTGTGTGTGTGTGTGTTAGAGCGCGGACACGTGTGTCGGGAGGGACGAATGAGGAGACTAACCCGGCTTTATGCTATCACCGTGAATTAGCCGGATAAATGGATGAGAAAATAATGAAGCCGACCAGGAGACCTCTCCTCTTCCTCCCCTTCCCCGCCTCTCTCTTTCCCTCTACCATCTTCATCTCTACTTCCTTCTCTCTCTCTCTCTCTCTCCTCTCAAAATACATCTTAAGCTACAGGAAAGTATGGCTAGGTTTGATAGCTAAGATATATCTGTAGAGAGAGAGAGATGAATTAGTTCGTAACTTGTAAGTTACAGTCGTATCCGTTATTGTTTTGTTGTGTGTCGAACGGATCTATTGAATATTATTGAAGAAGACTTGCCTATAAATTATCACATGTTCGTATGTGTGTGTGTGTCAGTAAGTGGCTTTATACGTCAAGCACTCTGATATTGTTGTAATCCGACGACCACAGTGGGTCGTAGAGGCTCGTCTAAATAACCCCTTTTGATCGGGTCAATTTCGGGCGAATCTGAAGTCGAAGTGATCATGTTAGATCGCCTCGATTTAACATGTTAGATGGGAAATTTGCTTTTACCTCTCTCTTTTCCTTTCCACTAATGTCAGCTGTCATAAATTATCAAAGTGTTGTTTATTTGCATTTCAGGAAAGTTTTTCCATAAGTACCACACAACAGATTGTTAAGAAGTGGCAGCTCATGGTATAGGAGAAAAGGTTTTAGCGTGTATCGAGGCATGACTAACCGATTGAAAATGAGACAGAGGAATTTATAGTTAACACGGAAGGTACCTACATACTGTCTCAGATGATAACTAACTTCTTCGTAAGGTAATTGGGAAATTAATAGTTATGAACGATCCAGGCTTCCATATGCCATGTGTCGTATAAAGACTCCGGGAGTAAGAAGCACCAGCCTGGTGTTTGCACCAAGCATGCAAAAAATGTAGACAATACTTAAAGATTCACAGAAAACTAGTCCTGGAATTCACATCCCTGACCCGCAAGAGAGTGCAAGAGAAGTGACCTTGACGACTCTAGAGAGGAGAAGGCTGCAGAGTTGACGTGAAAACAACGTACAAGATACCCAGAGCACTGTTAATGAGCCACTTGTGTAATAAATGGGTATCTTCATTTGTTGAGTTATGCACTATAAATGGTTATAACTATAACCATAAATTTTAAAGGGGTGGACCGGTAAGTCAGAGGAAGGCCTCGGTCAGATGACCGAAAGCTCCAACGACGGGTCATCATGTAAGACCGGCGTCAGGAAACACTCGTCTTGTTTCCTGACGAACCTTACCTAACCTAACCTTTATTTGTGGAAACGTTTTGCAAGAGAGTAGTTTCATCAGTACAGAATGATGGACTGAACACATCGACTTCTGGCTAAGGGACTGATTACCTCAAACTGCCTCTCATCTTTCACCGTTCTTCTCTGTATTGGACTGATGAAACCACAGTCTGGCGAAACGTTCCCACAATCAGGATACTCAGAGTACAGTTTAGGTGGGTCCAGGAGAGACGAGGGTCGGAATTAAGGCGAATGCGAGCGGAAGTTAAAAGCTGTGTAAGTGTCTCAGGGACGTTAAATACGATCTTTCATTAGTTGCTAAGAAATGTAGTGACGTAGAGGAGGTAACTGAAGGAAACTTCATGCGTAATTTTGAGGATAGGTACGACAAGACGCAAGGGGAAGACAGTTAAACTAGTTACATACAGTGAAGAGACAGGACCAGGAGCTGCTGATTGATAATACAATAATCCTACAACCACTACCTAGGAAACGCACACACGGGCACACACACACACACACACCACACCCCCCCACACACACACCACACACACACACACACACACACAACACACACACACACACACACAAACACACACACACACACACACCCCACACAACACCAACACACACACACACACACACACACAAACACACACACACACACACACACACACACACACACACACACACACACACACACACACACACACACACACACACACACACACACACACACACACTTTCGCATCGTTTATCCCAATTTCCATAATCAAGCAATTACTTCTCACAATTATCACACAAACGTATGTAATGGAAACAGAAGAACTAAAGAGCTCGTCAACACAGAGATAAATTCTGCCATAAACGCCTTATACTCGCCCCTCTCACGGCATGACAGTTAGTACAGGAAACACTACGATAAACACACGCTATTTGCTAACCTGTATTTGCATAATTGTACCTCCAGGTTTTTTCATGCATGAAATGCATTGTTCGTAGGACACTTCGAGGCGGGGGTGTGCCTTGATGCCTGCGGATATCTCGTGATGCGAGGAACTTGAGGCTTCCCTTAGATCAGAGATAATTACCTCCTAAATCTAAGGTCTGTTTGCAGTCGTGTCCTGATCGTCCTTATTGACGTAACAAATTCTTCTTGGTACGTCGTCTGTTCTTGAAATTTATTCCATTTGATATTATTCTGACATTATTATTCACTTGTTCTCTGCATCTTTGGATGAACAGTAAAAACTATTGAACTTTTCTGACGATGTAAAATGTTTTACCGAAACGTTCATCTAATGATAAAGTATTTCAGAAGATATTTTTATATATATATATATAATATATATATATATATATATTAATATATATATATATAAAATATATATATATTATATATATATATATATATAATATATAATTATTTTATCACACTGGCCGATTCCCACCAAGGCAGGTGGCCCGAAAAAGAAAAACTTTCACCATCATTTACTCCATCACTGTCTTGCCAGAAGGGTGCTTTACACTACAGTTTTTTAAACTGCAACATAACACCCCTCCTTAAATATATATATATAATATATAATATATATATATAAAATATATATATATATATATATATATAAATATAAATATATATATATATATATAATATATATATATTATAAATATATAATATATAAGGCTGATAGACAGCAACCCCCCCAGGGAGGGACAACCGTCCCTGGGTAGTAGGGTTGTAACAGCAACCACACAGGGAGGTACAACCGTCCTGTGGTATATGTTGGTTTACAGCAACCACCCAGGGAGGTACAACCGTCCTGTGGGAGTAGGTTTTGGGAGACAGCAACCACACAGGGAGGCACAACTGTCCTGTGGTAGTAAGTTTTGGGTTTACAGCAACCACCCAGGGAGGTACTACCGTCCTGTGGTAGTAGGTTGGTAGACAGCAACCACACAGGGAGGCACAACTGTCCTGTGGTAGTAAGTTGGTTGACAGCAACCACCCAGGGAGGTACTACCGTCCTGTGGTAGTAAGTTGGTTGACAGCAACCACCCAGGGAGGTACAACCGTCCTGTGGTAGTAGGTTGGTAGACAGCAACCACACAGGGAGGCACAACCGTCCTGTGGTAGTAAGTTGGTTGACAGCAACCACCCAGGGAGGTACTACCGTCCTGTGGCAGTAAGTTGGTTGACAGCAACCACCCAGGGAGGTACAACCGTCCTGTGGTAGTAGGTTGGTAGACAGCAACCACACAGGGAGGCACAACCATCCTGTGGTAGTAGGCAGGTAGACAGCAACCACCCAGGGAGGTACAACCGTCCTGTGGTAGTAGGTTGGTAGACAGTAACCACCCAGGGAGGTACAACCGTCCTGTGGTAGTAGGTTGGTAGACAGCAACCACCCAGGGAGGTACAACCGTCCTGTGGTGGTAGGTTGGTAGACAGTAACCACCCAGGGAGGTGCAACCGTCCTGTGGTAGTAGGTTGGTAGACAGTAACCACCAAGGGAGGTACAACCGTCCTGTGGTAGTAGGTTGGTAGACAGCAACCACCCAGGGAGTTACAACCGTCCTGTGGTAGTAGGCTGGTAGACAGCAACCACCCAGAGAGGTACAACTGTCCTGTGGTAGTAGGTTGGTAGACAGTAACCACCCAGGGAGGTGCAACCGTCCTGTGGTAGTAGGTTGGTAGACAGTAACCACCCAGGAAGGTACAACCTGTCCTGTGGTAGTAGGTTGGTAGACAGTAACCACCCAGGGAGGTACAACCGTCCTGTGGTAGTAGGTTGGTAGACAGCAACCACCCAGGGAGGTACAACCGTCCTGTGGTACTAGGTTGGTAGACAGTAACCACCCAGGAAGGTACAACCTGTCCTGTGGTAGTAGGTTGGTAGACAGTAACCACCCAGGGAGGTACAACCGTCCTGTGGTAGTAGGCTGGTAGACAGCAACCACCCAGAGAGGTACAACCGTTCTGTGGTAGTAGGTTGGTAGAGGGTAACCACCCAGGGAGGTGCAACCGTCCTGTGGTAGTAGGTTGGTAGACAGTAGCCACCCAGGGAGGTACTACCGTCCTGTGGTAGTAGGTTGGTAGACAGCAACCACCCAGAGAGGTACAACCGTCCTGTGGTAGTAGGTTGGTAGACAGCAACCACCCAGGGAGGTACAACCGTCCTGTGGTAGTAGGTTGGTAGACAGCAACCACCCAGGGAGGTACAACCGTCCTGTGGTAGTAGGTTGGTAGACAGTAACCACCCAAGGAGGTGCAACCGTCCTGTGATAGTAGGTTAGAAGACAGCAACCACCCAGGGAGGTACAACCGTCCTGTGGTAGTAAGTTGGTTGACAGAAACCACCCAGGGAGGTACAACCATCCTGGTAAATGAGTGTGAAACTGAAACCTGTAATTGTTTCGCACAATGGTAGGATTGCTGGTGTCTTCTCCTTCTGTCATAAACACGCAAGAAAACAGTAACAACTTGCTACTTCTTCTTACATTTAGTTCTCACTACACTTGATGTAAATGGTGAAGAGGAAAAGAATCCCTCCTCCGTAAGCCATGCGCGTCATAACAGGCTATTAAAATGCCACACTACAGAGTAAGGTAAAAATTTATGAAAAAAAAAAGCATTTCGAGGTACCTAAGTAATCATCAATACCATCGGAAATTTTCTGGGAAATACGCAGGTTCATGTAGATTGTAGAGTCTCGGAGGATAGTAGGAAGGATGGATTGTGAAGTATATAGTAGGAATGATGGATTGTGAAGTGTATAGTAGGAATGATGGATTGTGAAGTGTATAGTAGGAATGATGGATTGTGAAGTGTATAGTAGGAATGATGGATTGTGAAGTGTATAGTAGGAATGATGGATTGTGAAGTGTATAGTAGGAATGATGGATTGTGAAGTGTATAGTAGGAATGATGGATTGTGAAGTGTATAGTAGGAATGATGGATTGTGAAGTGTATAGTAGGAATGATGGATTGTGAAGTGTATAGTAGGAATGATGGATTGTGAAGTGTATAGTAGGAATGATGGATTGTGAAGTGTATAGTAGGAATGATGGATTGTGAAGTGTATAGTAGGAATGATGGATTGTGAAGTGTATAGTAGGAATGATGGATTGTGAAGTGTATAGTAGGAATGATGGATTGTGAAGTGTATAGTAGGAATGATGGATTGTGAAGTGTATAGTAGGAATGATGGATTGTGAAGTGTATAGTAGGAATGATGGATTGTGAAGTGTATAGTAGGAATGATGGATTGTGAAGTGTATAGTAGGAATGATGGATTGTGAAGTGGTAGTGAAGAGAAATTTGTTGCACTTTACTGCAAGAAGTTTAAGAGACCTGTGTAAATTACCGTCGTTAGTACGTCTGTTTAACGAATAAGACACATGCCAACAACTATCTTCGTTAACTTGTCCGAATCTTAAGGCAGGTTCGGACAAATAAATCCAGTGAAAACCTGCTCGTGTCCAATAAAGACCTGTAATTTAGACACATATGCAACACTTGGGTATCCTAAGATTCCCACGTGTTGTACATGTGTCGAATTTATCAACCTGTCAGTACAGTGTTCCATCAGTAAGATGACAGGACCGCTGCTTTTCGAGGTTAGGTCATTAAAGGTTCGTCAGGAAACAGGACATGTGTTTCCTGACGTGGATCTTAGTCAGATGATGACCCACCGTTGGAGCTTCTGGTCATCTGACCGAGGCCTTCCGCTGGCTTGCCGGTCCACCCCTTCAAAAATTTCGGTCGTAGTTATAACCATTTTTTTTTTTTACTTCTTAAGGAACGAAGCACTTCTACGGTGTTTCTGAGAGTCAACATGCAATACTTGTTTGAGAACTAGGTGCTTATGCAGATCAGTGTCTCTTCACCAATGTTTCCTTCCAAGTGAAGCACCTGTGTGTTCCATCACTATTTCTCGCTATCTAGTAACGTACCTGTGTGTTCCATCACTATTTCTCGCTATCTAGTAACGTACCTGTGTATTCCATCACTATAACTGCTGTCTAGTGACGTACCTGTGTGTTTCGTCACTATAACCGCTGTCTAGTAACGTACCTATGTGTTCCATCACTATAACCGCTGTCTAGTAATGTACCTGTGTGTCCCATCACTGTTACCTGCTGTCTAGTAACGCACCTGCCTAAGGGAATACAAGATAATAAGGAACCTGGTATCAACACTAAGGTCCCGGAGGAGAACACCGCGACTGGCATTCCCATAAGCGGCCACCAGCCTGAACGACCATTCTAATCAATGGCCACTAGCCTAGACGACCATTCTAATCAACGGTCACTAGCCTAGACGACCATTCTAGTGAACAACCACTAGCCTGAACGACCATTGTAATCATCGACCATGGGCTTGAGAGACTATTTCAGTCAATGGCCATCAGTTAGGCAGACCAATCCGATCAGTAGTTACCCGATGACCGAAATGGCCCGGGCGACCATTTCAATCAACGGCCACCAGCCCGGGCGACCACAGTTCCTGGTCCCCAGCGCGGCGTCGCGCACCAGAATTACACCCAGGGAAAAACAATGATCGCGGCTCCATCGCGCGATGAAATAGTACCAATTACCGATAATAAATAAGTGCGGAACGAGCGTCTGGGCTGCTTGAGGGGATAGTTAGAGCGCTCCACCGGGAAACACCAAATCACACACACATCCCTTGTCGAAAAAATCCTATATTTTTTATTGCAGTTTGTGTGTCTCTGAGCGTATACGAGTGACCAACCATTGCTGGAGGCCATGGCTGGCCTTATATGTCCTCCTCCTTAATAGTATGCTGGGTATATCCCCCGGAACAGTATGTTCCTTGCTGGTATGCTAGTTATATGCCCAAGGACACTGTACTATATGCTTAATGAAGAATTTTTGTCTTCTGATGTTTTTCTAACACTGAAAAAAATGCAAAATTCTGTGAAATATCAACATATTTTTTAACTTATTATATAATTAATAGATTTTACTTTTCCTAAATATTTTACATATTATAAAATTAATAGATTTTACCCAGGTTTTTGTCCTTAGGAATGAAGTTTAGAGAGAAAATGGAATTAAAAAATTGTGATAATTTATGTTTATACAACCATTATTTATTTTTATCTTAAGGGACACGTAAGTTCCCCCGTCTTCTAATAATATATTATTTTTCCCCTATAATCTACCTTGTCCATAATTAAGATCGTATTTGCTTTGTCTGCTTCGTAAAGTAAAGTCCAGGATCTTTCCTTAATTCGTAGTATAACTTAACAAATACTTCTGAGCAGGTCTGAGTTTCCTCAGAAGTATTTTCTTGTATTATTGTTCTCGAAATATACTTTTAACTCACAATATCATCCTTGGTATGCGTTCTGGTCTTAAATATTGGTGTTGCGTTTTTTTTACCTAGCTAGTGTTACCGATTTGTGGGAGTGTTTTATCTGCCAATATCGTTCGTTGTACATTGTCAGTGGTATTATTCTCTTGCAGGGTATATACACTGAGAGATGTATGTCTTTCAGTGTATATACACTGAGAAGTGTATGTCTCTCAGTGTATATACACGGAGAGTTTACTTTGTCTCTATTATAAATATTAAAGCATTCTTGAGCGGTGGATAATAGGGGACATGCAGCCTTAATGATCCTCTTGTAGTATGTAGGCTTTACCCCTAATTAACCAAACATTATTATCTGGCATTGCCTCTCTATATAAAAACCAAAACGTCGTCATAAGCTTCTCTCTCTCCTATGTGCAGGTTATTTGTGTATTGTTAGAGTCACGGTATTGTGTCTTGTTGTTCTAAAAGCAGCTCTTATTGTCAACTTAAGTTTGTTAGATTAAATAACAATCGATTTCATAAAGGTCATTAAGACTACACTTCAGATGGTACACTAGCCACAAGAATACTAGGTTATCAAAAAACACTGTGTATCTACACTGAGATATAGACGCGTTATGTTATAACGACCCTGAGATATAACAACTCGTGTGTATGAACACAGGGTGAGATACACACCTCTCGATGTAGATAGAGAAATAAACCTCTCGATGCATATACACAGAGATACACACCTCTGAGCGCATACACTGAGATATATTCTCCTCTCTGGGGTATATATCTTGAGTGATATTCATCTCTCTGTGTATGTACCCTGAAAGATACATCTCTCGGTGTATTTACACCAAAAGACACTCACCTATCAGTGTTTTTATCCCCAAGCGCACAGTCTGATTGCTTTCCATAAATGGGCCCATCAAAATTGGTCCCAGTTGGGCCCCGCACCTCCTAAGGCCGGCTCTGCCTAAGAGCCGGCCTTAGGTGTATACCATGTCACTGAAACTTCTTGGTGTTTTGTAGCACCAGCAGAGCTAGAGCAGCAGCACAAAGTCATCGTCAAGTATTCGCTCCCCGACTTACGCAAGAGTGAACAGGAAACACACAAGACTCCAAATTACACTTATTCTTAGATAATTCTCCCGGAGGTGAGCTGGCAGGAGGAAGTCGCCTATAACTTACTTTAGGTGAACCGCAGGAACCTCCCACACCTGTGTCACCTTTCCTAACATCAACTACAATTTAACTCATCTAAATATATTATGCGATCATTGAATCTGATGTTTGCATACAGTTGTGTGTGTGTGTGTTGTGTGTATGTGTGTGTGTGTGTGTGTGTGTACTCACCTATTTGTACTCACCTATTTGTGGTTGCAGGGGTCGAGTCACAGCTCCTGGCCCCGCCTCTTCGCTGATTGCTACTAGGTCCTCTCTCTCCCTGCCCCATGAGCTTTATCATACCTCGCCTTAAAACTATGTATGGTTCCTGCCTCCACCACATCACTTTCTATGCTATTCCATGGCCTGACTACACTATGACTGAAGAAATACTTCCTAACATCCCTTTGATTCATCTGAGTCTTCAACTTCCAATTGTGACCTCTTGTGTCTGTGTCCCATCTCTGGAACATCCGTCTTTGTCCACCTCGTCTATTCCGCGCAGTATTTTATATGTCGTTATCATGTCTCCCCTGACCCTCCTGGCCTCCAGGGTCGTCAGGCCGATTTTCCTCAACCTTTCTTCATAGGACAATCCCCGTAGCTCTGGGACTAGTCTTGTTGCAAACCTTTGCACTTTCTCTAATTTCTTGACGTGCTTGACTAGGTGTGGATTCCAAACTGGTGCTGCATACTCCAGTATGGGCCTGACGTAGATGGTGTACAGAGTCTTAAACGAATCCTTACTGAGGTATCGGAACGCTATCCGTAGGTTTGCCAGGCGCCCGTATGCTGCAGCAGTTATCTGATTGATGTGCGCCTCAGGAGATATGCTCGGTGTTATACTCACCCCCAGATCTTTTTCCTTGAGTGAGGTTTGCAGTCTTTGGCCATCTAAACTATATTGTGTCTGCGGTCTTCTTTGCCCTTCCCCAATCTTCATGACTTTGCATTTGGCAGGGTTAAATTCAAGGAGCCAGTTGCTGGACCAGGCTTGTAGCCTGTCCAGGTCTCTTTGTAGTCCTGCCTGATCCTCGTCCGATTTGATTCTTCTCATTAACTTCACATCATCTGCAAACAAGGACACTTCTGAGTCTATCCCTTCCGTTATGTCGTTCACGTATACCAAGAACAGCACAGGTCCTAGGACTGACCCCTGTGGAACCCCGCTTGTCACAGGCGCCCACTCCGACACCTCGTCGCGTACCATGACTCGTTGTTGCCTCCCTGTCAGATATTCTCTGATCCATTGCAGTGCCTTTCCTGTTATGTGTGCCTGGTCCTCTAGCTTTTGTAGTAACCTCTTGTGAGGAACTGTGTCGAAGGCCTTCTTGCAGTCCAAAAATACGCAGTCAATCCACCCCTCTCTCTCTTGTCTTACTTCTGTCACCTTGTCATAAAACTCTAGTAGGTTTGTGACACAGGATTTTCCTTCCTGAAACTGTGCTGGTTGTCAATTATACACTTGTTTCTTTCCAGGTGCCCCACCACTCTCCTCCTGATGATCTTCTCCATGACCTTGCATACTATACACGTTAGTGATACAGGTCTGTAGTTTAGTGCCTCATGTCTGTCTCCCTTTTTAAAAATTGGGACTACATTTGCCATTTTCCATACCTCAGGGAGTTGCCCAGTTTCAAATGATGTGTTGAAGATCTTTGTTAATGGCTCACACAATATCTCTGCTCCCTCTTTAAGGACCCATGGAGAGATGTTGTCTGGTTCCACCGCCTTTGAGGTGTCAAGTTCGCATAGCAGCTTCTTCACCTCCTCCTTGGTTATATGTACCTCATCCAGCACTTGCTGGTGTGCCCCCCTGTTCTGATTTCTTGGAGTCCTACTGGTTTCCACTGTAAATACCTCTTTAAATCTTGTGTTGAGCTCCTGACATACCTCTCGGTTGTTTCTTGTGAATTCCCCATCACCCTTCCTCAGTCTGATTACCTGGTCCTTGACTGTTGTTTTCCTCCTGATGTGGCTGTACAACAGCTTCGGGTCAGTCTTTACTTTTGATGCTATGTCATTTTCATATTGTCTCTGAGCCTCCCTTCTTATCTGTGCATATTCGTTTCTGGCTCTTCGGCTGATTTCTTTATTTTCCTGAGTTCTCTGTCTTCTGTACCTTTTCCATTCTCTAGTATACCTAGTTTTTGCCTCCCTACACCTTTGCCTCCTTGCATTTTGTTGCTACATAGTCCATCATTTCTTGTACTGGTTTTCCTGTCAGTTCCCTCTCCCACTGAATGTCTTGAAGGAAGTTCCTCATGCCTGAGTAGTTCCCCCTTTTGTAGTTTGGTTTTTCCCAGCCTATTCCTGCTACTCTCTCCACTTGGAGCTCAACTATGTAGTCGAAGCACAGAACCACATGATCACTAGCTCCCAGGGGCCTTTCATACATGATACCCTCGATGTCCGAACTACTCATGGTGAATACAAGGTCCAACCTTGCTGGTTCATCCTCTCCTCTCTCTCTGGTAGTGTCTCTAACATGTTGATGCATGAGGTTCTCCAGTACCACATCCATCATCTTGGCTCTCCATGTTTCGGGACCCTCATGGGCTCCAGGTTTTCCCAGTCAATCTCCTTGTGATTGAAATCACCCATAACTAGTAACTTTGCTCCCCCATGTGTGCTCTCCTGGCCACCTCGGCTAGTGTGTCGATCATTGCTCTGTTGCTCTCATCATATTCTTCTCTTGGCCTCCTGCAGTTCTGTGGGGGGTTGTACATTACTGCAATTATCACCTTATGTCCCTCAGACTGGATTGTTCCTACTAAGTAGTCCCTTTCGCCCATGCCATCCATTCCTTCCATTTTCTCAAAACCCCACTGGTTGGTGTGTGTGTGTGTGTGTGTGTGTGTTGTGTGTGGTGTGTGTGTGTGTGTGTGTGTGTGTGTGTGTGTGTGTGTGTGTGTGTGTGTGTGTGTGTGTGAGTTATATATGTGTGTGTGTGTGTGTTGTGTGTGTGTGTTTGTGCGTTTGTGTGCGTGAGAGATAGAGAGAGAGAGAGAGAGAGAGAGAGAGTGAGAGATACGTCTACCATCTACCTTGATATTGTCCAACTATTCTGTCATATATATATATATATATATATATATATATATATACATATATATATATATATTATATATATATATATATATATATATATATATATATATACCTTCTTTTGTGACATGTTTACCTATCTGCTGAAATATATAGACCTTTTGTAACCTGATTTGCTTTTCACTTTAAGTTTGGCTTCTCATTTTTAAGCGATAAGCAACAATTTATGCTGCTGACCTACACTTGAAACATTGTATTTCTTGTTATAATAACGTTTCATACAAGGGGTAGCTTCTTAAAGTTATACCGTGAGCGAAACGTTGCCAGTATAAAACGTCGATTCTAATGTTTTATCATTAACTTGTCTCTTCAATGACTCTTTCAGCTACCGACTTTTTTTTTTAACTCACCACACACAGTAGGGTTTAAAACCCATGGTAAGCCAGATGTATTGTTAGCAGGCCAGTGTGTTATCCAGTGCACCATGCGCACTGGCTTGGCACTTTTAGCACTGGCTTGCCATGATATCAAACCCACACTTCGTCCAGTGAGTTATTTACAACCGTGTCAGTAAGATATCGTCAGTAAGTTACTGATGGCATCAACCTTACCTCGCCACTGTTTCTTCTGTCTCCAGTTTTAGCGGGGGCGTTGACCCCCGAAACCCTCTCCAGGTATGCTCCAGGTACATCTCTGTTTTTTACTGAAAAAACCTACTTGTATAGACGAAACGTCTCAGAAATAGCCATACGAGAGTGGTTAAAAAAAAAATTTGTCCTTTGACCTTAATCTAATGTCTTAGTGTTACCTCCCGTGTCTGTCTAAACCAAATGTCGGTATTAATTCCGAAAGGTTATACCAAAATAATGTGTTACTCATGTGCCTTATTCATCATGTTCTTGGTATGGCTTTATATATAAATATAGCGATTACAGCCACATACATATCAAAGGAAAAAACAAAGGAAAAATAAAGAAGATTGACTGTATCTGTCAGTCATCATGAGTTTCCAAATTCGAACATTACCCAGGAAATAAAAATCAGGATCTTGGTCTTCAGGACTCAGCTGGTAATGTTTACGTTCTCGTGAAGAAACTCACTCCGGAGGGACACTCACCTAGAAGACCAAATTCCTTAGCGGTCATATTACCTCGGTTTGATCATAGGATTTGAGGCCTTGTAGACGGGGGTAGAATAGTTGGGTCTTAGCCCTCCTTTACAGCAATGGGACGCCTGCCAGGAGCCCTTGTCGGATCCTCCAGCCGCCTTCGCTAAATTTTATTACTGCAATGGATGAGGCTTTTTGTCGTCACGAGGGGAGAATAAACTGATTGGATTGATCGGATTTTTTCTTCCCATCAGATTTTCATGTTTACTCTCCGTGTTTTGAAGGAAAGTATTTAGATATATCGTTTTGGTGGGTGTTTGTGGGCGCCTCTGAGTTTAAACAGTGAGGCGAAGTTTCACATTTACGATGATGATACAGTTGATCTGTGTGTGGGGGGGGAGAGGAGTCACCCAATTGTACTCACCTAATTGTGGTTGCAGGGGTCGAGTCATAGCTCCTGGCCCCGCCTCTTCACTGATCACTACTAGGTCACTCTCTCCGTGTGTATGTGTGTGTGTGTGTACTCACCTAATTGTACTCACCTAATTGTGGTTGCAGGGGTCGATACTCAGCTCCTGGCCCCGCCTCTTCACTGATCGCTACTGGATCCTCTCTCTCTCTCTCTGATTCCTGAGCTTTGTCATACCTCTTCTTAAAACTATGTATGGTTCCTGCCTCCACTACTTCACTTGCTAAGCTATTCCACTTGCTGACAACTCTATGACTGAAGAAATACTTCCTAACGTCCCTGTGACTCATCTGAGTCTTCAGCTTCCAATTGTGACCCCTTGTCCCTGTGTCCCCTCTCTGGAACATCCTATCTCTGTCCACCTTGTCTATTCCCGCAGTATCTTGTATGTCGCTTTCATGTCTCCCCTGACCCTTCTGCCTCCGTGTCGTCAGTCCTTTTTCCCCTTTAACCTTTCTCGACGCATTCCCTTGACTGGGGACTGCCTTGTTGCAAACCTTTGTATTTTTTCTAACTTTTGACTGCTTGACCAGGTGGGGTTTCCAGACTGGTGCTGCATACCCCTAGGGGCCCAAAAAACCCACAGTGTACAGGTCTTGAACGTTTCCTTATTAAGATATCGGAACGTATTCTCGGGTTTTCCCGGGCGCCGTATGCTGCAGATTTTTTGGTTGAGTTGCCTCGGTGATGGCTCGGTGTTATGGTCACCCCGGGGTCTTTCCCCCTAGTGAGGTCTGTAATCTTTGTCCCCCTACCCTATACTCTGCTGGGGGTTTCTTTCCCCCTCCCCAATTTCTGACTTTGATTTGGCTGGATTAAATTTTGAAAGCCAGTTACTGGACAATGTCCAGCCTGTCCAGGTTCTTTGCGTCCTGCCTCATCCCCGCCCGATTTAATTCTTTCTAACTTCACTCATCTGCAACAGAGACATTTTCAGATCTTTTCCTTCCATCATGTCGTTCATATAATCAAAAATGCACTGGTCCTAAAACTGACCCCTGTGGGACCCCGCTGTAAAGGCGCCCACTGTGATACCTTTCACGTACCTGACTCGTTCTGCCCCCTGTCAGGTTTTCCCCATCCATTGCTGTCCCCCCCCCTTTTTTACATCCCCCTGACCTCCATTTGCACTAATCTCTTGTGGGGAACTGTGCAAGGCCTTCCCGCTTAGGAAAACGCAATCTGTGTGTGTGGGGTGTGTGTGTGTGTGTGTGTGTGGTTGTGTGTGTGTGTGTGTGTGTGTCTGTACTCACCTAGTTGTCTCACTTTGTTGTACTCCCTTTGTTGTACTACCATTGTACTCCCTAGTTGTACTCACTTAGTTGTACTCACCTAGTTGAGGTTGCAGGGGTCGAGTCCCCTTTCCCTTTCCAAAACTTGTTATGAAAAAACATCACTATTTTTTTTTCAGTGGTTTTTTGTGATTTTGTATAACCTTTTTACTGTGATTTTATTACACGCATATACCCACAACACACCAAAACAAACAACACAAAAACACAACCACCCACAAACCCACACACACACACAACAACACACCACACACAACACACACCAACACACACACACACACACACACACACACACACACACACACCCACAACACACACAAACACACAACAAACAACACACCACACACACACCACCAACACACACACACACTAACTCAATATCTGACCCCAACGAACCCATATTTATAAAATGTCTATTCCTTTTCCCGGGGTTTGTAAAACTGGGAAAAAAGTTTCCTAAGGGCAAAGTAGAGTGCAGAGTTTTTCGGATATTTACCAAACCCTCTTCAAACCAAAGTATGTTCCAGCGCCGACACAGCCCCACAATACCATTTTTCCCCCATAGCGATAATTTGCGGTGAATTTCTCTTTCCCCTTTGAGTTCGAAATTCATTGTGAACGGCGGAGAGTGATGGGGGGGGGGGAAGGAGAGAAGTAGGGGAAAGGGGGGAAGGAGGGGGAAAGGAAGGATTTAGGAAAAGGAGTGATGGATAAGGTAAGGAGGAAGGTAAAAAGGGGAAAAGTTGGGAAAAGGGGGGGAGGAAAATAGGAAAGGAGAGGGAAGAAAGAGAGGGAAGGATAGTAATTGCGGGGGTAAGGAAAAAAAGGAGAACGATAAGCAGCCCCCCTCCCTCCAACCTTCCCCCTTACTCCCCCATCCCATCCCCCTCCAAGACCTTCCCCCTTACTCCCTCCACCATCCCAACTCCAAACCTTCCCTCTTACTCCCTCTCACCCCCTAACTCCAAAACCTTCCCTCTTACTCCATCGCTACAACCGTCCCCCCAAGACCCTTTCCCCCCCTACTCACATCACCACCTCCCCCAAGACCCCTTTCCCTCTTATCCATCATCACCATCCCAACTCAAGACCTTTCCCTTTACTCCATCGTACCACCTCCCCCCAAACCTTCCTTTTTTTCTCAATACCACCCCCCCCCTCCAAGCCTTCCCTCTTTTCCATCACCCCCCCCCTCAAAGACCTTTTCCCTTACTCCATAACCCCCACCCTCCCTTCGTCTTTCCCTCCCATGTTCCCCTTTCCTTCTTAAAAAAAATTTCCCCCTCCCCACTCCATCCTCCTTTGACACCTCCACCTTTCCTTATCAATCCCCCCCCCTCCCCCTCTTTTCCTCCCCCCCCAACATCGCTCCACCAACCTTTTCCGTTTTTTATTTCATTTCATCCGTTTTTCCCGGCTTTCTGTACTTTGCCCCTCAAAATTTTTTTAAAAAATGTATTTCCCTTTAAAAATTTTAAAAAGGACAGCAGCTTCCGGCCCCCTAAAAAGCACACACACATTTATATATTATATATTATTTTTTATATATATATATTTAAATATATATATATATATTATATATATATTATATATATATATTATATTTAAATATATATATAATATATATATATTATATATATAAATATATATTTATATATATATAATATATTATAAGGAATTTTATCTTAAAAAATCTGAAAATTTTAGCAGCGTCCCCTCCACAAAGATCATTACGATGGGGTTTGGGCTGAAAAGTTAGTCTCAGGGATCTTTGTTCCCCGTTTCTTTTTTCTTCCTTCCGTTTCGTTACTTCATCATTACAGTTCTCTGTGTACCATTTCCCTCCCCCCTGTAGAACCGTCTCCATCTATAGTATGGCATCAACAATCTCTTAATCTCTTCCTTCTCATTCTTTCATTCGTTTTTTCCCCTCCCATGTTTTCCTTTCTGCCTGTTCTTTTTTCACCTTCTGCCTCTTCCCTCTTTCCCTTTCTCCTGCTCGACTTTTTCTTTTCTTCTTTCTTCCTTCTGTCTTTTCTTCAAGCTTGTCTTTCCCTCGGCTTTATTTTTTCACTCTTCTCTTCTTTTACCGTTTCTTTCTCTCAGGTTTCTAGCCTATTATCTATCCTTTTTGCTTCCTTTCCTTTTTATCATCAACTCTCTGGTTTTACCATCACTTATTTTGTTTCTCCTTTCTCTTTCTCCTTTTCTGTTTCAATTTCATCTCGCTCTTTTTCTGATCACATTCGCTTTCATCCTCTTCCCTACTAATTCCACCTCTCTCTCTCTCTCTCTCTCTCTCTCTCTCCTCTCTCTCTCCTCTCTCTCTCTCTCTCTCTCTCTCTTCCCCTTCACTTACCTCGGTCACCCCCACCCACATCAATCTTGTCATCCACGACCTACCTTAACTTCCCCTCCCTCTCTTCTCTCCCCTCACCCTCCCCTCTCCCCTTCCCATCTTCCTAATCACAATTTACTCTCATCCCACACTTCCTACCAACACCTGTGCCGTGGGGCAAATAATGGGCCAATGCCGTGCAGACAACACCTGCAACTTGTTGCAAACACCTGTCTCGTGTTGACGACATCTGTACACCAGCCAAGTTTCTATATTTGGTATCAGTTTCTCGAGTTTGTTTACAGTTGTGGATTCTTCGACCTATACACACCTGGATACGTGCTTCCAATTATTTGTGAACATCTGTGAATGTTACAAGGAACGTGAGTGTAACTTCGACTTCATGCACGCATAATACTCCTATTATATATATATATTTATATATTTATATATAATATATTATATATATATATATTATATATATATATATATATATATAATATATTTAAAATATATATGTATGTATATTTTATATATATATTTTATATATATATATATATAATATATATTATATATATATATATATATATATATATATAATATATATATATATATATATACATATATATATATATATATATAATATATATAATATAAAATTTTATATATATATATATATATATATTATATATATCGTGCAGAATAGGTAAAATTGGTAAATCAGCAAGAACTCATTTAAAATTAGGCCTTTCTAAAATTTTCAATATTAGGTTGAAAGATATATTTTTTTCATTTACGTTAATACAAAAATTAGAAAACTTACCTAACCTTATTACATCAAGCGCAATTTAATTTAGCCTAATTCAACTAAATATCCCATTTCTATTTTAAGTATATTAACGCCCTGGGATGCCACCAACAACATTCAGCTGAAACATGCCCAACTTTTCAACTCGTGCCGAGATCAAACCCTGGCCCGTCTATTGCTTGCAGCCACCTATGCTGTTTCACCACCTGCAGTTTTTCATTTACAGAATCTTTCACAATCAACAGTCTTTGTGATCAGATAAAGCTCTTGTGTCTTATGCATGTCAAAGCTTTTTTTTAAGATTTTCCCGGCGAAGTGGATAGTTTATTGTACACAAACTATCCATCCTGTGGATGGTAGCGCAAGAGCATACGGATACACATAAGGCCTGTGAACTAGGCCCCCAGAACACGGTTAATAGGAATACATCCACATCAACGCGTCTGAAAACTTGTAATAAACAATCACAACTTTTTCTTGGGCAAAAAGTACAAGAATTTGGGTACACTAGACACTTAGAAATGTTAATCTAGTGCTATGAGTGTCAGCGGCAATTAAGAAATAATTGCAATGTACCACAGCACAATAAATGACGTTACTGTAGTAACGTCATGTATTGTACTACAGTAGCACGCATATCCGCTGTAAAAACACTGACATAAAAAAGCAGTAAACTTGTTGGGGGCAAAATAGTGCTGAAATATTGATGACTGCGACAATATCCTCGCCATTTAAAGCAAAGAAAATGCTGGGTTCTTAGTCCATGGATGGTTCCTGGGGGACACCAGTCGCATGACCGTCCACGTAGTCCCTTCTCCCCTTCCATCTTTTACTACCTTCACGTTGAGTTGAGTAGCAGCCCAGTGCTGATGTACCCAGCTTGATCTTTCCTTGGATTTCTGTTCTTTAATGTGGTCAGTTTCAGTCCCTTTGGCCTCTCCTCGCCTCCCCTCATAGATATTTCCTCTTACCTTCGGTACTTCTCTCGTGAGATACCTCGGTAGCCTACTCATTTCCGACCTTCCATCTCCGACTACCCATAGGAGACCTCCCATTGGGGACCTCCCATACGAGACTGCCCATAGCAAACATCCCATACGAGACCTCACACAGCAAGCCTTCCAAGAAATAACTTAATTGGAACCAATGAAGAGGAAGATGTTCTGGGACCCGGTACTGGGGTAAGCTAGAAAAAGGTGTCCTAGTAGAGTTACACTGCTGTGCCCTACTCTTCTGTGCCTCCTGGCATCTACCGGCTGTGTACTCCATGATTCCATTCATTGACTTTCCTTCCATCTGCCTTTTTCACTGCATTCAGAAATTCTCTTATCCTATTAATGTTTCGTCTTCTGAAATCCTGTTTCTACCATTCTCCACATGCATGTCTGTATACATATGCACACATGACTGTGGTGCATATATATATATGTGCCTGTATAACTACCATAACTCTGAAATACACTTCCAAAGTACTTGTATACACACCTGCGATCAAACTTGCAATATTAAATGAACGAAAAGAGTTTCACACTACCTGTAAATCCCACAGAATCTGTCTTATCTACTGCTGCTGATACACAAATAACTCGCAGACTGAAACGTATGACGACGTTTCGGTCAGACTTGGACCATTAATTAGTCACACTGTGACAGGTGGTCACAATCTAGAATCTAATTCTAACTCACACACACGCACACACACACACACACCACACACACACACACACACACACACACACACACACACACACACACACACACACACACACACACACACAACACACACACACACTCTCTCACACACACCACACACACACACACACACACACACACACACGCACACACACGCACACACACGCACACACACATATCATGTGGCTCATTTAACACAAGTAGTGATACTAAAGGGCTAACTGGCAAAGTGGGCAGATGAATCTTCAAGTTTCTTACCAATCGAACACAAAGAATAGTGGTAAACAGAGTTAAATCGGAAGCTGCCATAGTGAAGAGCTCTGTTCCACAAGGCACAGTACTCGCCCCTATCTTATTCCTCATCCTCATACCAGACATAGACAGAGATGTAAACCATAGCACCGTATCATCCTTTGCAGACGATACCAGGATCTATTTGAGACTCTCATATATTGAGACGCGGTTAACTCCAAGAAGATATAAACCAAGTTTTCCAGTGGGCAACGGAAACATTATGATGTTTAATGAAGACAATTCCAACTTCTCCCTTATGGAAAAACTGGAGGAAATAATAACTAGAACTGAGTATACTACAAATTCTAATCACACAATAGAGCGGAAAAGTGGCAAGGTCTGAGGATCTCACCTTCAATGATCACAACAGTGCAGCTATCACATCTGCGAGGAAACTGATAGGATGGATAATGAGAACATTCAAGACAAGAGATGCCAAGTCACTAATGATTATTTTTAAATTACTTGTTCTCTCTAGGCTGGAATACTGCTGTACATTGACATCTCTGTTCAATGCAGGTGAAATTGCAGATCTAGAGAATGTACAGAGAACCTTTATTGCGCTTATAAGCACCATCAAATACCTTAACTACTGGAAACGCTTGGAAATGCTTGACTTGTACTCATTGGAACGCAGGCGAGAGATGTATCATAATCTATACCTGGAAAATCCTAGAGGGACTGGTTCCTAATCTGCACACAGAAATCACTCCCTACGAGAGCAAAAGACTCGGCAGACTATGCAACATACCCCTAATGAAAAGCAGGGGCGCCATTATTACACAAAGAAAAAACACAGTAAGTGTCCGGGGCCCAAGACTGTTCAACAGCTTCCCACCAGCCATAAGGGGAATTACCAATAGACCCCTGGTTGTCTTCAAGAGGGAGCTGGACAGATACCTAAAGTCAGTACCTGGTCAGCCGGGCTGTGCGACCAACAGTAACAGCCTCGTTGATGAGCCCCTGATCCACCGGGAGGCCTAGTTATGAACCGGGCCGCGGGGGGGTTGATCCCCGGTATACTCTCAAGGTCGACTCTCTCCCTTAATAATAATGACCACTTAAAAGATGAAGACTATAAAGAAGAGAACACTGCTTATCGTGACTGTTACCTTAGGTTAGAGCAGCTGAGACCAGTGGCCCAAACACCTTAAAAATCCTCAAAAATTAATATAATTAACTGAATAGCGAGAAAAATATTATGTTTGACATAAGAACCGTGTTTCCCGGCATGTAAGACGCACGAGAATATGAGACATATAAGACGATGTTTTCAAGCAGTTGTAACGTAACGTTAGTAAACAACTGCTAAATGAGTAACCCAAAGCCTACCCTTGACCCTGACCTTGAGCATATAAGGCGCAGGCTGATTTTCCAAGACTATTCGTGAGGAAAATTCGCGCCTTATATGCCGGAAAACACGGTAATTGGATATTTTTTTTATCACTATTACAGCATTTGCGCTGTTGGCCTCAGTTGCCCCATATTAAAGGGTGAAATTCGATAATGGATTTACTGCAGAGGTTATCAAGGAGAAGCATCAGTCTCAGGTGACCCTCGGCGAAGGTAAACACGAGCTTCGAGAATGGTTGGACTCCATTAGTTGGGCTCCAGAGGCGAGGCTGTGAGAGAGAGATGGAGATGTATGGAGAGGAAGGGGGAGAGGGATTAAGGGAAGAAGAGGATGGAAATGGAGCAAGAATGGGTAGATATGGATGGAAGGGGTGGGTTGACGAGGTTGAAAGTAAGGTTGAGGAGGGAATGGGGAGGAATTGTGTATTGGGGGGGGTGGAGGAGGTGGAGAGGTTGATGAATTAGATAGCGAAGATGGGGTTCGGGGTGGGGTTGGAAGGGTGAGGTTGGAGAGGATTAATCAGTTGGGGAGAGTTGGGGTGTTGGAGAGAGTGAGGACAGGGACGAGTGGGAAGAGAGGGAAGCTGAGACAGAAATATATGAGTAAAGATGAATGAGGCAGAGAGTGAGGAAGATGATGAGTAAATATTGTGATGCTGTCATCCTGTTTTAAGCTTCAGAGAAGACAAGTTGTGGTGATAATTTTCTCATTTCACTATCGTAATGTCTGGCTCCCTGTGGCATAGTGCCATCCCAACTTTCTCTCTTCACTATCGTAATGTCTGGCTCCCTGTAGCATAGTGCCATCCCAACTTTCTCTCTTCACTATCGTAATGTCTGGCTCCCTGTGGCATAGTGCCATCCCAACTTTCTTTACACTAACCACCGAGTACACAGCCCCAGCGTGGAGCCTGCATCTGATAAAACACGTGCAGAAAACTTCTAAAGATTTGCAACAAGATTAGTTCCAAAATTAAGAGAAATACTCTAAGGAGATATAATGAAGGAAATAAAACTGATTTTCGTAACGGAGAAAAAGACTACAAGAAACATGATGACAACGTGAAAAATATTAATAGAAATTGACAGGACAAATAAGGACAGCCTGAGTGAAAGCTGAAGGCAGATATGAACCATATTGATGCTAGGAATGATTTTTCTCGTCTCAGAGAGGTAGAAAAGCGGAAACTGACAAAGGAGGAAGCAGTTGAGGAAAATCTAATACGCAGTTTCAAGAGTATGTATGATAAATCCCATAAGGGCAAAACATAATAATAATTCCTGTCAACGAAGTTGAAAATCGATCTCCGGAAACACATCTCTGCATGCAAGTATGAAGACACACACACACACACGCGCACACACACACACACACACACGCACGCACACATACACACACATACACACACACACACGCACACACACACACACACACACACACACGCACACACACACACCACACACGCACGCACACATACACACACATACACACACACCACGCACACACACACACACACACACACACACACACACGCACGCACACACCACACACAATACACACACACACACACACACACCACACACCACACACACACAACACAAACACACAACCCCACACACACACACACACACACACACGAAATTTTAAAACTTATCACAACAAAAAAAATTTTCTCAGCTACTTAAGTACCAAAATTCTTAATTTCCTACTAACTATTTATGCCTTACACTCGGCCACGTCAAAATTATTTATAAACAAGAGCTCCTAATAAAGTCTAAGAATGCCAGACTTATAAAAAAAAAGCAAGAATATTTAAGAATGTGAATGAATTCCAGACTTAATATCTTCTTTCAAGAAAGAAGCCGTCATTCTCCCAATGAAAGAAAAAGAAAGAAAAAAAAGATATCAAAACAACAATTCGTTTAGGGGTGATAAGGGAGTGAGATAATCTGGACCAGGTTGGATCTGTATGGGTGAGGTGACAGCCGAGCCTCAACCCGGGAGGATCCAGTTCGCTACAGATCCCTGCGACCTCAGTCTTATCGGATTAGATTCCATTTAATTGAATCGGAACGCTGTTGCCACATTTGGATCGTTATTTTTGAGAACATATTGTTTACAATAGCTGGCAGTGGGACTAATAGCAACGAGATGTTATTTATTGTATTTCATAAAAATTTAGTATATATGTTTAGAGGTTAACTAATATATTTGTTGCAAAATATAATGAGTGATATATAAAATAAAATTTACACATTTTTGAAGCATAAATCACACAAATGCAAAGAACTGCTGAAATGTTGGTATTAATTATGTACAACTGGTGTGTGTGGTGGGGTGTGTGTGTGTGTGTGTGTGTGTGTGTGTGTGGGTGTGTGGTGTGTGTGTGTGTGTTGTGTGGGTGTGGTGGGTTTGGGGGGGGGTTGTGGTGTTGGGGTGGGGGCCCCCCTGGGTTGGGGGGTCGATTCATGCTTGGCCTGGTGTGGAGTGGGGGGGTGGTGGGGTATGAACAGGCAGATGGATATAGTCAAAGGGAATTGGGTATAATGAGGCAGATAAAGGGTATGAGGAGGGTGGATACCCAAAGGGAGACAGCTGGGGTATAAGGCGGCAGCTGGTACAAGGCGGCAGCTGAGAAGTAAAAGGCGGGGGGTATTTTGTGGAAATTTCCCCTTTCCTGCGCTCCTTAAGGGTGTGTGTTCAGGGAACACGACAGGATTACACTCTTGCTTGCGCCTGCGTTCATGTTTCGTAGAGGGGCGCGCATGGTAGCTTTATGTTTACAAAAGTTATCCCCTAACGTGTTTTGCTGCATATTGTATTGATAGTTAACAATGGTGATGTCAGCAAGGTATGGTATTGTCAAACATGAGCTGGGGGGGAGTCAGTAGTGTCAGGCTGAGGTGGTTTTGACTTCAGCAGGGCATTTAAAGGGAAACATCAATAGGGGTTGAACCGCCAAACGAAGGAGGGGTATTGATCTGCTGAGGGTCTTGTGAGAGGGAGAGGGATTGTAGCCCTTTCCCCTTGGGAAAAGCGGGTTGTGATTGCGGAGTGGTTAAAACCCGGCCTTGATCATAATGATCAGTAATCTCTTCATCCAATATGTTCAGGTACTGCAACAGAATTAAAGGATTGAATGTTTATACCATAAAGTAGCAATGTTTCAGCGACATTTAAACACCATTATCATGATCTGGAAACACGAGACACAGGAAAGAATCTGATGATGGGGAAATTGTCAGCGAAATGCTGACAATTTTGTTGATAATCTTACGAGAAAATAGTCTGTCACTAACTGTGAGGTGTCTCCCACTCCCTGTGAAGTATATTTCCCACTCCCTGTGAAGCATATTTCCCACTTCCTGTGGGGAATATTTCTGCAAGAATATAAAATCTAAAAAGTATATCCTTTATAGAGAAAAGAAATCCATAGACAGATTGTATTTACTTGCATTAAAAATATATTTAAACAGCGTTCCTTGTCAGACATTAACTGAGACTTGTAAAACACAGGTGTTAAAACAAACTGTGGTAGTTAACAAAGTTTTTTTCGGGATGAGGGGAGAACATGTGAAAAAAAATGATGTGAAGGGAAAATATCTTAAGTGGGTGATGTTAGTTGTGGGGTCCCTCAAGGATTAGTCTGTTAGTCTTTATTAATGAAGACTGATATATAAAATATATATATATATACATATAATTATAATATATTATATATATATATAAAATTTATATATATATATATATTATATATAATATATATATATATTATATATTTTACACACACACAACAAAACACACACACACACACAAAGCAAAAGCAATATGTACATCCGCGCACTTGATGTGCCTCGACTGCTCCTTCCTCCCACAGTTTTTGCTGCCTGTTTTCTTCTATTTATCCTGAGAGTGAATCAGCTAATCAGATTGTTTCGAGTGGTTAATAGGACAAATATTGTTGGGCAATTTAAGGTTGTTAAAAATTGCCACAACGTGCGCGGTCAGTTTCACGCAAGAGAAGCAGATTTGGGTTTCACTAGGTCAGACTCACGGTGTTGATGTTTCATCCACTTAGACAGCTCCGCTCACAGCCGGATGATCCTGGTATCATTTTATTGACGGTTGGTGCCGGAGTACCGACAAGCTGATGAATTAGATACGTATTTATTATTGAGTATCTTTATTAATGAATTGTCTTTTTTCCGCAACAAGCTTAATCAGCCGGATATTGGAGAATTCAACACACCAGATATTAATTCTTACTTGATCATTCCCTTATTTATAGGAGGTAGTCAGTCCCTTAAGATGACCACCTCCTACCAGTGGTGACGGACTGATCACGTCAGAACTACTTCTGCTGTCCCCAGTGTTCTATTTTCTAGTAGCCGACTGAAGAAGACTGCAATGCTGGCGTAATGTTTCGGCAATACAACCCCAAGTGTTGCACATGTATAATATTCATCAAATCACTGGATGGACCTGTATTTGATACCAGATAGAGACGCAAGGACAAGTCTTCCAACACCTACTGCCCCTGTTCAACGCAGGTACATAGGTATCTAGGTGTTACTTAGCCGCTGTTTAGAACAGTAAATTTGGATAGTAGATTTGGGAAGCCATTTTTTTTACAGGAAGAAACTAAAACATTAAGTGGCATCTGAGGCAGTAAGATGGGTGTTGAGAATTTATTTTTCTACGCCACTTTCAGCCACTCCCAGGGACCATTTAGGAGACCTAGGCAAAAAGTAAATAACTCCGCTGTACAAAAGGTTGAATCGACTGGAGTTTTTATAGCATTAGTTCAGCCGAGGAAGAACCTGAGACTGGGAGAAAAAACCTCAAAACACACAACAAAACACACACACACACACCACACACCAAAACCACCACACACACACACACACACAACACACACAAACACACACACCACACAACCACCACCTTTCCCCGAATTTAATCTAAGGATTTGCCCACGATACCTTTTTTTAGGTTGTCCAATACTGGGTAGTGAAGAGGGGGACCCGGGGTAGTGCTGCATCACCCGGTTTAAAGGTGAATTCTAGGTGATGGTGAGTCATGACACCTTGTTACTCATATGTTTCCCCATACACAGCTTTGGTTAGGAAAACAAGAGGGGCAAAATTAGGGTAAAAAACGGTCATTTCCCTGTAGTAAGTTAGGCAAAAACTGAGATTCAACCCCGCAGTCACCAAGAAAAAACATACACGAAAACATACGTAAAAATATAAACACTAAAAGGCACACCAACACAACCCCCCCACCCAAAAACCCCCCCCCCCAACCCCACACAACACACAAACACACACACACCCTTTTGACCTTCACAAGAGGCCTCACAAAACCATATTTCACACAACCTTTCAGGTACGCGGTCACCCCAAAAATGATTTACAAATGATTCTACACAAATTTTTTTCCCTTGTTGTAGGGGTTAAGAAGCGTCGGGGTCTACCTGGGGGGTTACCTGGGTCTACCCGAGGTTCCTGGGGTTAATGGGGTCTACCCTGGCGTTACCTGGTGTCTATGGGGGGCGTTTTCTGTGGGTTACCTGATCCCTTTTCCCCGGCGTTTTACTCTTTTTTACCCGAGAGTCTTTTTTGGGGTTATCTGGGTCTATCTGGTGTCTACCCGGGTCTTAAACCCGAGTCTACCTGAGGTTTCTTCCTGGGAGGTCGAACTATTCATCTTCCACAGGTTGGGGCCCTTGGTGGCCGTTTTCACAGTGAACGCGAGAAAGTGTGTTCCGCATTCCCCGTGATGCTGACTGACTTTCCACTGGAAAAATTCCCCCAATTTTTTAATAAGAATTCATTATTTTTCACCACTCTAATTTCCCAAAAGCTGCATAATTTTTCCCGCATTTAGATCCTTTTTAAGCTTCATAAAAAATTTATTTTTTCACCATTTTCTTTTTTTTTTATTTTTAAACCTAAATATGTATGATTTAGGCAAAAATATAATAGTTTCATAAGCTTGAAGTGTTCTTACAAAATTTCATCATATGTATATATATATATTATTTTATTTTTATTTATTATATATTATTTTAAAATTTATATATTTTATATTATATATATATATATATATATTATTTTATTTTATTTTTTATATATATGTGTGCCGGAATATTTTAAACTGGCAATTGGAAGAACTTTTTTTAAAATTAAGCCCTTTCAAAAATTTCCTCTTAGGTTTTAAGATATTTTTTTTTATTATTGTTAATGTAAAAAAATTTAATTTTTGCACCAGAAGAATCTTAGAAAACTTACCAAACCCTTATTATAAAAGACAACTAATTTTCCCTACCCAATAAATTTTTTTTGATTTGTTTACGTAATTTAATATAAAAAAAACACTGTGAAATTTTTTTTTTTTTTCGTTAGGTTCAGATGTTTTTGGGAAAATTATTGCATACACAAATTTTTTGTTGCCCCTATTGGCAAGGGGAACTTTGCTATTTAAGCCAAGTCGCAAGTTTGCTATTCGGCACGACATATATATATTATTTTATATATAATATATTATTATATAATATATATATATATATATATTATATATATATATATATATATATATATATATATTATATATATATATATTATATAATATATATATGGGTGTGAAACATGGGTGGTGAATGTTCCAACAAGGAGAAAGCTGGAGGCAGTGGAGATGTCATGTCTGAGAGCATTGTGTGGTGTGAATACAATGCAGAGAATTCGTAGTTTGGAAATTAGGAGTAGGTGCAGGATTACCAAAACTATTATCCAGAGGGCTGAGGAGGGTTTGTTGAGGTGATTCAGACATGTAAAGAGGAACAGAATAGCTTCGAGAGTGTATAAATCTGCAGTGGAGGAAAGTTGGGGTAGGGGTCGGTATAGGAATGGTTGGAGGGAGGGGGTAAAGGAGGTTTTGTGTGCGAGGGGCTTGGACTTCCGGCAAGCGTGCGTGAGTGTGTTAGATAGGAGCGAATGGAGACAAATGGATTTTAGGACTTGACGCGCTGTTGGAGTGTGAGCAAGGTAACATTTATGAAGGGATTCAGGGAAACCGGCAGGCCAGACTTGAGTCCTGGAGGTGGGAAGTACAGTGTCTGCACTATGAAGGAGGGGTGTTAATGTTGCAGTTTCATAACTGTAGTATAAGCACACCTCTGGCAAGACAGTGATGGAGTGAATGATGAAATTTTTCTTTTCGGGACACCCTATCACGATGGGAGAAGGCCGATGTGTCAATAAAAAAATAGAAAAAATATGTGTGCGTGTGTGTGTGGGTGGGAGGACAGGGACGGGACCAAGAGAGGAAGAATAAAAAGTAGTGGTAGTGGTAAGGCTGGTAGTGGAAACAGCTAGTAGGCGAAATAGTGGTAGTAGAAAGTAGAGAGAGTAGTTTAGTAGTACAAGAGAGAAAGGGAAGTGAGGAGTGAAGGGAAGCAATAGTAATAGTAGTAGCAATAACAGTAGAAATGGAGTGGTAGCAGTAGAAACGCCTTTTTGTTCCTTAGGAGGAAGGAACATGGTGTTCCTGGTATCAGTGATAGGATAATTGAGATTAACTCGTGGTATAACCTCTCAGGCACCAGACATTGTGACTGCTGGTGCTTGAGAAGTTATACCACTTCGAAAGGTACCAATATATTCTCTGGCCCGTGACGTACTGGTTATATAATGACACGCTAACTGGATCAACTGGTCATGTGACCGACGCCTTCCGCTGGCTTACCAGTCCACCCCCCGATAGCCTTCCCTTACATGGTTGTTACTTGGTTCCTGTGCTAGTAAATAATAAAGCACAAAAGTTTCAGTAGTAACAATGGCAACACAAGTAACACAAAAACAGCGGCAGAAATTACAAAAACACAGAAAACAAATGACCAGAGTACAATGGTGGACCATCAGAACTGGAGGCATAGAAGAACCAACTTAGCTTAACAACGACAGAGATCGCTTCACTGCACCTGGACAACATAAAGTAGGGAAAATGACCAGCACAAGTGTTCGCCGACAGCCTGACACGCAGCTACACTGTCAGTCCAAAAACAAAGCCAGATATGAAAACCAACAAGCCAGTAATCAGTCTTAACCTATCGGAGTTAGTTACAACATTCTTTTTTACTCACATTAGTCTAAAATACAGAAGAAACATGTTGCATAACAATCATACAAACATTAGTGACTGATTAGGCCAATCAGTCATACAACCAGTCAATCAGTCAGTTAACGAGATTGAATCACTGTAGTAGGCCTACAGGCTCTTGCGAGAAAAGTCCTGCCAACATACCTAATACATCAAGCCTAATAGTTGTAATAATGTTAGTAGAATTACAAACAATATGTTATGTTAAAAGACACAAGTGCAACTAATGTGACATTTTACTGCGGCAACGTTTCGCTCTCCAGGAGCTTTGTTAAGCTAATACAACAAAATATCACACTAGTTGAACATGTGTCCTTTAATCTAACAGGCCTACTAGTCCAGGAGAGGTAGGCTCTACCAGATACTCAATCACTACAGCATCTACATAACTGTTTATCTAAGTATTCAGGTAGCCATGCATCCATCTATTAATGTATCAAGGCATTTAACCATTCGTCTATCGAGTCATCTTTCCATCTACTCCACCTCTTAGCAAACACACACACTGGCGGTTCCTTGGGCAGTATCTCCATCAACACTAAAAGGCAGTTTAGATATCAGTGTTTGTCTATATAAGCCACCCCATCATTACAGAGCTGTGTATACTACTCTAGAGGCCTGAGTGGTCCTCTTGTTCACAGACAGCATCAAGTGGTCTTCCCACCGGCAGGATGGGACCTCCCTACACGCCCTGTGCTAAGCTTGTTGACACACTGGCATAAATTCTCCTTATTACTTCGCAACGAGAGAGAGAGAGAGAGAGAGAAGAGAAAGAGAGAGAAAGGGAGGGGGAGGGGAGAAAACAAACAAGACAGATGAAGTGAGGAGGATAAATTGTTACGGCATTTATTTATAGCTGCAGGAACCTGGTGTCCACATCCCGCGGGGAGGTCAGCGAGAGAGCATCGCGCGGGTGTTTGCACAAGGGATCCGATGGCACTTGGAGGGGATCGACGCGTGTTACCGTGAACTCTCCTCGACGTTTATGACTTCGAATGCTTTATGTACGCCGCTAGGCAAACACTTCCTCCCGAGGGGCGCTCTCTTTGACGTCTAAATCGCCAGATTGCTACGTAGTTCTCGGAAAACTTGAGACCGGTTTCATGCCTTAGTGATGAGGAGGATTTAGACCAAATACGAGCGAGATAGCGATGGAGATTAGAAAGAAAGAGAGAGAAAGAGAGCAAGTTGAGGGAAATCGAAGTCATCGAGATAGGGAATCGGAGCAACGAGGCTTCCCCCAGCAGGGGTCTGTGTAATCCTGGGTGATTCTGGCTGACTTAACGGCATCAAAGGTGCCCGATAGGGATTACTTCGGAGGGGGTAGAGGGAGGGAACAGGACGAGGGAGAGAGAGAGAGAGAGAAAGAGAGAAGGGGCAGAGCTGGGGCGGAAGCTTCAAAAAGTATCTCACACACTTCATTATTCGCCTCTGAGGGGCTGGTTAATCAAAACACAGCTGAGTGTGTTTGTGGAGGAGATAGACGGAGTATCCACAATGATTAGTGCCAAGTAGTCCACCCAACTCTCTCTCTCTCTCTCTCTCTCTCTCTCTCTCTCTCTCTCTCTCTCTCTCTCTCTCTCTCTCTCTCTCTCTCTCTCTCTCTCTCTCTCTATCTATCTATCTATCTATCTATCTATCTATCTTTTACACAGGGTTTTACAAAGTTAGGTTAAGGTTTCCTAACTTTATTTACAAGCTAAGATCTCTCTCTCTCTCTCTCTCTCTCTCTCTCTCTCTCTCTCTCTCTCTCTCTCTCTCTCTCTCTCTTTTTCTTCAATAACCGTGCTCCTCTCTCTCTCATTCATGTCATATTTTATTAATATCGAAATAAAGCTCTTTCGCCCCTGCCCATCGAGGAACAGCCCAGTTTTCCCTAAATTAACGAAATGGACGGGAAATTCTGCAGCCTTTAAGTAATTGCTCGTTTACAAAGTTTATACTTAACCAAAAAGTATATAATTTCTCGCTCCATATTTTGCTATATAGGCTGTAAAGTATATTTATCGAGGACGGGGAGTTAATATTTTTGTACAAGAGGAGGGGTTAAGAGGAGTGGTTAATTAGAGCTATGACGAGCGTTTTAGGAGGAGGAGGAGGAGAAGGAGGAGAGGATGATGGGGGTGAGGGGAACTGTGACGGAGAAGAGGGGAAAAGAGGGGGGAATTGGAATATGGAAAAAATGATGGGGAAAATTGAAAAGAGAGAGAAGGGAAACGGAGGAATGAAAAGGAGAGACATGAAAAAAAGGGAATTTAAAAAGAAAAAAAGATCGTGGCCTCTACAAACTGCGAAGCTGTTAGAAGTACTTGTTAACAAGGTTAAACCTGGCTGCTGCAACACTCTGTTTATACTGCAAGTTGCTCGGTAAATATTCTTATCTACGTTCATGTTATCATACCGAGTGATAGATTCACTCAGTATGATAACGGTATGATACCATTCCTCTAACATTGATATTCATTACTTCTCTCCTAATATTGTTCCCTAATATTTCATGCACACAAGTCATATTTATGTTCAAGTCATTACTTCAGAGATGGAAAAAAACAGACACAAAAGCAGAATAATGCGATCCTTTATTAACTACGTTTCGCCCACACAGTGTGCTTTATTTTATACAGTTTATCTCCATTCCATCCATTCCTATTTTTTTAATATAGTAGTTTTATCTTGTAGAAGTAATTCGGTGGGAGATGTAAGCCATAGGAATTGTACATCAATTTCCTTCTCTCTGTTTTCTTTTAATGCCTATAGCTGGCTTCTCCAAAGATCATGTATCTGTAATGATCAAAGAATCAAGTTCGCTGTCGTAACTTAATTTTAGTGCCATTGGGATGGTCAAAAAAAATAGTTTATAATTCACAAGCTTTCAGGTGTTCCAATACCTGTGTTGGAGTCTAGTAGTGTGGAATTGTGACTTAGTAAGTTTCATTCTTATATGTGAGGGTTACTTGTTTACCTGTCAAGTATATTACTGAGACACTTGTCAAGTATCTTACTGAGACACTTGTTAAGGATATTACTGAGACACTTGTCAAGTATATTACTGAGACACTTGTCAAGTATCTTACTGAGACACTTGTCAAGGATATTACTGAGACATTTGTCAAGTATCTTACTGAGACACTTGTCAAGGATATTACTGAGGCACTTGTCAAGTATATTACTGAGACACTTGTCAAGTATATTACTGAGACACTTGTCAAGGATATTACTGAGACACTTGTCAAGTATATTACTGAGACACTTGTCAAGTATAATACTGAGACACTTGTCAAGTATATTACTGAGACACTTGTCAAGTATATTACTGAGACACTTATCAAGTATTTAACTGAGACACTTGTCAAGTATTTAACTGATACACTTATCAAGTATTTAACTGAGACACTTATCAAGTATTTAACTGTGACACTTAGCAAGTATTTAACTGAGACACTTGTCAAGTATTTAACTGATACACTTATCAAGTATTTAACTGATACACTTATCAAGTATTTAACTGATACACTTATCAAGTATTTAACTGTGACACTTGTCACATCATCAGCAAGTGGAGAACAAGATAGGAACATATAAATATCGTGTCAGAGCAACAAGCAAGTCTAAACTTTGAAATATGATGCTCTTGTAATCTCCACTAGCTTGTGTACACACACACACATACACATACACACACACACACACACACACACACACACACACACACACACACACACACACACATACACACACACACACACACACACACACACACACACACACACACACACACATCACACACACACACCACACACACACACACACAACACACACACACACACACACACACACACACACACACACACACACACACACATACACACACACACACACACACACACACACACACACACACACACACACACACACACACACACACACACACACACACACACACACACACACACACACACACACACACACACACACACACACACACACACACACACACACACACACACACACACACACACACACACACACACACACACACACACACACACACACACACACACACACACACACACACACACACAACATACACAGAGCAAGACAAAGTTTCGGTTAGAGCCATAAATGAAGAAATGTTTCGCTCAAGGAGATCCTTATGGTCTAATGAAGCTCTCCTCGGGCGAAACGTTTTCTTAATAAAATTATCGTGATACCCACCTAATCAACACTGTTTTCCATCTAGTTGTTCCGTTGTTGTTAGTTATTATTGTTCTTATTTTGTGAATAGTTGAAAACGTGATGTATTGGACAAGAATGTGTGTGTATGTATGTGTGTGTGTGTGTGTGTGTGTGTGTGTGTGTGTGTGTGTGTGTGTGTGTGTGTGTGTGTGTGTGTGTGTGTGTCTGTGTGTGTGTGTGTGTGTGTGTGTGTGTGTGTGTGTGTGTGTGTGTGTGTGTGTGTGTGTGTGTGTGTGTGTGTGTGTATACTCACCTAATTGTGGTTGCAGGGGTCGAGACTCAGCTCCTGGCCCCGCCTCTTCACTGATCGCTACTGGGTCCTCTCTCTCTCTGCTTCCTGAGCTTTGTTATACCTCTTCTTAAAACTATGTATGGTTCCTGCCTCCACTACTTCACTTGCTAGGCTATTCCACTTGCTGACAACTCTATGACTGAAGAAATACTTCCTAACGTCCCTGTGACTCGTCTGAGTCTTCAGCTTCCAGTTGTGACCCCTTGTCCCTGTGTCCCCTCTCTGGAACATCCTATCTCTGTCCACCTTGTCTATTCTCCGCAGTATCTTGTATGTCGTTATCATGTCTCCCTGACCCTTCTGTCCTCCAGTGTCGTCAGTCCGATTTCCCTTAACCTTTCCTCGTACGACATTCCCTTGAGCTCTGGGACTAGCCTTGTTGCAAACCTTTGTACTTTCTCTAACTTCTTGACGTGCTTGACCAGGTGTGGGTTCCAGACTGGTGCTGCATACTCGAGTATGGGCCTAACATACACAGTGTACAGTGTCTTGAACGATTCCTTATTAAGGTATCGGAACGCTATTCTCAGGTTTGCCAGGCGCCCGTATGCTGCAGCGGTTATTTGGTTGATGTGTGCCTCCGGTGATGTGCTCAGTGTTATGGTCACCCCAAGGTCTTTCTCCCTGAGTGAGGTCTGTAGTCTTTGTCCACCTAACCTATACTCTGTCTGTGGTCTTCTTTGCCCCTCCCCAATCTTCATGACTTTTCATTTGCCTGGATTGAATTCGAGAAGCCAGTTACTGGACCACATGTCCAGCCTGTTCAGGTCTCTTTGCAGTTCTGCCTCATCCTCCTCCGATTTAATTCTTCTCATCAACTTCACGTCATCTGCGAACAGGGACACTTCAGAGTCTATTCCTTCCATCATGTCGTTCACATATATCAAAAATAGCACTGGTCCTAGAACTGACCCCTGTGGGACCCCGCTCGTAACAGGCGCCCACTGTGATACCTCTTCACGTACCATGACTCGT
>NC_069436.1:7605334-7622834 GCF_026875155.1 Cherax quadricarinatus
GGGTACCTGGGTGTTAGTCGACTGGTGTGGGTCGCATCCTGGGACACTGACCTAAGGAGGCCTGGTCACAGACCGGGCCGCGGGGGCGTTGACCCCCGGAACTCTCTCCAGGTAAACTCCAGGTAAACACACACACACACACACACACACACACACACACAGCTCTTCCAGGAACCACTAAGTCACAACTTATAAGGTGAACTCTTACCTTCACGTGTGATGAAACGGTAAATTTTAGTGAAAAGTTTAATGCTTTACAACAAATACCGGACAGGAGGCTAATTTCAGGTGAGGAGCCAAAGGTCACGCAGGTCAGAGGTCACGCAGGTCAGAGGTCACGCAGGTCAGAGGTCACACTGGTCGCAGGTCACGCAGGTCAGATGTCACGCAGGTCTTAGGTCACGCAGGTCAGAGGTCATACTGGTCATAGGTCACGCAGGTCAGAGGTCACGCAGGTCAGAGGTCACGCAGGTCAGAGGTCGAAGGGAAATAAGAAATTCTGATATTTACTGAGTGCTTTAACCTAAGAGATGACTCAGCACTTACAACAATAATAAAAAGTAAAAATAACTGACATTAGAAAACACAAATAAAAAATAATGGGAAAAAATTAAAATTACTTGCAAGAGTATAATAAAAAAGAGCTATTAAAGCAGGTTAAAATAACACACATCATTTATACATTTCCTCAATCTAGCCACGTCAAATTTTTTTTTTAAAAGTTCCCCGAGGACCCTACTGATAGCCCGCCTATAATAAAAGTCTCTACGTGGCCCCCTCCCCCTTCCCCACCAAAAAAAAAAGGTCGATGACTTACCAGTTAAAATGTGCTCCAGTGAAGGTATGGTAACGAAATAAATCAGATTTACTTAATATTTTACATTTGCGTGGCGACCATCTGTTGTCAAGGGTCCGTGGATGGTTCTCCTGTCAGCTGCAACTGCAGACCTGAGTTATGTCTGTCTGTCTGTCTGTCTGTCTGTCTGTCTGTCTCTCTGTCTCTCTGTCTGTCTGTCTGTCTGTCTGTCTGTCTGTCTGTCTCTCTCCTCTCTCTCTCTCTCTCTCTCTCTCTCTCTCTCTCTCTCTCTCTCTCTCTCTCTCTCTCTCTCTCTCTCTCTCTCCTCTCTCTCTCTCTCTCTCTCTTCTCTCTCTCTCTCTCTTCTCTCTCTCTCTCTCTCTCTCTCTCTCTCTCTCTCTCTCTCTCTCTCTCTCTCTCTCTCTCTTCTCTCTCCTCTCTCCTCTCTCTCTCTTCTCTCTCTTCTCTCTCTCCATCTTAATAAGGGGCACCACTGTGGGACATCATTTACCACCAACGCAAGCTAATAGGGAGTTCAATGAGGTCTGTAAACAGCAAGATGAAGCTCATGCCAGCACCTACTACAACAGCCACCACCACCACCATCACACCAACACCGCCACCACCACCACCATCACTACCTCCAACACCACCAACACCACAAACACCAAGACCTCCAACACAGTGACAATCCACACAATTATTTTACACCATTTCGCCGACACAATGCTCACCAATACACTGTTACTTAATAAATTCACTGGAAGAAGGCAAGAATACCAACTGCGATACCCAAGGCGAGTTTATTTGATTAATTTATTATATACCCCCATACCCATCGAATGAGAGGTAGCAACCCATCCAGTCAGCGTTAGTCAAAACATCACAGAGGAACATAATGAGTCCAGAGACTAGCTCCCAACATTTTTGTCACCCAAATAAGTTAGGGTAGTAAATCAGAGCAGTAAAATAAAATAGTGAATTACAGTAGTAAGTTACAATCAAGAGTTACATTTCACAACTGACTAATAAAATATTCAGTGAAAGTAACAAATATTGCTTTAATTACACACACTGCTGACAGTTTGATGATGAAGACACATGTGCAACACCTGGATATCTTTAATTATGAAAGATATCCCAGGTGTTGCACATATGGTTTATACATTGACAGTCACAAAGTTAACTGGATCGTACTATTAGCCATGAAGAATTAAACACATGTTCAATTTCTGGGTATCTTTATTGTAGACGTTTCGCCATCCAGTGGCTTTATCGATACAAATTCAGGGACATAAAGGAATGATTTTAGAACTATATACAAAGATGAGGTAATCAGTCCCTCAACTTTGGAGTTGGTGAAGACTACGATGCTCTTCAGATCTACTGGACAGAAGGAATTGCCAGCTAAAGCATTAAAAAATCTCTAAATCCTATTAGATACCCAGTGACAGGTATGTGTGTGTGTGTGAATTACCCATATTCAGTAGTGAAGAAATTATGCGAATTGCTTCGTTCCACAGACCCTTTAGCTAGACCGAGATCCCTCAAGGTCTCTCGGTAGATTGAAAGCTATTTTCTTATGTAGTCTTGAATATTTGTTAACTGTAGCATGTTTTACTACTTATAACAGTTTTACATAACAAAAAAAAAAGTTTGGTGAAAACTATCAAGGAACAAGAAGTCAGTTAATGTTCCTCCATTATTAAAAAAGTCTAAATAAGTCATGTGATGTCAGCTACTATCCAATCACTTTGACATCATTTGACAAAATATAATTGGGGCACTTTCTGTCTGACTCATAACTCTGCCAATAATAACTCTACCATACACTTTACCTTGTATCTTCAACAGGTTTATTTCCCTAAAATTCTTGCTATCTCTCTGCCTCCCATTTTCCTTTATACAAAGGAACTATACCAGTTCTCTGCCAGGCCTTATGTACCGCTCTTCCTTTCTACATGTACTGAACATGACTTATGGAAATCATTAAGCCGAAGAATTTCCTATTAATTTCCATGACTTAGTAATATCAATTAACGTTTTCTTTCATGAGCATGTTAGGCAACAGGTGAGTCTTGTAAATGCTTCTAACAGAGCATGTTAGACGACAGGTAACTCTTGTAAATGCTCTTAATACAGCATGTTAGACGACGGGTAACTCGTGTAAATGATCTGAGCATGTTAGACGACATGCCTAATATGCTCTATGTGCAAATTAAATTACAGCCTTTGCCTCTCTTTATCAATGGCAGAACTCTGTTTAGTACCAAATGATCGCTTCTACACCTTGTCTCCCTTGCATGTTCTTACTCAGGTGTTACATCTGAGACAGCGTCTGTTTACATACATAATCCGGTTCCTGTGGGTTACTTATCTGTTTTTATTCCTGTAATACTTCCGTTCCAATTTAGAAGGTCTGATGTGAGAAAGGGCCACTGAGGCGATGATCCCTATTGCTTGGTCCGAGACCGGGCCATAGAGGCGATGATCCCTATTGCCTCGTCCAACACCGGGACATAGAGGCGATGATCCCTATTGCCTGGTCCAACACTGGGCTACTGAAGAACTTGCTACCCGAAATTATGTTAGATACATTGGTCTCGCCCTCCCTGGGAATAAACCCGGTCTGCTTCGATCGTGGACCTGTGAAGGACAGGGCATGACGGAGGGGTGACGGAGGGGGTGACGGAGGCGGTGACGGAGCACCAACAAGGGGAACGCGTCACACGATCTGCTGCGGACCATTTGGCGTTGGCAAGCGTGAAGCAGGAGGTTCCTGGCTTCCCCTTACACCCCTTTGGCTGACAAGTTTCCCCTCCCCTTTGCCCTTCCCCTCTCTCCTCCCCTCTCCCCTTCCCCTTTCTCTCCTAACTATACCAGATGTTATTCTCACCTTACATACCTATTTGTCATTTCTCTCTCTCTCTCTCTCTCTCTCTCTTTCTCTGCACTCTTTCATTCTTACTCTCCCTCACGCCTTTACTCTCCCTTCTCTTTCTTTTCTTTCTCACCTTCCCCACTCACTCCATGATTATTTACTCGTCTTCCCCATCTTTCACTATCCTCCACTATCCTCCACTCTCACCTCCCATCACCCACAACATACGTATCCACACGTTAAAAGCCAATCAACAAAAATAAAAAAATATGCTGAACTGAAGATAGTATTTCAAAGCAGCAGAAAGAAATCCTGTCTTACAAGAAATATAGTGATGAATAGACAGGAAAAAATTATAATCAACTATCGGAATCGAATAGTTGATCCTTAGAGGAAATACAATCATTGGACTCATCCCTAGAGGCAGCATCAGATTCATTACTGATCACCTGTGGCATACGCGACCTGTGTTACTTAGTACCTGGGTTACTTAGTACTTGTGTTACTCAGTACCTGTGTTAGTACTTGCTACTTAGTACCTGTGTTACTCAATATCTGTGTTATTTAGTACCTGTGTAGTACCTGTGTTACTTAGTACCTGTGTTGCTTAGTACCTGTGTTACTCAGTATCTGTGTTATTTAGTACTTGTAACTTAGTACCTGTGTTGCTTAGAACTTGTTACTTAGTACCTGTGTTACTTAGTACCTGTGTTACTTAGTACCTGTGTTACTTAGTATCTGTGTTACTTAGTACCTGTGTTACTTAGTACCTGTGTTGCTTAGTACCTGTGTTACTCAGTATCTGTGTTATTTATTACTTGTAACTTAGTACCTGTGTTGCTTAGAACTTGTTACTTAGTACCTGTGTTACTTAGTACCTGTGTTACTTAGTACCTGTGTTGCTTAGTACCTGTGTTACTCAGCATCTGTGTTATTTAGTACTTGTAACTTAGTACCTGTGTTGCTTAGAACTTGTTACTTAGTACCTGTGTTACTTAGTACCTGTGTTACTTAGTACCTGTGTTACTTAGTATCTGTGTTACTTAGTACCTGTGTTACTTAGAACTTGTTACTTAGTACCTGTGTTACTTAGTACCTGTGTTACTTAGTGCCTGTGTTACTTAGTACCTGTGTTACTTAGTACCTGTGTTACTTAGTACCTGTGTTACTCAGAACCTGTGTTACTTAGTACCTGTGTTACTTAGAACTTGTTACTTAGTACCTGTGTTACTTACTACCTGTGTTACTCAGAACCTGTTACTTAGTACTTGTTACTTAGTACCTGTGTTACTTAGTACTTGTTACTTAGTACCTGTGTTACTTAGTACCTGTGTTACTTAGTAACTGTGTTAGTTAGTACCTGTGTTACTCAGTACCTGTGTTACTTAGTACCTGTGTTGCTCAGTACCTGTGTTACTTAATACCTGCTACTTAGTACCTGTGTTACTTAGTACTTGTTACTTAGTACCTGTGTTACTCAGTACCTCTGTTATTTAGTACCTGTGTTACATAGTACCTGTGTTACTTAGTACCTGTGTTACTCAGTACCTGTGTTACTTAATACCTGTTACTTAGTACCTGTGTTACTCAGTACCTGTGTTACTTAGCACCTGTGTTACCTAGTACCTGTGCTACTTAGCACCTGTGTTACTTAGTGCCTGTGTTACTCAGTACCCGTGTTACTTAGTACCTGTGTTGCTCAGTACCTGTGTTACTTCGTACCTGTGTTACTCAGTGCCTATGTTACTTCGTAACTGTGTTAATCAGTACCTGTGTTACTTAGTACCCGTGTTTCTCATTACCTGTGTTACTTAGTACCTGTGTTGCTCAGTACCCGTGTTACTTCGTACCTGTGTTACTCAGTACCTGTGTTATTCAGTACCTGTGTTATTCAGTACCTGTGTTGCTCAGTACCTGTGTTACTCAGTACCTGTGTTGCTCAGTACCTGTATTACTCAGCATCTGCGTTACTTACCACATGTGTTACTCATCACCTGTGTTTCTCATCACCTGTGTTAATCATCACCTGTGTTACTCACCACCTGTGTTACTCATCACCTGTGTTACTCATCACCTGTGTTATTCATCACCTGTGTTACTCATCACCTGTGTTACTCATCACCTGTGTCATTCATCACCTGTGTTACTCATCACCTGTGTTACTCATCACCTGTGTTACTCATCACCTGTGTCATTCATCACCTGTGTTACTCATCACCAGTGTTACTCATCGCCTGTGTTACTCATCACCTGTGTTACTCATCACCTGTGTCATTCATCACCTGTGTTACTCATCACCTGTGTTACTCATCACCTGTGTTACTCATCACCTGTGTCATTCATCACCTGTGTTACTCATCACCTGTGTTACTCATCACCTGTGTTACTCATCACCTGTGTTACTCATCACCTGTGTTACTAATCACCTGTGTTACCCATCACCTGTGTTACTCATCACCTGTGTTACTCATCGCCTGTGTTACTCATCACCTGTGTTACTCATCACCTGTGTTACTCATCGCCTGTGTTACCCATCACCTGTGTTACTCATCACCTGTGTCATTCATCACCTGTGTTACTAATCACCTGTGTTACCCATCACCTGTGTTACTCATCACCTGTGTTACTCATCACCTGTGTTACTCATCACCTGTGTCATTCATCACCTGTGTTACTCATCACCTGTGTTACTCATCACCTGTGTTACTCATCACCTGTGTTACTCATCACCTGTGTTACTCATCACCTGTGTTACTAATCACCTGTGTTACCCATCACCTGTGTTACTCATCACCTGTGTTACTCATCGCCTGTGTTACTCATCACCTGTGTTACTCATCACCTGTGTTACTCATCGCCTGTGTTACCCATCACCTGTGTTACTCATCACCTGTGTCATTCATCACCTGTGTTACTAATCACCTGTGTTACCCATCACCTGTGTTACTCATCACCTGTGTTACTCATCACCTGTGTTACTCATCACCTGTGTCATTCATCACCTGTGTTACTCATCACCTGTGTTACTCATCACCTGTGTTACTCATCACCTGTGTTACTCATCACCTGTGTTACTAATCACCTGTGTTACCCATCACCTGTGTTACTCATCACCTGTGTTACTCATCACCTGTGTTACTCATCACCTGTGTTACTCATCACCTGTGTTACTAATCACCTGTGTTACCCATCACCTTTGCCACTGATTGACAAAACGTTTCGACAATAAAGCTGCCCAAAACGTTGTCTCATTCATCAACTCACCACTGTTGTTATTCATTACCAAATATTACTCATCACCTTTGACACATGTGCCTTAGATTACAGCAGAGAGTGGCCCTACGACGCAGAGTGGCCCTACGACGCAGAGTGGCCCTACGACGCAGAGTGGCCCTACGACGCAGAGTGGCCCTACGACGCAGAGTGGCCCTACGACACAGAGTGGTCCTACGACGCAGAGTGGCCCTGCAACGCAGAGTGTCCCTACGACGCAGAGTGGCCCTACGACACAGAGTGGTCCTACGACGCAGAGTGGCCCTGCAACGCAGAGTGTCCCTACGACGCAGAGTGACCCTACGACGCAGAGTGGCCCTACAACGGAGAGAGTGGCCCTACGACGCAGAGAGTGATCCTACGACGCAAAGAGTGGCCATACTACTCAGAGAGTTTCCCTACGACGCAGAGAATCGCCCTAGGACACAGAGAATGGCTTCACGATGCAGAAAATGGCCCTACGACGCAAAGAGTGGCCCTACGACGCAAAGAGTGGCCCTACGACGCAGAGTGGACCTACAACGCAGAGAGTGGCCCTACGACGCAGAGAGTGGCCCTACGACGCAAAGAGTGGCCCTACGACGCAAAGAGTGGTCCTACGACGCAGAGTGGCCCTACAACGCAGAGAGTAGCCCTACGACGCAGAGTGGCCCTACGACGCAGAGAATCGCCCTACGACACAGAGAATGGCTTCACGATGCAGAGAATGGCCATATGGCGCAGAGAGTGGCCCTACGACGCAGATAGTGGCCCTACGACGCAGAGAGTGGCCCTACGACGCAGAGAGTGGCCCTACGACGCAGAGAGTGGCCCTACGACGCAGAGAGTGGCACTACGACGCAGAGAGTGGCCCTACGACGCAGAGATTGGCCCTACGACGCAGAGAGTGGCCCTACGACGCAGAGAGTGGCCCTACGACGCAGAGAGTGGCCCTACGACGCAGAGAGTGGCACTACGACGCAGAGAGTGGAGCTACGACGCAGAGAGTGGCCCTACGACGCAGAGAGTGGCCCTACAACACTAGATGTAATCAAGCTTTGGCATGTAGAAAATAAATATTTTTTTAGAGAGATTTAGTCATGAAATTTTGTCAAGAGAAAATGAGTGGAGTCACATTATAATTTTATGAGATAGGGAAGAGAGGAGGAAGAAGAGGAAGAGAAGAGGAGGAGGAGAAAGAGGAAGAGGAGAAGAGGAGGAGGAGGAGGGAGAGGAAGAAGAGGAAGAGGAGGAGGAAGAAGAGGAAGAGGAGGAGGAGGAGAAAGAGAAAGAGGAGAAGAGAAGGAGGAGGAGGGAGAGGAAGAAGAGGAAGAGGAGGAGGAGGAGAAAGAGAAAGAGGAGAAGAGGAGGAGGAGGAGGGAGAGGAAGAAGAGGAAGAGGAGGAGGAAGAAGAGGAAGAGGAGGAGGAGGAGAAAGAGAAAGAGGAGAAGAGGAGGAGGAGGAGGGAGAGGAAGAAGAGGAAGAGGAGGAGGAGGAGGAGGAGGAGAAGAAAGAGGAGTAAAAAGAAAAGAATAAGAGAGAGAAAAAATAGAAGGAACACCTCAGCAATGACCAACAACACTACCAACAGCACGAGCAGCTGCAAGAAAAACAAAATCAGTCGAGCTATGGCTCTTGGGCCCCATTTTCGTAAAGCTTTTGTGGGAGAAATATTCTAGGTATAGCTTAAATGTATTACCTGAGATCACAAGTTAAGAGAGAGAAACAGAGAGAGAGAGAGAGAGAGGAGAGAGAGAGAGAGAGAGAGAGAGAGAGAGGCTCTTATGTACTGTTCTCTCTAACCATTATCGCCTGCAATGACTTCCCAGAAACCTCTGAATAGGCTTACGTGTGAGTGAATTCAACCTGACTTTCAGACGGCGGCTGTTGACGGCTGAGAGTACGTTGATCCTCACTCAGTGGCTGAGAGTACGTTATCCTCACTCAGTGGCTGAGAGTACATCGATCGTCACTCAGTGGCTGAGAGTACGTTGATCCTCACTCAGTGGCTGAGAGTACATTGATCGTCACTCAGTGGCTGAGAGTACGTTGATCCTCACTCAGTGGCTGAGAGTACATTGATCGTCACTCAGTGGCTGAGAGTACATTGATCCTCACTCAGTGGCTGAGAGTACATTGATCGTCACTCAGTGGCTGAGAGTACATTGATCGTCACTCAGTGGCTGAGAGTACATTGATCCTCACTCAGTGGCTGAGAGTACATTGATCGTCACTCAGTGGCTGAGAGTACATTGATCGTCACTCAGTGGCTGAGAGTACATTGATCGTCACTCAGTGGCTGAGAGTACATTGATCGTCACTCAGTGGCTGAGAGTACATTGATCCTCACTCAGTGGCTGAGAGTACATTGATCGTCACTCAGTGGCTGAGAGTACATTGATCGTCACTCAGTGGCTGAGAGTACATTGATCGTCACTCAGTGGCTGAGAGTACATTGATCCTCACTCAGTGGCTGAGAGTACATTCATCGTCACTCAGTGGCTGAGAGTACATTGATCGTCACTCAGTGGCTGAGAGTACATTGATCGTCACTCAGTGGCTGAGAGTACATTGATCCTCACTCAGTGGCTGAGAGTACATTGATCGTCACTCATTGGCTGAGAGTACGTTGATCCTCACTCAGTGGCTGAGAGTACATTGATCGTCACTCAGTGGCTGAGAGTACATTGATCCTCACTCAGTGGCTGAGAGTACATTGATCGTCACTCAGTGGCTGAGAGTACATTGATCGTCACTCAGTGGCTGAGAGTACATTGATCGTCACTCAGTGGCTGAGAGTACATTGATCGTCACTCAGTGGCTGAGAGTACATTGATCGTCACTCAGTGGCTGAGAGTACATTGATCCTCACTCAGTGGCTGAGAGTACATTGATCCTCACTCAGTGGCTGAGAGTACATTGATCGTCACTCAGTGGCTGAGAGTACATTGATCGTCACTCAGTGGCTGAGAGTACATTGATCCTCACTCAGTGGCTGAGAGTACATTGATCCTCACTCAGTGGCTGAGAGTACATTGATCGTCACTCAGTGGCTGAGAGTACATTGATCGTCACTCAGTGGCTGAGAGTACATTGATCCTCACTCAGTGGCTGAGAGTACATTGATCCTCACTCAGTGGCTGAGAGTACATTGATCGTCACTCAGTGGCTGAGAGTACATTGATCGTCACTCAGTGGCTGAGAGTACATTGATCGTCACTCAGTGGCTGAGAGTACATTGATCGTCACTCAGTGGCTGAGAGTACATTGATCCTCACTCAGTGGCTGAGAGTACATTGATCCTCACTCAGTGGCTGAGAGTACATTGATCGTCACTCAGTGGCTGAGAGTACATTGATCGTCACTCAGTGGCTGAGAGTACATTGATCGTCACTCAGTGGCTGAGAGTACATTGATCGTCACTCAGTGGCTGAGAGTACATTGATCCTCACTCAGTGGCTGAGAGTACATTGATCGTCACTCAGTGGCTGAGAGTACATTGATCCTCACTCAGTGGCTGAGAGTACATTGATCCTCACTCAGTGGCTGAGAGTACATTGATCGTCACTCAGTGACTGAGAGTACATTGATCGTCACTCAGTGGCTGAGAGTACATTGATCGTCACTCAGTGGCTGAGAGTACATTGATCCTCACTCAGTGGCTGAGAGTACATTGATCCTCACTCAGTGGCTGAGAGTACATTGATCGTCACTCAGTGGCTGAGAGTACATTGATCGTCACTCAGTGGCTGAGAGTACATTGATCCTCACTCAGTGGCTGAGAGTACATTGATCGTCACTCAGTGGCTGAGAGTACATTGATCCTCACTCAGTGGCTGAGAGTACATTAATCGTCACTCAGTGGCTGAGAGTACATTGATCCTCACTCAGTGGCTGAGAGTACATTGATCCTCACTCAGTGGCTGAGAGTACATTGATCCTCACTCAGTGGCTGAGAGTACATTGATCCTCACTCAGTGGCTGAGAGTACATTGATCGTCACTCAGTGGCTGAGAGTACATTGATCGTCACTCAGTGGCTGAGAGTACATTGATCGTCACTCAGTGGCTGAGAGTACATTGATCGTCACTCAGTGGCTGAGAGTACATTGATCGTCACTCAGTGGCTGAGAGTACATTGATCCTCACTCAGTGGCTGAGAGTACATTGATCGTCACTCAGTGGCTGAGAGTACATTGATCGTCACTCAGTGGCTGAGAGTACATTGATCGTCACTCAGTGGCTGAGAGTACATTGATCGTCACTCAGTGGCTGAGAGTACATTGATCCTCACTCAGTGGCTGAGAGTACATTGATCGTCACTCAGTGGCTGAGAGTACATTGATCGTCACTCAGTGGCTGAGAGTACATTGATCGTCACTCAGTGGCTGAGAGTACATTGATCGTCACTCAGTGGCTGAGAGTACATTGATCCTCACTCAGTGGCTGAGAGTACATTGATCGTCACTCAGTGGCTGAGAGTACATTGATCCTCACTCAGTGGCTGAGAGTACATTGATCCTCACTCAGTGGCTGAGAGTACATTGATCGTCACTCAGTGGCTGAGAGTACATTGATCGTCACTCAGTGGCTGAGAGTACATTGATCGTCACTCAGTGGCTGAGAGTACATTGATCCTCACTCAGTGGCTGAGAGTACATTGATCGTCACTCAGTGGCTGAGAGTACATTGATCGTCACTCAGTGGCTGAGAGTACATTGATCCTCACTCAGTGGCTGAGAGTACATTGATCGTCACTCAGTGGCTGAGAGTACATTGATCGTCACTCAGTGGCTGAGAGTACATTGATCCTCACTCAGTGGCTGAGAGTACATTGATCGTCACTCAGTGGCTGAGAGTACATTGATCCTCACTCAGTGGCTGAGAGTACATTGATCCTCACTCAGTGGCTGAGAGTACATTGATCGTCACTCAGTGGCTGAGAGTATATTGATCGTCACTCAGTGGCTGAGAGTACATTGATCGTCACTCAGTGGCTGAGAGTACATTGATCGTCACTCAGTGGCTGAGAGTACATTGATCGTCACTCAGTGGCTGATAGTACATTGATCCTCACTCAGTGGCTGAGAGTACATTGATCCTCACTCAGTGGCTGAGAGTACATTGATCGTCACTCAGTGGCTGAGAGTACATTGATCGTCACTCAGTGGCTGAGAGTACATTGATCGTCACTCAGTGGCTGAGAGTACATTGATCGTCACTCAGTGGCTGAGAGTACATTGATCGTCACTCAGTGGCTGAGAGTACATTGATCCTCACTCAGTGGCTGAGAGTACATTGATCCTCACTCAGTGGCTGAGAGTACATTGATCCTCACTCAGTGGCTGAGAGTACATTGATCCTCACTCAGTGGCTGAGAGTACATTGATCCTCACTCAGTGGCTGAGAGTACATTGATCGTCACTCAGTGGCTGAAAGTACATTGATCGTCACTCAGTGGCTGAGAGTACATTGATCGTCACTCAATAACAGAGTACATCTTATCCTCTGACACTAACCTTCACCAACATGTACTCAGGTAGGCAGCACAAACATCACCAACCCTTCACAGTGTTACATGTTGCTCCATGTTGCTCCATGTTGCTCCATGTTGCTCCATGTTGCTCCATGTTGCTCCAGGTTGCTCCATGTTGCTCCAGGTTGCTCCATGTTGCTCCATGTTGCTCCATGTTGCTCCATGTTGCTCGAAGTTGCTCGATGTTTCTCCATGTTGCTCCATGTTGCTCCATGTTGCTCCATGTTGCTCCATGTTGCTCGAAGTTGCTCGATGTTGCTCCATGTTGCTCCGTGTTGCTCCATGTTGCTCCATGTTGCTCCATGTTCCTTGATGTTTCTTAATGTTTCTTGCTGTTTCTTGATGTTCCTTGATGTTCCTTGATGTTTCTTGATGTTTCTTGATGTCTCTTGATGTCTCTTGATGTTCCTTGATGTCTCTTGATGTTTCTTGATGTCTCTTGATGTCTCTTGACGTTCCTTGATGTCTCTTGATGTTTCTTGATGTTTCTTGATGTTCCTTGATGTTTCTTGATGTTTCTTGATGTTTCTTGATGTTCCTTGGTGTTTCTTGATGTTCCTTGATGTTTCTTAATGTTCCTTGATGTTTCTTGATGTTTCTTGATGTTCCTTGATGTTCCATGATGTTTCTTGATGTTTCTTTATGTTTCTTGATGTTCCATGATGTTTCTTGATGTTTCTTGATGTTTCTTGATATTTCTTGATGTTTCTTGATGTTTCTTGATGTTCCTTGATGTTTCTTGATGTTTCTTGATGTTCCTTGATGTTTCTTGATGTTCCATGATGTTTCTTGATGTTTCTTGATGTTTCTTGATATTTCTTGATGTTTCTTGATGTTTCTTGATATTTCTTGATTTTTTTTTGTTTCTTGATGTTCCTTGATTTTTCTTGATGTTTCTTGATGTTTCTTGATGTTCCTTGATGTTTCTTGATGTTTCTTGATGTTCCTTGATGATGTTTCTTGATGTTTCTTGATGTTTCTTGATGTTCCATGATGTTTCTTGATGTTTCTTGATGTTTCTTGATATTTCTTGATGTTTCTTGATGTTTCTTGATGTTCCTTGATGTTTCTTGATGTTCCTTGATGTTTCTTGATGTTTCTTGATGTTTCTTGATGTTCCTTGATGTTTCTTGATGTTCCTTGATGTTTCTTGATGTTCCTTGATGTTTCTTGATGTTCCTTGATGTTTCTTGATGTTTCTTAATGTTCTTTGATGTTCCTTGATGTTCCTTGAGTTTTCTTGATGTTCCCTTGATGTTTCTTGATGTTTCTTGATGTTCCTTGATGTTTCTTGATGTTCCTTTATGTTTCTTGATTTTTTTTATGTTTCTTGATGCTGCTTGACAAGGAAAGGCAGGACAGGAAGTTTCCCTACAAGATGGGACAGGATAGGGAATTTCCCCTAAAATGTGATATAGGACAGGAAGTTCCCCTAGAAGGAGAGTGGGTTTCCATACAAGGAGAGGCAGGATAGGTAGTTTCCATACAAGGAGAGGCAGGATAGTGGGTTTTCATGCAAGGAGAGGCAGGATAGGTAGTTTCCATACAAGGAGAGGCAGGATAGGTAGTTTCCATACAAGGAGAGGCAGGATAGGTAGTTTTCATACAAGGAGAGGCAGGATAGGTAGTTTCCATACAAGGAGAGGCAGGATAGGTAGTTTTCATACAAGGAGAGGCAGGATAGGTAGTTTTCATACAAGGAGAGGCAGGATAGGTAGTTTCCATACAAGGAGAGGCAGGATAGGTAGTTTTCATACAAGGAGAGGCAGGATAGGTAGTTTTCATACAAGGAGAGGAAGGATAGGTAGTTTCCATACAAGGAGAGGCAGGACAGTGAGTTTCCATACAGAGGCAGGATAGGTAGTTTTCCCTACAATAAGACACAGTCGGGTGAGAGAGACTGTAATACAGAGCCACCAGCGACACCTACCGTATTCTCGACTCTATAGATCATTGATCACCCCCTTTCAAACGAGCGCCTAATCACCTCTAGGGAGGGATAGAAAGCTAATTTATTCCCACTCTCCTCTCTGAGAGGGGTAACAGCGTGTGTACTTCCTGTACTTTGTGAGGAACCTACCACACACACACACACACCCCTGCAACCACAAATAGGTGAGCACACACACACACACACACACACACACACACACACACACACACACACACACACACACACACACACACACACACACACATACACACACGGAAAGACTTGACCTAATAGCGACTAGCGAAGAGGTGGGGCCAGGAGCTATGACTCGACCTCTATAGCCACAAATATAGATGAGTACACTCTCTCTCTCTCTCTCTCTCTCTCTCTCTCTCTCTCATCGTTTCGTTAAAAATGTATAACCGGACTTGAGTCCTGGAGGTTGACACGAGAATGCCTGTACTCTGAAGGATGGGTGGGGATGTTGCGGCTCAGAGGGGATACTTACCTAAATTCAGACATTTGCACACTTCTGGCAAGACAACTATGGCACGAGTGATGGTGAATTAAATTTGAATAATTCAAGTTAATCGCTAAACCCATTGTGCCATTCGGCGCGAGAAGTAGTGGAGGCTCGATGCTCCGTCTGCTGAGCGCAAGAGAGACGCGCTTATCTGTACTCGTCTAGCTATTGCTGGTGAGTGTCTCTATCGTTAGGTCACCTTACCTTAGTGGGAAACAACTAATGCACACTACTGTATTATACCAATACACATGGAAGATCAGCATAGTGTATTTTCACACTCTTTAGTTAATTCTGCTAATTAAAACGGGAACTTAACACAAGAAAAAAATATAATTATCACACGATTTTACATACAACGGAGACCTAAACACAAAAAATAAATATATAAATTCACGTGGGAACAAAAAACAAACCCAAATTTCATTATCACTTGGTCTGTGTAGATCTTCATCATGTGTGACTTTGTAAATGGTCCAAATCGGACCGAAACGTCGTCGTAAGCTCCTCTCTTCTATGTGCGGATTATTTGTGTATCGTTCCAGTCACGGTATTGTGCCTTTTTGTTATTTACGACTTGATGAAGCACTACACAGAGGGAAATTTCATGATGGTCACCCACAGTAGTAATTTCAGTGGGCGGGCGGGGGTGATGGAGGTATCAAAACATTGCAACCAATAATTGTCTGTACTTTTGCACAAAAAAATATTTACAGTTTTATTGTAAATTGCAAAGAAAGGGGGAAGTTTTCCCCCTACCCCTCTCGCCCCTTCCTGTGGGCGCCCATGGTCGTCATAATAGAGGTCGTCTTGAATACATGTCTTCAGGTTTCTCCTGCTGGCAGCTCGCCCTTGTATACATAATAGTTTATATTTGTATTGCAATGAGTCGAGAGATAGCGTGGGATAAGAGAGACTCCAGGGAGCATAATCTAGCGTAATTCTAGACTAAGGTTACGACATCACTCCTCGTGATAATTTGACCCCCAGTGAAGCAGTAGGTGATTAGTCGTGGCTAATGAAGAAGATACACGAATCATCAGGACACACACACACACACACACACACACACACACACACACACACACACATGCCAGTCGGAAGATCATCTTCCCTTTCTCTGTCTCAATCTGTCTGTCTGTCTGTCTCTCTCTCTCTCTGTCTCTCTCTCTCTTTCTCTCGCTTTCTAAGCTGGAAAGATTGGGTAATGGATAGATTAAAGAGGAAGATATAGTACGGGAAAATAGGTATACCCGGTGGGATACCTTTATGTGGTATCCTGAATTCTTTACCTCTTCCTCTAAGGTTGTCGTTGATAACTGGAGAACGCCTCATCCGACTGGCTTCAAATTTTCAGCACACGGTTTTACAAAGGGGCGTTCCTGTCTTACGAATTTACTAACTTTTTTCACTAAGGTGTTTGAGGAGGTAGATCATGGTAATGAATATGATATTGTGTATATGGACTTCAGTAAGGCTTTCGATAGAGTTCCAAACCAGAGGCTGTTGAGGAAACTTAAGGCACACGGAATAGGAGGAGAAATTTTTTCCTGGGTAGAGGCATGGCTGACAAATAGACAGCAGAGAGTTTGCATAAATGGGGAGAAATCAGAATGGGGGCACGTCACAAGCGGTGTTCCTCAGGGGTCAGTGTTGAGCCCGTTGTTGTTCACAATTTACATAAACGACATAGATGAGGGGATAAATAGCGACATAAGCAAATTTGCTGATGACACTAAAATAGGCCATCCAATTCATTCTAATGATGACACTAGAGCACTCCAGGATGATTTGAATAGACTGATGCAATGGTCGGAGAGTGGCAGATGCAGCTTAATATTGACAAATGCAAAGTTCTAAATGTTGGACAGTTAAATAACCATGCCACATACAAACTAAATAATGTAGATCTTAATACTACTGATTGCGAAAAGGATTTAGGAGTTCTGGTTAGCAGTAATTTAAAACCAAAACAACAGTGCATTAGTGTTCGCAATAAAGCTAACAGAATTCTTGGCTTCATATCTAGAAGTATAAATAATAGAAGTCCTCAGGTTGTTCTTCAACTCTTTATATCCTTGGTTAGGCCTCATTTAGACTATGCTGCTCAGTTCTGGTCACCGTATTACAGAATAGATATAAATGCTCTGGAAAACTTACAGAGGAGGATGACAAAGATGATCCCATGTATCAGAAATCTTCCCTATGAGGATAGACTGAGGGCCCTGAATCTGCACTCTCTCGAGAGGCGTAGAATTAGGGGGGATATGATCGAGGTGTATAAATGGAAAACAGGAATAAATAAAGGGGATGTAAATAGAGTGCTGAAAATTTCCAGCCAAGACAGGACTCGCAGCAATGGTTTCAAGTTGGAAAAATTCAGATTCAGGAAGGATATAGGAAAGCACTGGTTTGGTAATAGAGTCGTGGATGAGTGGAACAAACTCCCGAGTACAGTTATTCAGGCTAAAACGTCGTGTAGTTTTAAAAATAGGTTAGATAAATACATGAGTGGGTGTGGGTGGGTGTGAGTTGGACCTGACTAGCTTGTGCTGCTGGGTCTGGAGCAGTGCTCCTTCC
>NC_069436.1:7627834-7632834 GCF_026875155.1 Cherax quadricarinatus
CAGACGAGGAATGAGGAGTTTATATGACTACCTCATACTGACTACCTCCCACTGGCCACCTCCTACTGGCCACATCCTACTGACCTCCTCCTACTGGCCACCTCCTATTGACCTCCTCCTACTGGCCACCTCCTGCTCACCACCTCCTACTGGCCACCTCCTACTGGCCACCTCCTACTGACCTCCTCCTACTGGCCACCTCCTACTGACCACATCCTACTGACCACCTCCTACTGGCCACCTCCTGCTGACCATCTCCTACTGGCCACTTCCTACTGACCATCTCCTACTGGCCACTTCCTACTGACCACCTCCTACTGGCCACCTCCTACTGGCCACCTCCTACTGACCACCTCCTACTGGCCACCTCCTACTGGCCACCTCCTACTGACCTCCTCCTACTGGCCACCTCCTACTGACCACCTCCTACTGACCACCTCCTACTGATTATCTATCATTGCTGATTGACTGATCACCTCACAGTTACTGCTTCAGTTATATTCGCCTGTATACGACTGAAGAAACCTGGTGCGAAACACTTCGACATTAAGGATACCCAAGTGTTAAACATGTGTCTTATTCATCAGAAAAATGGTTACTCGCATTCTACCCACCCCAAAATACATAAAACTGAAAATGAGTGAGGGTGAAAGAAGACCAGTCAAAAAAGTTCCTCGTGGGTTGAGAGCCGTTCACAGAATCAATGAAAGAGATCTGTGAGTAGACATTACATCAAACCTATCCCCAGAAGCATTCATAAACTGAATATCATAGGCTGCTTAGGCTAAACCAGCAAAAGGATTGGATACAGGAGCCTAAACGAAGACGGGTTCAGGATGCTATACACAGCATATATACACAGTATATATACTGTGTATAAACAGTCCTAGAGTACATGGCTCCTGAATTAATTCAAGGCTCATTAAAACATATAAAGAGCACTGAGAAGGTCCAAACGTTTACAAAGTGGCTCCAAGACTAGGAAACAAAAGCTAGGGAAATACAGAGAAAAAATTTGAAACGATAACGAGAGGTCACGTGACGGCATCACTATGAATAGACGAAACAGACACATGTAACTATATTGTGAAGACGTATCACCAACCAGTGGCTTTATCTGTCCGATAGAAAAATATCAGAAACGACGAAAGATGTGAAGAAGTCTGAGGTTATTAGTCCCTCAGCCTTGATAGGAGACATTGAGTCTGAGAGACTGAACAATTCCTTCCAGCGAGGTTTAGTATGCAATTAATATATTAAAACATGCAGAATACTCAGGAATAGTCTTAGCATTTCCAGTACAACAAGAATACGAAGATAAACTTACAGTGAAGACTCAATAATCTTCAAGTATCTTAAACGTATATTTAGCATCCAACACATATTAAGAACGTACACACACACACACACACACACACACACACACACACACACACACACACACACACACACACACCACTGGAGATCTAATATATCACCTACATAATAAATACATAGGTACATAAACACACTGGGTGGCAGGCGTGTACTTAGTGATGATGCCAGGTTGTTGCTTCGGTAACTCAAACAATTTATGGGCTGCGCTCTGATGTATTTCTTATGAGTTGATACACGTGTCACTCGCCTTTAGCAATGATTACATTAATAGAAGTGTAGGTGTGTGTGCGTGTGTGCATTTATGACTACCTTTATTAAGAATAATCATACCTACATCTAAAGCTTTGCATTGTTTCTTAGCCTCTCTGTCAGTCAACTGTCTATTCGGTTTCATATGTATTCATTCTAGTACCATTTATGGTGAGCATTATGTACCTACCATGGCTTTTTCTCTGAGTGTTTTGTATGCTGTGTTCATGTCTCCTCTCTTTCTCCATTCTTCTGTTATCAAGTCTCTAATCCTTTGTTTTCATTATTCTAGCTTGTTTCTCTTTCGCGTGAACTTCTTTCTAGGTTCGTTCCCACGAGGGAGTCAATGCACAAGACTGCATAGTAACCCAGGGGGGACTCACAGTCTGTCTCTTCTATATCAGATGCATCCAAGGAAAAAGATCAGATACGGTGTTTCAAGTCTACTTCCTTCTCTTGAGTCCCTGACGTACTGACCCATAACTGTCACCGTCAATAGTTCCGTCAGTTTAATTCATCACCTGACATTTGTAATTCCCATTATGTATAATGATATTCCTCCTAAGAGAATTAGTGTTGCTCTGGTTTTATTTTCTTTGTCACCTCATCTATACAGGACAGCGAGTGTTGCCTGGTAAATTCACCATACCACCTCACGAGATAGCAGGGTCATCTCGCACTCCTGTCGCTGCTGTTTGCTGTTAGGTGTGGCATTTGTATACTGCTGTCGCAAGTACTACTAACACCTAGCAACTCCAATGGTGAACCTAACAATATAATCGCTGCCCTCACCACCTCCTCGTTATCTCGAACTTCCTCTGATTTCTCTCTACCAGTGGCACTCCTCCACCAGTTATTTCTTCCCTCTTTCCGCACTTCGTTCGTTCTTTTTATTAACATGACAACAGAAAAATGCCAAAAATAGTTGGATCGAGATATGAGAGTGAACGATTGTGGTAATGGGCCCAACTCTGCACCTGATTGAGGAAGTGGAGTTCGTCTGGCTTTTATAGTTGGGAGAGAAGGAACCAACGGAAGAGAACAGAAAGTGGGAAAGGGGTGAAACGGGGTCGGAAGAGGGGGAGGGAAGCCAGGAATTTAGGACGGAGAAGAGGGTTAACAGGAAAATGGAGAGAAAATGGAAAGGAAAGAGAGTTAGGAAACAGGGAGAATGGAGACACAGAGGATTGAGGGAAGAGAAAATAAGTTGATGGGAATGACACAGCTGAACAAAAGCAAATACAGAATGAACAAAAATGGTACAATACCGTGACTTGAACAATACACAGATAACCCGCACACAGGAGAGAGGAGCTTACGACGACGTCACAGTCACAGTCAGTGGCCCAAGTTGGACCGAAAAGTCGCCGTAAGCTTCTTTCTCCTGTGTGCGGATAATTTGTAGAAGACAAATACGGAAATCAGGTAATGGTAATAAGGAGAGAGAGAGAGAGAGAGAGAGAGAGAGAGAGAGAGAGAGAGAGAGAGAGAGAGGAAGAGAGAGAGAGAGAGAGAGAGAGAGAGAGAGAGAGAGAGAGAGAGAGAGAGAGAGAGAGAGAGAGAGAGAGAGAGAGAGAGAGAGAGAGAGAAAGTTGGTAGTGTGTACCGTAGATCTCTCGCGTGCCGTCACTGTCTGCTGCGCCGCCGTCATCAGTGACATCGCTGCTGTGATTGACAGTGTCACTGGAGGGGATCATTGCACGGCATCAGGCTCGACTCCTGGCCGTAGCGGCTCATCACGAGACCTGCTTCCTTGCCGGATGTTCGGTCGGTCCAGCTGGCTCCATCACTGGTCTCGTGGGTTCGGTGACTTGCCTGCCTGCCTGCCTGCCTGCCTGCCTGCCTGCCTGCCTGCCTGCCTGCCTGTCTGCCTGCCTGTCTGCCTGCCTGCCTGCCTGCCTGCCTGCCTGCCTGCCTGCCTGCCTGACTGCCTGCCTGCCTGCCTGCCTGCCTGCCTGTCTGCCTGCCTGCCTGCCTGCCTGCCTGTCTGCCTGCCTGTCTGCCTGCCTGTCTGCCTGCCTGCCTGCCTGCCTGCCTGCCTGCCTGCCTGCCTGCCTGCCTGCCTGTGCCTGCCTGTCTGCCTGCCTGCCTGCCTGCCTGCCTGCCTGCCTGCCTGCCTGCCTGCCTGCCTGCCTGCCTGCCTGCCTGCCTGCCTGCTTGCCTGCCTGCCTGCCTGCCTGCCTGCCTGCCTGCCTGCCTGCCTGCCTGCCTACCTGCCTGCCTGCCTGCCTGTCTGCCTGCCTGTCTGCCAAAACTTGCAGTACGCCACGGCATGGTACTTTTTTCAATTTCAGGCAGCTGTCAGAAATAACGTCCCAGTAATTTCATACTGTAACCTCATTTTTTACCATGTCGAACGGTACAGCAAAAATATACTACAATAATCTTCATTTTCTATGTTTTTTAAAGAAATTTATTTACAAAACCGAGCCAAGTAAATATTTAAACCACATTTGCTGTGGTGGTCACCTGAACACTAGATAACATTCCACTTAAAGAGGCATTTATTCTAGCAGTGGCTGGAGCGACTGTTTACTGTTGATGAAACAACCAAACAGGAACTATAGCATTAATACAGCTGATCTATCCTGGTGAATTACACACACACACACACACACACACACACACACACACACACACACACACACACACACACACACACACATACGCAAAACTTCAGCAAACACAACTACGCAAGTTCACAAACAAATAATCTCCCTAGGTGCTCAGGAAGGGTGACAATCTCCCTAGGTGCTCAGGAAGGGTGATAATCTCCCTAGGTGCTCAGGAAGGGTGATAATCTCCCTAGGTGCTCAGGAAGGGTGACAATCTCCCTAGGTGCTCAGGAAGGGTGATAATCTCCCTAGGTGCTCAGGAAGGGTGACAATCTCCCTAGGTGCTCAGGAAGGGTGATAATCTCCCTAGGTGCTCAGGAAGGGTGATAATCTCCCTAGGTGCTCAGGAAGGGTGATAATCTCCCTAGGTGCTCAGGAAGGGTGACAATCTCCCTAGGTGCTCAGGAAGGGTGATAATCTCCCTAGGTGCTCAGGAAGGGTGATAATCTCCCTAGGTGCTCAGGAAGGGTGATAATCTCCCTATGTGCTCAGGAAGGGTGATAATCTCCCTAGGTGCTCAGGAAGGGTGATAATCTCCCTAGGTGCTCAGGAAGTGTGATAACCTCCCCAGATGCTCAGGGAGGGCGATAATCTCCCCCAGCGCTTAGTGGATCTTAACTTAAGTCCGGTGCACCATTCTCATTATGTTAAGAAGACCAAAACATCATTCCTATCACCTTAAGAAAACCCAAGCATCATCCCCATCATCTTAAGAAGACTCAAGCATCATCCCCATCATCTTAAGAAGACTCAAGCATC
>NC_069436.1:7635334-7652834 GCF_026875155.1 Cherax quadricarinatus
CAGCCTGGCTGATCAGGTATTGCCTTTCTCAATTCTGGCAGTAATCTGGTTACAAATATTTAAAATTTCAAGCTTGCTAGAAAATTCCTGGAGAATTTTCACACGCATTTGTACAGTCCTAAGTGATTCTTAACCGAGGGTCTTTTTAATTTTCAATCCATAATTCCTTTCAGAGATGAATTCTAAGGACGATGTGATGGCTCGGTCCTCCGGTCCTCTCTTTTTCCTTCTCTCTTTATGGTTCTTTCAAAACCCCATACAGTCTCTTGTTATGAATAATACACAGTCATTGTTTTGCTTAACAATAAACTCATAAAAAAATAAATTTTATATTATATATATAATTTATAAAATTTTATAATAAAAATATAAAAAAATATATTTTTATTTTTTTTTTCTTTTTTTTAAAACATCCTTTTAAATTTCCATTTCCCCTTTTCCCTCCTAAAAATTTTTATTTTCCTCATAAATATTACTTTTTTTAACTATATCTTAAATTTATTAATTTTTTTGTTTAATTCTCCCTTTTCTTTTCCCCCTCCCCCCCCCTCTTCTCTCTCCCCCTTTTCCCCTCTTTCTCTTCCTTTTCCCTTTTTCTCCTTCCTCCCTTCTCTTCTCTCCCTCTCCTCTCTTCTCCCTCTCTCCTCCTTCCTCTCTCCCTTTCCTCCCTCTCTTCCTTTCCCCTTTTTTCCTTTTCCCCCTCTGCCTCTTTTCTCAAACTTTGTAGTTTTTTTCCGGTCCAACTTTTGCCAAATTTTGGAAATTTGAAGCAAATGGGTAAAATTTTTTTGGTGGTGGCGGGAAAAAGGTGAAAGGGGAAAAATGGATTCAATGTGAAAATTTTGTTTTTGCTTTAGGATTTTTTCTCATCCACCATCTATTACCAAACCATACTTTCCTGTATCCTTCCTGAATCTGAATTTTTCCAACTTAAAACCATTGCTGCGAGTCCTGTCTAGGCTAGATATTTTCAGCACACTATTTACATCCCCTTTATTTATTCCTGTCTTCCACTTATACACCTCAATCATATCCCCCTAATTCTACGTCTTTCTAGAGAGTGCAGTTTCAGGGCCCTTAGTCTATCCTCATAGGGAAGGTTTCTGATACATGGGATCATCTTTGTCATCCTCCTTTGTACATTTTCCAGAGAATTTATATCCATTCTGTAATACGGTGACCAAAACTGTGCAGCATAATCTAAATGAGGCCTAACCAAGGATGTATAGAGTTGAAGAACAACCTGAGGACTCCTATTATTTATGCTTCTTGATATGAAGCCAAGGATTCTATTAGCTTTATTGCGAACACTTATGCACTGTTGTCTTGGTTTCAGATTACTGCTAACCAGAACTCCTAAATCTTTTTCGCAATCCGTAATATTAAGATCTACATTATTTAGTTTATATGTGGCATGGTTATTGTCCTGTCCAACATTTAGAACTTTGCATTTGTCTATATTAAACTGCATCTGCCACTTCTCCGACCACTGCATCAGTCTATTCAAATCTTCCTGGAGTGCTCGAATGTCCTCGTCAGAATGAATTCGACGGCCTATTTTGGTGTCATCGGCAAACTTGCCGATGTCGCTCTTTATGCCCTCATCTATGTCGTTTATGTAGATTGTGAACAGCAGGGGGCCCAACACTGACCCCTGTGGAACACCGCTCGTGACGCTTCCCCACTCTGATTTCTCCCCATTTATGCAAACTCTCTGCTGCCTATTTGTCAACCATGCCTCTATCCAGGAAAAAATTTCTCCTCCTATTCCATGTGCTTTAATTTTCCTCAATAGTCTCTGATGTGGGACCCTGTCAAAAGCCTTACTGAAGTCCATATACACAATATCATATTCATTACCATGATCTACCTCCTCAAATACCTTAGTGAAAAAAGTTAATAAATTCGTAAGGCAGGAACGCCCCTTTGTAAAACCATGCTGAGATTCGTTGATTAATTTATGCTTTTCAAGGTGGCTACGAACTGCCTCGGCAATTATTGATTCCATAAATTTTCCCACTATGGAGGTTGGCTTATTGGTCTATAGTTCGAAGCTAAGGACCTGTCACCTGCTTTGAAAATAGGTATCACATTTGCCATTTTCCACTTATATGGCACCATGCCAGTTTGTAGTGATATGTTGAAAAGATTAGCCAAAGGTGTGCTAAGCTCCTCTTTACATTCCTTTAGAACCCTTGCATACAGTTCATCAGGGCCTGGGGATTTGTTAGGTTTTAATTTATCTATTTGCCTAAGGACCATGTCACTTGTGACCCTAATAGTGCACAGTTTATTATCGTCCTGTTCTACATAATTTATCATTACTGGAATATCGCTGGTATCCTCCTGTGTAAAAACTGAGAGGAAGTATGTGTTAAAAATTCTACACATTTCCTTATCACTGTCAGTGAGCTGACCCGAGGAACTTTTGAGTGGGCCTATCTTGTCCCTGATCTTACTTCTGTATACTTGAAAGAATCCTTTTGGGTTAGTCTTCGATTCTCTTGCAACTTTAACCTCATAATCTCTTTTTGCTTTTCTAATTCCCTTTTTTATTTCTCTCTTTAACTGAATATATCGATTTCTTAATTGCCCCTCTCCTCTTTTGATTTGCCTATATAAGCCTCTCTTTTGACCAATCAGATATTTTAATCTATTGTTCATCCATTTAGGATCATTTTTGTTTGATCTGATTTCCCTATTTGGAACATAATTTGACCTGAGCAGCTAGAACTATGCCCTGGAAAGCATCATATCGGCAACCATCACCACCTACCTGACCCTTAGTCAGGTCATTCCAGTTCAGCCCACCTAAGTAATTTTTCAGTCCTATGAAATCAGCAAGCGAAAGTCAGGGACGGAGACTTGATTGCCATTATTAGGGGAATTCCATGATATGTTAAAACTGAGTGATTTGTGATCACTCTCCCCAAGCTCATCATTAACCTCAAGATTATTAATTAGTGTTTCCCTACTGGCAAGAACCAAGTCAAGGAGGTTATTTCCCCTAGTTGGCTCTGTCACAAACTGTTTTAAAAAAACAATCCTGGATCGTATCAAGAAAGTCACCCGACTCTAAATTTCCTGTCAAATTGCTCCAGTCAATCTGTCTATAGTTGAAATCTCCCATTAGCACAACATTTTCGTATGTAGATGCCTTACGAATTTCGTCCCATAGAAGTTTACTGCACTCCCTATCAAGATTTGGGGCCCTGTAAATCACACCCAAAATTAGTTTTTCTCGGCCCTCGAGAAGCTGTAACCAAACAGATTCAGTGGCTGACGCTTCTAATTTAATATCTTGTCTAACACAACAATTTAAATTGTCTCTGACATACATCGCTACTCCACCACCTTTCCTGTTGACCCTGTCAGTGTGGAATAATTTATAGCCTTGTATGTGACATTCAGAGGGCATCTCTCTATCTTTCAGATTGAGCCAGGTCTCTGTTATAGCAATAATATCTATGTTTCCTGCACTTGCAATTAATCTTAGCTCATCTATCTTATTTCTAACACTCCTGCTATTAGTATAGTAAACCTTAAGGGAGCTAGTCCCTTGCTGCCCTCTGCTGTCCCCTTTGTTTGCTGACCTGTTCTATTGTCTTTATTTATAACTTCATGCTGAATGCCTTTTATACATTTAATGTTTCCAACCCTAGTGTTGCAACCTGCTTGTTTCCCACACACACCCATACCTCTATCTTCCATCAGTTTAAAATCATAGGCATTTCACCAATGACCTTCTCAATCGAGTCTGCAAGTGCTACCCCCTGCCCCAGAGAGATGTACCCCATCCCTTGCATACATATCATGTTTGCCATAAAAGTTGTTCCAGTTGTCAATGAATGGGATTGCAAGTTCCTTGCAGTATCTGTCTAGCCAGCAATTTACACCAATTGCCCTAGACAACCATTCATTTCCTACTCCCCTTCTAGGCAAGATGCTACATATGATTGGGATCCCTCCCTTAGACTTAATGAAATCTATAGCTGACCTGTACTTATCTAGCAGCTCTTCTCTCCTACCCTTCCCAATATCATTTCCACCAGCACTGAGACAGATAATGGGCTTGTTCCCATTACCTGACATGATATTATCCAGCCTGTTGACAATGTCCCCAACACCAGCTCCAGGGAAGCACACTCTATCTCTCATCTTCTTATTCCTATTACAAAAAGCACGGTCAACATATCTTACCTGAGAGTCACCAACCACAAGAATGCGCTTACCTTCATTAGCAGGGGCAGTAGTACCCTTACCTTCACTGGCCACTGAAGTACATTCATCCTGGAGAACAGAGAAGCGATTTCCTACCTTCAAACCTTCACTCTTAACTTTCCTTACTCTGATGCGCCTCCCATTACTGTGAACAACTCGCCACTTGTAGCAGGTGCTGGGCTGCACCTCACTGCTGGTAGCCGTTGCTCCCTCCCCACCTACAGCCTCCTCACAGTGAGAGACAGACTGCACCTCACTGCTAGAAGCCTCATTCCCCACATCTCCAACCACCTCACACTCTCTCCCAGGCCCATTGAGGTGGACCTTCAGCCTCCTAATCTCCTCCTGGAGAAGCAAGACCTCCTCCTTCAACTCTCCAACGAGAGGAAGAAAATGAAGTCGTTGTAGTGGTAATGCTAGTAGAGGAAATAGTAGTAGTAGTAGTAGTAGTAGTAGTAGTAGTAGTAGTAGTAGTAGTAGTAGTAGTAGTAGTAGTAGTAGTAGTAGTAGTAGTAATAGTAGTTGCTCATTCACTCTCTTCTGAGTATGACTTGTGAATGGTCCAAGTAGGACCGAAACGTCGTCATAAACTTTTCTCTCTCCTTATGAGCAACAGTTGGATGCATTAATGCCGAAACCTTTCGCCTGATCGACAGGCTTCTTCAGGCGAATGAAAAGGTATTTTAACTCACCTCTGTATCCTACTGAATAAGTCTGTCGAGCAGGCTAAACGTTTCCAGCAAAAAAAGAATCTTAACTGCTCCACTTGTGCCTTACTCATCCATTTACCTTTATTGTTTAGCAATAATGCAATAGCACATAGATCTCTGCCTGAAGTGCTGCGACACTAGCACACTTCTCGTCCGCCTCACTGTGACAACATCCCAGCAAATAAATGGACCGAGCAACGCAGAGAGAGAAAAAAAATCGCCTCACTTGCTCTTCAAAAGATAGCCCTGGGGCCATACTTCCTGATTTGTTTGGTAATTTTGCAGGTAATAAGCTTATTTTGGCTAATCCGGTGCGTTTCTCATCCGCTTGACACTTATTACGCTTGATACGCCGTTCTCCTGGTGGTTTCTCCGAGTCGTAATTACGCATGGCGTATTCACGCTCTTCTCACCTGGGTAAACACAGTTCTGGCCCAGGAAACAGAACACGGCTCACACTTTGATCTGCTAGCATGACTGTCTCGATGTACGCTTGGCTTGTTCTGTCAAATATTTGAGAGTACTTGATGTGTACATGAGAGTATATGGAAGAATAAAGGAAGGAAGGGGGGGGGGGTTATACAAGGTGCGCATAGCCCCTATACGGAGGATCACGGGAACGGCAGATAGAAGACGGTGCAAACCATCCATAGGTAGCTAACTGATGGCTGGAGTGAGGTTAGAATTTCAGAAGGCTCTCTCCCCACTCTCCACCAACACTGCCAGCTTGAATATATAGGTTAAAATATAACCAAGACACACCGAGAGGCCTACTACTACTATTACTACTACTACTACCACTACTACCACTACTACTACTACTACTACCACTACTTCTATTGCTATTCCTAGAATAAGTTACTAACAGAGGCTCTTTCATCTAGCAGCTGGGAAACAATATTTTAATCCTTCTATTTTATTACACCTGTTTACTAGACAATAATATTTTCGTTTATTTTTTTTAATTTTCTTAGTAATTAATGGAATAAATCAGTTGTGTTATACATAATTTTTTCTGCAAAAAAATGCATAATTTTTGCAGATATAATTTTAAAATGAAAAAAGATTTAAATTTATTGACTGTTTAACTACTGACATTACTACTACTGCTACTACTACTACTACTGCTGCTACTACTACTATGACTAATATTGTTCTTATTACTATTACTATTTGTAGTACACAAATAACCCACTTACGACGACGTTTCGGTCCAACTTGGACCATTTAAAAAGTCACAGTGAATAGTTCTGGTCATCCTAAAATAGTTCTGGAATACTGGACACAGTTCTAGATCCCCTGGAGTGATAGTGGTACTAACCACACCATTGTATCTACTCATTATCTATCTTATATCTACTCGGTTCCTGACGTACATGTAGTTAAATCCTGTATTAACTAAGAACTTATTAAGCAGGTTCTTAGAGAATTGAATTCCTTACAGCTCACGAAGGAAATATGTTCCAGTGGTTTAAATATATATATATACATATATAACCTTAATTTTTAAAGGGGGTGGAGGGATAAGCCAGCGGATAGTCTCGGTCAGATGACCAAAAGTTCCAGCTGCTGGTCATCATATGACTAAGACCCGCGTCAGGAAACACTTGTCCTGTTTCCTGACGAATCTTACCTTACCTAAGTGCTTTAATATACTTCTTCAATAACTCAGTTTTGGAGAAGGAAATTCTGTCGACGTTTCGGTCCACTCTGCACCATTATCAAGACAACTCTGATTTGCGTGAAGCAAATACATCCATACAGGAAAACCAGGTTATAGGTATAACCTGATATGTTAAAGCTCTACAAAGAGCGAAATGTTGTCCCAATATGTGCTTGTTTTGCAACGTTTCGACTGTTCTTGAAACTTATCTTACCTGAGCTAAGTTTAACATCTTACCTTCGGTTCAACACATTTTAAAAGATATTCTTAGAATTTATTTTGATGCCTGTCTCTTGATCCCTCTCTCTCTCCATTTCTGTCTCTCTGTCTCTGTCTTTATCTTCCTATTTCTGTCTCTGAATTTCTTTTTCGTTTTAAATTATCATCCGTAGGATGTTCGACACTATGTGAAAGTGTGTGTGTGTGTGTGTGTGTGTGTGTGTGTGTGTGTGTGTGTGTGTGTGTGTGTGTGTGTGTGTGTGTGTGTGTGTGTGTTGTGTGTGTACTCACCTAATTGTGCTTGCAGGGGTCCATTACAGCTCATGGCCCCGCCTCTTCACTGGCCGCTACTAGGACCAATCTCTCCCTGATCCATGAGCTTTATCGTACATATTCTTAAAGCTGTGTATGGATCCTGCCTACAATACATCACTCTCCAGATATTTCCACTTCCTGACAATTCTAAGGATAAAGAAATACTTCCTAACATCTCTATAACTTATCTAAATTTCCAGCTTCCAGTTTTGTGTGTACTCACCTATTTGTACTCACCTATATGTGATTGCAGGGGTCGATTCACAGTTCCTAGCCCCACCTCTTCGCCGGTCGCTACAAGATCCACTCTATCAATGCTCCAATAGCTTTATTGTACCTCTTCTTAAAGCTGTGTATGGATCCTGTTTGTGTGTTTGTGTGTGTGTGTGTGTGTGTGTGTGTGTGTGTGTGTGTGTGTGTGTGTGTGTGTGTGTGTGTGTGTGTACACTTGCATGCCGTCATGTAGTTACTGGCAGGAAAGCCGCGGACAGGCGCCTCGCGAACCAAACTGGACGCTAATATCACTCTTAAATCAGTTTAGTGCATTGCTGTGTTTTGACGCCTGCTGTCCTGGCCATTCTTCGTGGTGTATTGTTTTATTGTTCGTTTGGTGTGTTTGTTGCTTATTTTAGTGTGTTTGTTGGTCGTTCTGATTGTTGTCTATTTTACTGTGTTTTTTGTTTGGTGTGTTTGTTGCCTCGTTTGGTGTATTTGTTGGTTATTCTGTGTGTTTGCTGCCTATTATAGTGTTGGTCGTTGTGGGTGTTTATTGTCTCGTTTGATGTTTGTTTGTCGTTCTGCGAGTGTCTGTTGATCGTTCTGCGAAAGTTTGTTGGTCATTTTGCGATTGTTTGTTTGTCGTTCTGCAAGTGTTTGTCTGTCGTTCTGCGAGTGTTTGTTGGTCGTTCTGTGAGTGTTTCTGGGTGATTCTGCGAGTGTTTGTTAGTCGTTCTGCGAGTGTTTATTGTTCGTTCTGCAAGCGTTTGCTGGTCGTTCTGCGAGTGTCTGTGGGTCGGTCGTGTTTGGTAATCGTTTCGTATCCCTCCCTCTCTCTTACCCCACTCCCACTTTTTCCTCTCCCTTTTTCATCCTTCCCACTCTAACTCTCCTTATCCCACAGTCCCTCTTTACCATCCCACCTTGACCCTTCAGTTCTTCAACCCTCCCTTCTCCCCTCTTCTAAACGCCCTCTCCCCTCTCCCTTCTATTCTCCCTCCCTCTCTCCCTCCTTCCCCCTCTCAACCAGGTCTTCCGGTATTAATTAAACGAGTTTGATCTAATCTATTGCCTGTTATTATGACATAAACAAATATGTTATATTCGTTAATTATAATTTTAGTTAATATAATTTCTCCTCATCTAAGAATACAGGAATGAAGAGGTAAGTTTAAGCAGATGTTAGACCATCCAGCATCCAGCATCCAGCATCCAGCATCAAACATCCAGCATCCAGCATCAAGCATCCAGCAGCCTAAAACAGCAGTGTCACACCCAGGGTATATTTCACAGCACCACACAACACTATCACACAGCAAAACACAGCACCACACACCAGCACAACCCCACCACAACATCTCCACAATGCCTTCACACACAACTACACAGCACCCACTACAGCACCACCACAGCACCACCACAGCAACACCACACCACCACAAACCACCACACCACCACCACAACACCACCTCCACCACCACAGTACCAAAACAACACCTCCACCACCACCACAGCACCACCCCAACACCACCTCCACCACCACCACAGCAACACCACAAGCACAGCACCACCACAACCACAGCATCACCACCACCATAGCACCACCACAACAATATCACAACACTACCACCACCACAGCACCACCACCACTACCACAGCAGTAGTCAGACAAGTCATCAAGCAGCTGGTCTCCACACACAGTATTATCACCAACCATCTGTCTCACACTAGAGAGAGAATTGTTCCATCACACCTTTTTTAAGTCTCGTTTATTGCAGCAGATGAACCTTGAGGGTTATTGAATATTTCCACTGGTTTTTGTGAAGCTAGACTGCCTTGCCGCATCCGCTAGTGTGTGTGTGTGTGTGTGTGTGTGTGTGTGTGTGTGTGTGTGTGTGTGTGTGTGTGTGTGTGTGTGTGTGTGTGTATGTGTGTGTGTGTGTGTGTGTGCGTGAGGGTGTCTCACACAACACCTCTTCCTCACTACCTCGGGGTCACTTACACACACACACACCACACACACACTCACACACACACACACATACACACACACACACACACACACTCAAGAAAGTTGCTTCTGAAACGAACACAATTATTGCCATGTTTTTGCAACATGAAACATTGCATGATGGTAAAGAGAGACACTTCCACTTTCACCCAATTACACCTCGTTCAGCGGTAGAATTAAACGCAGTATATAAAAAAAGCAAAACAGACCTTAATAAGGTCGAGAATTGTTCCTTTGCTTTACACGTCATTACCTCTGTGATATTCCTTTTGTTGGCAGGAATTTATAAAAACCAGCACTGGAGGTGATTTCATTGTTTTTCTATCACAAGCACAAGTGCTTTTATCACCCTTACTTCCTTCTCCGCTACAGTAACCACCACCCCTATACCCCCAGACGCAACTACCCATTCAAAAACAACAATTCCCCAAACATCACCCCCCTTATCACAATACCTCCACCCCCTTTCATTTCCCAAAATAAATAAGACTGATAGCCTAACACCCCAAATTAAAAAAGATTTTGGAAAAGGGTTTTAAAACGCAAGATCGCCAACCCAAAAAGGTTCCCCAAAAATTGAAAAACCCAAAGCAACAGGGGTTCAGGTAGGCGCTTCTGTCTCAAATACGGACCACTCGCCTGCTATTTTTTCCCCTTTTTTCTTTGCTACGGTTCCCTTTGTCTTTCATAAACCATTTGTCAACAGTTTACCCCCAAACATCCAGAAATTTCTCTTCCGCAGTTATCACTATTTACAAACAAACAACTATTCTTTTACAATACATTCTCTCATTACACACACTTTTCCCTTTGATACATAGGGTTTCCCTTTTTTTCTACGCAAATGTTTTATACAAAAGATTTTACCTTGTTTTTCGAAACTGTCTTTCTGTATTTTTTCTCTCATGTATATGCATCTTAGTGCGTATATACGGCCAGTTATACACATCCCAAAACTGTTTTTCTCTAGGTCTCTTCTGGGGATTCAAAGTGAAAGGGATGTTTTTGGATATGTTCTAAGTCTCTCCCTTTTTTTGGTGCCCCGTGAAATATATTTTCCCGAAAAAGATTAAAAAAGAACAAATGACAGCAGTTTCAGCCGGTGAGGCCACGTGGGAAGTCGGGCAAAAAAGGGGGAAAAATTTAAAATAATGTTTTTAAGCATTTCGCGTCAGGGAAAGGAGGTTGAAAAGCATTATGTGCAAAAAAAAAAAAAAAAAAAAAGAAAACTCAATTGTATGTGTGTGTGTCTGTGTTCCTAACGCATTCTTGGATTTCTTTCTAAATATTTTCTGTTGCTAAATTGTATCTTCTTAAAGAAACTAGTAAATTTAGATGGAATTCGCAAGACTTGCGTATCTGTTTCATTTTATTAATTCCTTTTTTTAACAAAGGTAAGAATGATCCTGCCAGTGTCAGTTTTTTTTCTGATTATTCAGTGACATCATTTACAATTTTTTTGAGTTTATGTACTATATGTTTATTGTACTGACCTTTTGAAAAGGGGTTGAGAGAAGAAAAAAGGGCCCTGACTCGAAGACAAGATGGTCTGGTTCGGAAGACAAAAAAGCCATGTTCAAAAGGGAAAAAAATGGCCATGGTTCAGGAGGGGAAGTGACCATGATTCAACATACAAGCGGGCCCGTGGTTCAAAAGGAAAAATGGCCTGGTTCAAAAGGGAAAAAAATGGCCATGGTTCAGGGGGGGAAGATGCCCCTTTTTCAACATACAAGCGGGCCCATGGTTCAAAAGGGAAAAAAATGCCCATGGTTCAGAAGCAAGACGGTCAGGGTTCTTCGGGCCCATTGTTGGGAAGACAAAAGGGTCTTTTTTAAGAGTCAAATTTATAAGATAAAAAAAAAAAACGAAAAAGATAAATTAACAATCGGCAAAATGAAAGTTTTTTGAGTGTCTTTAAACTGGCAAAGGTTTCAGTTTTGATGCGAATTATTTGGTATTATAACGAAAAAAACAGGGTTCATGGTGGTCCCGAGGCAGGGACAACAAGAAAGAGGGCCGGGGACAGGGCCCTGATGTCTCGACCCCCCCGGGAGATAAGGGGTGAGATATTTCATTAACGGGGGGAAGCGAGAGATTCCGTCTTGTGCAAGTGGCTTTGCTTTTTCTTCAACCCAGGGGTTAGGAAAGTTTTGTTTGGATTTTTAAAACCAGAGTGCTAGTAACCCAGAACAAAAACCAAGTCAGGATGTCTCAAAATCTCTTCCTATTTTCCATCGGGCCCTTTAAATCTTCTTCCCCAATTTGCGCCCAACCCATTCACTACACCCGGTACTATTACTGCTAGGTGAACACGGGCAGCAGGTGTGAGGAAAAAAGCGTAATGTTTCCCTCGGAAAGGATGTAAAACCGGTCCCTCAGTGTAGAGCTGAGGCGGCTACGCCGGGCCACGAGCCAGGTGAAAATTTCCCCTGCGGCCGCTGGGGTGGAAAAAATTTTGTCAAATTTTGAAATTCCCAAGGGATGAAAAAAATGAAAATAAATTTTTCGTCTTAAAAAATCCAGCAGTTACAGAAAAAAAAAAAAAAAACTCCACGTTTATCTTAGTACTTACATAAACTATGTTTCCCTTTGCATTTCTAAATTTGTGGTGACTAAGCTTGTTCATTTCTCTAAAATTTCAAGCCGAATTTGTTTTTTATCCCGCCAGGGAAATAGAATAATAAGTTCTTCCTCGGTTTGTGAAAATTGATGGTCTGGTCGAGAGAATAAATTTGGGGCCTCCCTTTTTCATTAAATTACGAGCTGAAGAGATTTTTCTCCCCCCCGGGTGTTATTAGCTTGCGTGAAAAAAACAACGAGTTAAGGGTTTAGAGGATAGTGACTCCAGTTCCCGGATGAAAATTCCTTCACCTGCAGCTAGGTCTCCCCCCCCCTGAAGGGACCCTGGTCAAAACCCTTTTTATAACAGTGTGACTTTGTAAATGGTCCAAACGGGGCCCAAAGTCGTCGTAAGCTCCTCTCTCTCTGGCGGTTATTTATTGCGGTATTTTGCCTTTTTCTTCTCTTTTATAACCTGATTTTAAAAAAAAATTCGTTTAAAAATATAAATATAAAAAATATAAAATACTTAGAAAATTATATTTTAAATATGCTCATAAGAATATTTTCTTCTTTACAGAAAAGTCCCGAGAATTTTAAATTCCCCTTTAAAGGGACTTTAATATTCTATCTGCCAAAAAAGACTTTCCGGGTATATTGCTCTTGGGGGTTTATGCTTGATTATATGCTCTTGGTATATGCTTGGTATATGCTTGGTATATTGCTTTGGTATATATGCTTGGTTTATGCTTGGTATATTTTTTTGGTATTTGTTTGGTTATTTTGGTTTTTGTTTTATAATTTTTTATTGTTGGTATATTGCTGGGAAATGTCTTGGTATTTCTTGGATTAATTGGGTTTTTTTGGGAAATGTTAATACCGGTTAATGTTGGTAATTGTTTATTAAACTTTGGTAATTGTTGGTATTATTTTGGGGTTTTAAAACTCTGGAACGGTTTTTGTTAATGTCTTGGGATCTCTTTTTTGTTGGTATTTCTTTTTTTCTCTTTTAAAATTTCTTTATTTCTTTTTTAATTTTAAATTTTTTCTCTTGGGAATATGTTTTTTTTGCTCTTTTTTATCCTTTAAACTTGTTTAAAGCAAAACCCAAACCAAAAACCCCAAAACAAAACCCCAAAAACCCCCCAAAAACCCCCTTGCGAGAGGGTTGGGAAGGGGAAAATTTTTTGGGGCCCGAAAATTTGGGCTTTTACGGAAAAATTGTTTGATTTCCCGGTTCCTGTTGGTAAATTTTTAGGTAAAAAATTGTAAAAAGGGGGATTTTTTGAAAAAAAACGAAAAACCTTTTGTTAATTTTTCACTTTTTTTTTTATTACCCTTTTCTTTCCTTACATTTCTTCCCATTTCTTTCTCTTCCACCCCTCCTTATTCTTCTTCTCTTTGTCAATATGTCTTTTTCCTTGCTCTCTTCCTGTTCTCCTTCAACACAATGATTCACACCACACACACACACACACACACACACACACACACACACACACACACACACACACACACACACACACACACACACACACACACACAAAACACACACACCAACATCTGCGGAGCGCCGGGTAACCGCATGAGGAGAGGAAACAGTTCACCCGCGGCCCGCAAGACAACGTATTGTGGTAGCTATTACCTGCACTACCAACCAATTAGGTACGGATATTACCTCTGATGTCTTCTACGTGATCGAGGCTTCATCCTGACACCAGGTAAGACTAATTCGTAAAGAATTCAACGAAACACCTAATTTCGTGCAAAAAGAAACACGACACATCAAATCTTTAATGATTATCCACTTAATTTTTTTTCAATTGTAAAATCGTATCTAACTTAATTTTACCATCAAATTTCCCCAAAATGCTAAGCCACCTTGATAGTCTTTTGGAATTCTGTACGAAAATAATTTCGCACCATAAATCATAGGAACAAATACAGGAAGTGAAAATAAAGAAGAGAGGAGGAAGTGGATGTAGTAAAGAGGGTGAATGGAAGTGAAATGTTTGATACGAGGAGAGACAATGGTAGATGATTATTATTATTATAAAAATAATAATAATAATAATATTTAAAATCAATAATAATAATAATAATAATAATAATAATAAAATTATTATTATTATTAATATTATTATTATTATATTATTATTTATTATATATTATTATTATTATATATTATTATTATTATTATTATTATATTATCATTATTTTATTTATTACTGTATTATTATTATTATTATTATAAATTATTATTGTTATTATTATCGATTGAGAGAGCGCTAAACTCGCTCTCGCTATACGCCCTTGTTGGTCATTCTGTGTGCGTTGTTGGAGATAGTGAATGAGATGAGAGAGAGAGAGAGAGGAGAGAGAGTGAGGAGAGAGAAGATGATGAAGAGAGAGAGTAATGAGAGAGAGAGGAGAAAGAGATAGAGAGATGGAGAGAGAAGAGATGAGAGAGATGAGAGAGAGTGAGAGAGAGAGAGAGGAGAGAGAAGAGAGAGAGAGAAAGAGAGAGAGGAGAGAGAGAGTGAGAGAGAGAGAGAGAGAAGAGAGAGAGAGAGAGGAGAGAAGAGAGAGATGAGAAGAGAGAGAGATAGAGAGAGAGAGAAGAGAGAGAGAGAGAGGAAGAGAGAGGAGAGAAGAGAAGAGAGAGAAAGAGGAGAGAAGAGAAAGAGAGAGAGAGAGAGAGAGAGAAGAGAGAGAGAGAGAGAGAGAGAGTAGAGAGAAGAGGAAAGGAGGAGAGGGAGAAAAGAGGGGAGAGAGAGAAAAAAAAGAAGGGGGAGAGAGAAAGGGGAGAGGAGAGGAGGAGAGGAAAAAAAGGGGAAAGAAAGGAAGGGAAAAAAGAAAAAAAAAAGGGAAAAAAAAAAAAAAAAAAAAAAAAAAAAAAAAAAAAAAAAAAAAAAAAAAAAAAAAAAAAGGAAAAAAAAAAAAAAAAAAAAAAAAAAAAAAAAAAAAAAAAAAAAAAAAAAAAAAAAAAAAAAAAAAAAAAAAAAAAGGGGGGGGGGAAAAAAGGGGGAAAAAAAAAGAAGAGGAGAGGAAAAGGGGGAAAGGGGGAGGGGGGGGGAAGGAAGAGAAAGAGAGGAGGAGAGAGAAAGAGAGAGGAGAAGAGAGAGAGGGAAGGAGGGAGAGAGAGAGAGGAGAGAGAAAAGAGAAGAGAAGAAAAGGGGAGAGAGAGAGAGAGGAGAGAAATTAAAAAAGGGGGAAAAGGGAGAGAGAGGAGCGGGACAGCAAGATCTGAAATGATGCAAAAGAGGAGAGAACAGTGAATGGGTGGATAGGGAAAGAACACCATGATACAAATAACTTTGAAATTAATAGATGGGCAATGAGGAGGGAAAGGGCCCGGGCCCAGCATTCCCCGGATGACAGCCTGTTTAAACCCAGGCTGTTGGGTGCTGGCCCCAATATAAGGGGTCATCAAAAAATTAATAAAAAAGTATTTCGTCACGGAATAGTGGAACATCACTTCCTTGGAATCACAGGGGGAACAGTCACTTTCCCCGGATCCGAGTGGTACGTCACTTCCTGGTCACAGAGGGTACAGTCCTTCCCCGGGCACAGAGTGGGACAGCACTTCCCCGGATCACAGAGTGGGACGTCACTTCCCGGATCACAGAGTGGACAGTCACTTCCCCATCCAGAGGGTAAGTCACTTCTGGGGCACAGAGTGGGACGCACTTCCCTGGGTCACAAGTGGAAAAGTCACTTCCCCGGATCACAAATGGTACAGTCACTTCCTGGATCAAGAGTGGACAGTTTCCCTGTCACAAGTGTTCAGTCCTTTTCCCCGGCACAAGTGGTCATCACTTCCCTGGGTCAAAAGTGGTACATCACTCCCTAGATCACAAGTGGTACAGTCACCCTGATACAAAGTGGGCGTCACTTTCCTAGATCACGTGGGACAGTCACTTCCCCGGATCACAGAGTGGTACAGCATTCCCTGACAAAGTGGGCGCATTCCCAGATCACAAAGGGTCACATTTTCCCGATCACAAATGGGACAGTCCCCTCCCTGATCACAAAAATGGTAAAACACTTCCTGGGTCACAAATGGTACAGTCACTTCCGGGCACAAAGGGTTCAGTCCTTCCCTAGATACAGAAGGGACAGTCACTTCCCTAGATCACCCGAGTGGGACCCCACTTCCCCGATACGATGGTCAGTCACTTCCCTAGATCACAGAGTGGTACAGTCACTTCCCTAGATCACAGAGTGGTACAGTCACTTCCCTAGATCACAGAGTGGTACAGTCACTTCCCTAGATCACAAAGTGGTACAGTCACTTCCCTAGATCACAAAGTGGTGCAGTCACTTCCCTAGATCACAGAGTGGTACAGTCACTTCCCTAGATCACAGAATGGTACAGTCACTTCCCTAGATCACAGAATGGTACAGTCACTTCCCTAGATCACAGTGGTACAGTCACTTCCCTAGATCACAGAGTGGTACAGTCACTTCCCTAGATCACAGAGTGGTACAGTCACTTTCCTAGATCACAGAGTGGTACAGTCACTTCCCTAGATCACAAAGTGGTACAGTCACTTCCCTAGATCACAAAGTGGTGCAGTCACTTCCCTAGATCACAGAGTGGTACAGTCACTTCCCTAGATCACAGAGTGGTACAGTCACTTCCCTAGATCACAGAGTGGTACAGTCACTTCCCTAGATCACAAAGTGGTACAGTCACTTCCCTAGATCACAAAGTGGTACAGTCACTTCCCTAGATCACAGAGTGGTACAGTCACTTCCAAAGATCACAGAGTGGTACAGTCATTTCCCTAGATCACAGAGTGGTACAGTCACTTCCAAAGATCACAAAGTAAGTCACTTCCCATGTAACAGTGTATACACTGTCTTATTAAATTAACACTTATAAACAAACACACCAGCAAAGAAATGCTGCAAACAGATAGACAGATTAAACAGATTTATCTATCAAGTAACAAAGGAAATCACCTGTATTTAATTGAGCCAGTAACACAGGTATATCCTTCATTAAATCTACCGCCAGATATCAATATAAGATATGTCGTGTGAGGAACGTAATGATATATAAATGCACTTTCTTTGTTTTTTACCCGAATCTGTCATGACTGTCAGTGTTAATGCAACATGTGTTTTCGTTTTTGGTGAGAACAGAAACCGGTCCGCTGATAGGGGCAAGGAGGATCGAGTCTCTAACCCTCCCCCCTTCCCTTCGCTAGATGACTCATATGGGCTAAGCGCTTCCTAGTATCTCGCGTGGTCTTCATTAGCAAACTGAATGAAAATTCAATAAGCAAGTTATCCAGATGGCTGCACTGGGAAAAACAGCTTCGGTCCTGAGAATCTTGGTTACAATAAACAAAAAAATGTCACCATGGTCCCAGGACCGATGGATTTCCAGACTTTTATATGTGACTCCCGGTTTAGTCTCCCTCCGCCTTTCCTTCTCTCTCTTCTTTCCTTCATATCTCCTTCTCTCCTCTATTCCTCTCCCGTCTCCCTCTCCCTCACGACTTTTCGGTCCGACTTGGACCATTTACAAAGTCGTCGTAAGCTCCTCTCTCCTATGTGCCGGTTATGTGTGTATTG
>NC_069436.1:7657834-7680334 GCF_026875155.1 Cherax quadricarinatus
ACGGTGAAGAAGACAAAGAAGAAGACGAAGAACAAGACGGTGAAGAAGGCAAAGAGGAAGACAAGGAACAAGACGGTGAAGAAGACAAAGAAGAAGACGAAGAACAAGACGGTGAAGAAGGCAAAGAGGGAAGACAAGGAACAAGACGGTGAAGAAGACAAGAAGAAGACGAAGAACAAGACGGTGAAGAAGGCAAAGAGGAAGACAAGGAACAAGACGGTGAAGAAGACAAAGAAGAAGACGAAGAACAAGACGGTGAAGAAGGCAAAGAGGAAGACAAATTGGAAGACAAGGAACAAGACGGTGAAGAAGACAAAGAGGAAGACAAGGAACAAGACGGCGAAGAAGGCAAAGAGGAAGACAAGGAACAAGACGGTGAAGAAGACAAAGAGGAAGACAAGGAACAAGACGCTGAAGAAGACAAAGAGGAAGACAAGGAACAAGACGGCGAAGAAGGCAAAGAGGAAGACAAGGAACAAGACGGTTGAAGGAGACAAGAGGAAGACAAGGAACAAGACGCTGAAGAAGACAAAGGGAAGACAAGGAACAAGACGGCGAAGAAGGCAAAGAGGAAGACGATTAACAAGACGGTGAAGAAGACAATAGACAATACAAGCAGCATGATTAATAAGGCAATGAAAGAGATAAATAACAAAAAATGGACAATACAATGAACAAAACAATGGACAATACAATGAACAAAACAATGGACAATACAATGAACAAAACAATGGACAATACAATGAACAAAACAATGGACAATACAATGAACAAAACAATGGACAATACAATGAACAAAACATAATTATGTGTTTTCCATATATATGCGCAATGATGCGTAATTCTTCATTGTATATAAACCTCACTGTGTATACAACGATACCTGTGTCTCTCCCCTCGTGTGTATTCAACAATGGTAGTTTTCCTCTCATTGTTTATATACCATGAGGTTTCTCTCTCTCTGTGTATATATACTGTGAGGTGTATCTCTCAGTGTATATACACTGAGGGGTGTGTATCTCTCAGTGTATATACACTGAGGGGTGTGTATCTCTCAGTGTATATACACTGAGGAGTGTGTATCTCTCAGTGTATATACACTGAGGGGTGTGTATCTCTCAGTGTATATACACTGAGGGGTGTGTATCTCTCAGTGTATATACACTGAGGGGTGTGTATCTCTCAGTGTATATACACTGAGGGGTGTGTATCTCTCAGTGTATATACATGAGGGGTGTGTATCTCTCAGTGTATATACACTGAGGGGTGTGTGTCTCTCAGTGTATATACACTGAGGGGTGTGTATCTCTCAGTGTTATACACTGAGGGGTGTGTATCTCTCAGTGTATTATACACTGAGGAGTGTGTATCTCTCAGTGTATATACACTGAGGAGTGTGTATCTCTCAGTGTATATACACTGAGGGGTGTGTATCTCTCAGTGTATATACACTGAGAAGTGTATATCTCTCAGTGTATATACACTGAGGGGTGTGTATCTCTCAGTGTATATACACTGACGGGTGTGTATCTCTCAGTGTATATACACTGAGGGGTGTGTATCTCTCAGTGTATATACACTGAGGGGTGTGTATCTGCAAATTAACTTTAATCTGTATCACGAGAATTACAATAATCATGAACTTATTACACAGGTAAATTGCGACCTTAATGATCCACGTGTAGCGGTTATTTATTAAACTTTCTAAAGTAACTAAAGAAAGACAAGTGAGGATGTTTATCATGGAACCTCCGAAGAAACATACCGAGTTAGAAGAGAAGCTAAATTACTGATTCGTGAAACTGTTTAGACAGAGGAAAAGAAACTGGCGGAAACATACCCTATATTCCGGCATATAAGGTGCGCTTTTTTTCCCAAAAATACTCTTGGAAAATGAGCCTGCGCCTTATATGCTCAAGGTTAAGGGTCAAGGGTAGGCTTTGGGTTATGCTTTAGCAGTTGTTTACTAACGTTATGTCACTGTTGCTTGGAAACATTGTGTTATATGTGTTATTTGATCGTGCGCCTTATATGCCGGAAAATACGGTAGTTTTTTTTCTCGTTGCAACAACGTTTATCTGTATGAAGAAACGTAGATTTTGTGAAATGTTATAAATTTTGAGTTTAGGAGAACAGACACGGCAGCAGAGTCAGACTCGACTCTACTATGTCTCTAGGTTCTTTCTCTTCAAAGCTTTAAAAGTCCATGACTTTATCGAATTTTTGACTTGATAAAGCTCTTCGTAGAGTGAATATTTTTTTTACAGTTAAAGCTTTCTGTACATCTGTGTCTTTATTACAGTAGGCAGAACGCTGCTGTATCCAGAGTTCAGATGCTGGTCCAGCAGCAGTGATGTGAAGGGAAGCTGTGGAAGCTTAGGGAGCAGTCTTCATCCCGTACTGGGTTGATAAGAAGACCTGTTGATGATGACAACATCCTTCCTGTGCAACATGAACACCAGCACTCAAGGACGTGACCAGATAACAAGGAAAAACAGCCACAGAGAAAAAAGAAATACAATGGAAAAAACACTAACATAGCTTACCTATCGGATCCTAACCTAACCCAGCTGAATTTTCCCTGTGAGTTCTTTCCCCTCTCACTGAAGCTACAGACTGTTTCCTTACCTTAGATCAATCGAACCCCAGTTATATATAATGTATGATTTAAGTCCCTTTGGATATGACCCACATCAGTCTACGAACATCAAGATAATTGCTGCTGGGAGGGTGGCCAGTATATCTCGCCCTGCTTGGGAACCGAACCAAAGACCTCCCGGTAGACCCACGTGGTCTACCACTGCGTTACAGGTTACTCAGATGACAAGACAATGCAGTAACCGGAACTGCCATCAACCCTTTGTTCTAAGCATGATGACAACAATAAACTAGTAAATAAATTAATAAAGGGATAAATAAGCTAGATGATTTAATAAAAAAAAAAGGTTGCAAGATGTAGTTTGATTATTGTCATGGGGAATGGGAGATAATCAGGAGCGATTTAAGGAAGAGGAAGATAAATGCAATTCCTTCATTAGCATCAGTATACTTCCCTTGGAGAGTAGTTTTCCTCGCAGACTAGAAGAAATATGACAAACCAGCATATTAGTTGAGAACATTGCGTTCCAGTGCAGTCATTTAGACGGCATGTGGTGTGGGAGGATATTCCTGACATAGTTGTCGCGCCTGTGGCCCAAATTATGTCTCGTCTACCAAACTATAAAACAATGGACAAGCCAATTAGAGGAGCCCGTCAGCGTGAGGCTCCGGAACCACTGACGTCGACAACAGACCGGTTGTGAAGGTCCCAAATGTCCACTAAGTCCATACCTGGATTTAATTAATGCTTCCTTAGGGTCAAACCTTAAAGTGATCCAGTGCACCTGGGGTAAATTACAAGCTAAAACCAAATCCATCAAGTAAATGACAAGTAGGTTATACAATTAACTATTTAAATGACAGAAGATATGTCTTATTTGACATCACCAGCTATTACCAGTGTTGTTTGATAGCGTGTGTTGGGGTAATGGGACCAGGAGAGGAAATGTGCATCAGCTCCGCTCTCAAAACCTTTTCCCAACACTTGCATATAGACGCTTCCCTTTTTTCCTGTCATTATCCTGATACAGTTAAAATTGTTTTTTTGCAAAGTTTTATCAATTTCGACCATAAAAGGTAGGATAATAGAGCACTGAGATGACATTCAAGGGTTGTCTCATTCATCAGGAGTGTGTTTACATAGTGCCAGAGGCTATGCTGCCCTCTACAGGCGTTGCATGGAACTCTTGTCATCCGTGTTTGGGAAAGAGTGTCCCCTTGTCGCTAGATGACGGTGTCCGCATAATTGCCATTATCGACATGATTACATGTTCATAAATTATTGCTCTATTATCAATTCTCTTTATTGTTTTATTACCTTGTGACTGGAGAGATGTCGCACTGGTGGTGATGGTGGTGATGATGGTGATGGTGGTGGTGGTGATGATAGTAGTGGTGGTGATGGTGGTGATAGTAGTGGTGGTGGTGGTGATGATGATGGTAGTGGTGTGATGGTGGTGGTGGTGATGGGTAGGGGTGGGGTGGTGATAGTAGTGGTGGTAACAGTGGAGGTGATGAAGGTGGTGGTGGTGATAGTAGTGGTGGTGTAAACAGTGGTGGTGATGAAGGATGGTGGTGGTGATAGTAGGGGTGGTGGTAACAGTGGTGGTGGTGAAGAGTGGGGGTTTGGTGGTGATAGTAGTGGTGGTGTAACATGTGGTGGTGAAGGTGGTGGTGATGGTGGGGGGGTGGGGCGGGGGGTGGCAACATTGGTGGTGGGAAGGGTGTGGTGGTAAACAGTGGTGGGGTAAAGGGGTGGGGGTGGTGGGGGGTGATAGTAGTGGGGGTGGAAACAGTGGTGGTGGTGGTGGTGATAGTAGTGGTGGTGTAACAGTGGGGGTGGTGAAGGGTGGTGGTGGTGGTGGTGATAGTAATGGTGGTGGTAACAGTGGGGGTGGTGAAGGGTGGGGTGGTGGTGGTGATAGTAATGGTGGGGGAAACAGTGGTGGTGGTAAAGGGGTAAACTTTGGTATTCCAGTCTGGTACGAGTGGTGGTGAGGGGGTATTGTTCATCTTATTGATTTAAGAGTCAAAAGAACGCATTAGAGCAATTACATACGCATTCACGGGGGGAGGGGGGGAGGTCATTGTGGAATTCAATAAGAAGCCTTAGTGTAGACACGACTGCTTGATGTATGTTGATGACAGGAGTTCCCACTTGCAACTTGAGAAAGAGCGAGAGAAAGCGAGAGAGAGAAAGCGAGAGAGAGAGAGAGAGAGAGAGAGAGAGAGAGAGAGGGGGGGGCAAAACTTTTGTCTCTCAGCCTCTACAACCATCACTTCCCTTAGTGACTATAATAATCCTCAGTCAGTCTTGCCTCCTCTCTCCTTTTCTTTTGCTAACTTCCTACACTAACTGTTTGCTTCATGCCTTTTTATTCACTCTTTCTCTTAGACTAAATTTACCCCTCCTTTTGGCTCACCAAAACGAAATAACACTATTGGTTTGTTTATAAATATGTTATTACGATTTCGTGAGTCATGATGACTACTTTGAAGGGACTTGAGCTAGAGTTAAAAATCTGCATTTGTGGTCACAGTGGTGGCCCATGATAACCTTCCCATGGTGCATAAATATACCTAATTGCATGACTTTTATTATAGCCAGCTGACCCAGTGGCTTGCACACTGACCTGGAGTTTTATGGTTCACTTGCCATGGGTTCTAACCCCACTCTCCTTTTCTTTGCCACCGTAGTCATCCCTTTCCTTCAGTCTCTACAGTTTCCCCTTCCCGTCTTTAAAACTTCCCCTCATACCATTCGCCTCAATAACAACCAACGGCACATTCCCCCTTTACATCCCCGAGAAAGAAGAAAGGGAACAATTTCTCTCTCTCCTCCTCTCTCTCTCTCTCTCTCTCCCTCTCTCTCTCTCTCTCTCTCTCTCTCTCTCTCTCTCCTCTCTCTCTCTCTCTCTCTCTCTCTCTCTCTCCCTTCTCTAACGTCTTCCCCTTTTCCTTCCTTTCTCCCCTTTTACACTCCTTGGTAATTCCTTCAAATGCTGACGCCGCGAGTGTCAGCCTTCCCATGTTAGCTGACGAGAATCGGACATCCTGCTTGTGGAATTCGTAGCCGCTTTAAGGTAGTTCTGATCTTCTTTTTCCTCTGTTTTTATTCTCTGCTACTTTATTCTCCTTCTCCCTTTTCGTCTTCAACTCTGTTTTATTTATTTATTTATTTATTTTTGGCTATTCCATGTTCTGATATTTCTTCTCTTTACTGATGATCCTGTGTTTTCATTTCTTGTCCATCTCCATCTTTGTATTTGTCTTCGTGTCTTCTTCTGTTTCTTTCTTCTTCTTCTATCTTCTTATTCTTCTTCTTATTATTATTATTCTTTTTCTTCATTTCTCTCATTTTCTTGTGTTTTCCTTTCTCGTGTCTCACTGTACTCCGTTGGTTACACTAAACTTTAGAGAAAATAAAGATGAGGAACATGAAGGAAGATAATGAACATGAAAGATAAAGAGGATGAAGGAAGACGAAGTTAAATAAGGGTGAGGAATATAAAGAAATATGAAGGAAGCCGAAGAAAGATAGGGAGAATAAAAGATTCGGAGAAGGGAGTGAATAGGAAGTGAAACTGCCCTTCGAAGCATCGCCACCCAGGGAAGGGTTAATGACTCTCAAAACCGAATAATCTTGGGAAGCAATTAACCCTGGAGTGTCAATTAACCTGGGAGGTTAATTAACCTGGAAGGTTAATACCTGAGAATCCCTCCCCCTCCCTAGGAATATGTCCTCCGGGATGCCACCCGTGACGGTAGATTAACACCCAGGCACCTACTTACTGCCGGGTGAGAACATAAGGTAAGCAGGTGTATGGAGACCTTAACTCCCCACCCATCCCGGTGCATCTCGCTTGGCCCAGGTGTCGAACCCGGGTCCTCTCGTTTGTGAGCCGAACGAGAGAACACTCGAATAAGCACAGATAGTTAAGATGTTAGATAAGTATCTTATATATTCATCTAGCGATGTTGAATATTATTATTATTATTATTATTATTATTATTATTATTATTATTATTATTATTATTATTATTTTATATATTTTTTGTTGATTCCTTCAAATAAAGCACTTCCTCAAAATTATAATATGTGTGATGGCACCGTGGTTGTTTAATATATTTATAGATGGGGTTGTAAGAGAAGTAAATGCGAGGGTCTTGACAAGAGGCGTGGAGTTAAAAGATAAAGAATCAAACACAAAGTGGGAGTTGTCACAGTTGCTCTTTGCTGATGACACTGTGCTCTTGGGAGATTCTGAAGAGAAGTTGCAGAGATTGGTGGATGAATTTGGTAGGGTGTGCAAAAGAAGAAAATTAAAGGTGAATACAGGAAAGAGTAAGGTTATGAGGATAACAAAAGATTAGGTGATGAAAGATTGGATATCAGATTGGAGGGAGAGAGTATGAAGGAGGTGAACGTATTCAGATATTTGGGAGTGGACGTGTCAGCGGATGGGTCTATGAAAGATGAGGTGAATCATAGAATTGAGGGGAAAAGGGTGAGTGGTGCACTTAGGAGTCTGTGGAGACAAAGAACTTTGTTTCCCTTTGGGGGCAAAGGGGGAATGTATTAGAGTATAGTTTTACCAACGCTCTTATATGGGTGTGAAGCGTGGGTGATGAATGTTGCAGCGAGGAGAAGGCTGGAGGCATTGGAGATGTCATGTCTGAGGCAATGTGTGAGTGTGAATATAATGCAGAGATATTCGTAGTTTGGAAGTTAGGAGGAGGTGCGGGATTACCAAAACTGTTGTCCAGAGGGCTGAGGAAGGGTTGTTGAGGTGGTTCGGACATGTAGAGAGAATGGATCGAAACAGAATGACTTCAAGAGTGTATCAGTCTGTAGTGGAAGGAAGGCGGGGTAGGGGTCGGCCTAGGAAAGGTTGGAGGGAGGGGATAAAGGAGGTTTTGTGTGCGAGGGGCTTGGACTTCCAGCAGGCATGCGTGAGCGTGTTTGATAGGAGTGAATGGAGACAAATGGTTTTTAATACTTGACGTGCTGTTGGAGAGTGTGAGCAAAGTAGCATTTATGAAGGGGTTCAGGGAAACCGGCAGTCCGGACTTAGTCTGGAATGTAGGAAATACTGTGCATTGCCTCTGAAGGAGGGGTGTTAAGTTGCAGTTAAAACTGTAGGTAACACTTCTGGCAAGACAGTGATGGAGGAATGATGGTGAAAGTTTTTTTTTTCGGGCCACCTGCCTTTGGTGGGAATGGGCCAGGTGATAATAATAATAATAAATAATAATATAATAATAAAATAATATAATAATAATAAATAATATAATAAAAATAACCAATCTCAGCTCAGTAAAGCATAAAAAAAAAAAAATGTCGGAGAGGAACCGTACGGGAGCCTGGAGTCCAGTTCTCAGCGATCCATTACGATGGAATGTTAACGGTAAATATTTACATTCCTCATGTTGAGGTAATTGCGTCTTCCACAGTCAAAATAAAGTAAATCGTGCTGCTGAGAGAAGGATCGCTCGGAAAAAAATGAATAGAGTTGATCAAATTGAATGAAATAGACGTAGGTATCCAATTTTTGTCTGCAAATGTATTTAATGTATCGAAGGGGAAAAGAGGATTTTATACCGTCTTTCTCAGATGTTAAAAATGTTGAGTTAGTGACTCTTAGAGGTAAAAAAAAAATATTGAATCAGTCTCTCTCAGACGTAAAAAAATATTGAATCAGTCTCTCTAAGACGTAAAAAAAAATATTGAATCAATCTCTCTCAGACGTAAAAAAAAATATTTACATCTCTTGACCCGTAAAAAAAATATTGAAATCAATCTTCTCAGTCGTAAAAAAAATATTGAATCACTGTTTCTCAGACGTAAAAAAAATACTGACTCAGTCTCTCTCAGACGTAAAAAATATTGAATTATTTACCGGGACGCGGGGGCGTTGACCCCGGACACACCCTGAATATTCACTGAAAGGTGAATATTCTCTGTGTAAATACAATGATGTTTAAATTATCTTTACTAAGGTATTATGTGTTCTGTAGTGGTACACAGTGAGTGCGCTTAATGACCCGTGTAGAAGGTAGGTGAAATAACAGTTTAACCACCACTGTGAATGGTAAGTTTTATATACTGAGAAGTGTGTATGACTGAATTATATACCGTGAGGTGTGTTTTGATTGAATTAATATCACCCGAGGTGGTATTTTCAATGCATTACAACCTGAGGGGACATCTTACAGTGTATATACACTGTGTACGTGTATTTATCTTTCTGTGTATTACACGTAGTCTTGCCCATGTATACAAGTGACATACAACCTTGATGACCTGGTGTAGTAGTTTGATTTTAACATCAAGTAATTGATGTTGCTGGACAAACTTTACCTCCTGGAAAGACATAGTTGAGAAAAGACAAAGGGAGACGGGTACGAGGGGATAGATATGAGGGGGATAGACTTGAGGAAGGATAGACTTGGAAGGATAAGACTTGAGGAAGGATAGACTTGAGGAAGGATAGACTTGAGGGAGGATAGACTTGAAGGAAAGACTTGAGGAAGGATAGACTTGAGGAAGGATAGACTTGAGGAAGGATAGACTTGAGGAAGGATAGACTTGAGGAAGGACAGACTTGAAGGATAGACTTGAGGAAGGATAGAAATGTAGTTAGGTCTGTTCGTCTTGTATAGAAGATTACAAGATGTTAATTATTGGATAAAATTATATTATTGCTTACCCACACAAGACACTGTATGGTCCTTACGGGCTTATCGCTTTCCCTGGCCCTGACTGTACCTGCGATCACCTAGACAGGGAGGGAGAAGCACCTTGATAGTCACCTAGTTTGACATAACCAGAGAGTGTTATTAAAATGCATCAAAGCGGTAAAGGAAATGTGCGCCTGGATGAGCACAGAGACATAATGACTGTTGATGAGGTCGTAATGAGTGTAGTGGTATAGTGGTGGTATAGTGGTGGTATAGTGGTGATATAGTGGTGGTATAGTGGTGGTATAGTGGTGGTATAGTGGTGGTATAGTGGTGATATAGTGGTGGTATAGTGGTGGTATAGTGGTGGTGTAGTGGTGGTATAGTGGTGGTATAGTGGTGGTATAGTGGTGGTATAGTGGGGTATGTGGTATAGTGGTGATATAGTGGTGGTATAGTGGTGGTATAGTGGTGGTGTAGTGGTGGTATAGTGGTGGTATAGTGGTGGTATAGTGGTGGTATAGTGGTGGTATAGTGGTGGTGTAGTGGTGGTATAGTGGTGGTATAGTGGTGGTATAGTGGTGGTATAGTGGTGGTATAGTGGTGGTATAGTGGTGGTATAGTGGTGGTGTAGTGTGGTATAGTGGTGGTATAGTGGTGGTATAGTGGTGGTGTATGTGGTGATATAGTGGTGGTGTAGTGGTGGTATAGTGGTGGTATAGTGGTGGTATAGTGGTGGTATAGTGGTGTAGTGGTGGTATAGTGGTGGTATAGTGGTGGTATAGTGGTGGTATAGTGGTGGTATAGTGGTGGTATAGTGGTGGTATAGTGGATGGTATAGTGGTGGTATAGTGGTGGTATAGTGGTGGTGTAGTGGTGGTATAGTGGTGGTGTAGTGGTGGTATAGTGGTGGTATAGTGGTGGTATAGTGGTGGTATAGTGATGGTGTAGTGGTGGTATAGTGGTGGTATAGTGGTGGTATAGTGGTGGTATAGTGGTGGTATAGTGGTGGTATAGTGGTGGTATAGTGGTGGTATAGTGGTGGTATAGTGGTGGTATAGTGGTGGTATAGTGGTGGTAGTGGTGGTATAGTGGTGGTAGTGGTGGTATAGTGGTGGTATAGTGGTGATATAGTGGTGGTATAGTGGTGGTATAGTGGTGGTATAGTGGTGGTAAGTGGGTATAGTGGTGGTATTTGTGGTGGTAGTGGTGGTATAGTGGTGGTATAGTGGTGTATAGTGGTGGTATAGTGTGGTTTATAGTGGTGGTTATAGTGGTGGTATAGTGGTGTATGGTGGTATAGTGGTGGTATAGGTGGTATTAGTGGTGGTTATGGTGGTATAGTGGTGGTATAGTGGTGGTATAGTGGTGGTATAGTGGTGGTAGTGGTGGTATAGTGGTGGTTATGTGGTGGTATAGTGGTGGTATAGTGGTGGTATAGTGGTGATATTTGTGGTGGTATAGTGGTGGTATGTGGTGGTATAGTGGTGGTTTAGTGGTGGTTTATAGTGGTGGTATAGTGGTGGTAGTGGTGGTAGTGGTGGTGGTATAGTGGTGGTATAGTGGTGGTGTAGTGGTGGTATGGTGGTAGTGGTGGTAGTGGGTGGTGGTATAGTGGTGGTATAGTGGTGGTAGTGGTGGTTAGTGGTGGTGGTATGTGGTGGTATAGTGGTGGTTAGTGGTGGTATGTGGGGTATGTGGTGGTATAGTGGTGGTATAGTGGTGGTATAGTGGTGGTAGTGGTGGTTAGTGGGGTGGTGTATAGTGTGGTAAGTGGTTGTAGTGGTGGTATTAGTGGTGGTTATAGTGGTGGTATAGTGGTGGTATAGTGGTGGTATAGTGGTGGTATAGTGGTGGTATAGTGGTGGTATAGTGGTGGTTAGTGGTGTTAGTGGTGGTATAGTGGTGGTATAGTGGTGGTATAGTGGTGGTATAGTGGTGGTAGTGGTGGTTAGTGGTGGTATAGTGGTGGTATAGTGGTGGTATAGTGGTGGTATAGTGGTGGTATAGTGGTGGTATAGTGGTGGTATAGTGGTGGTATAGTGGTGGTTATAGTGGTGGTATAGTGGTGGTATAGTGGTGGTATAGTGGTGGTATAGTGGTGGTAGTGTGATATAGTGGTGGTATAGTGGTGGTATAGTGGTGGTATAGTGGTGGTATAGTGGTGGTTAGTGGTGGTTGTGGTGGTATAGTGGTGGTTAGTTGGTGGTATATTTGGGGATTTTAGTCGTGTATTAAGTTTGGTATAGGGTGGTATTGTGGTGGTAAGTGGTGTATAGTGGTGGTATAGTGTGGTATAGTTTGTGGTATGTGGTGGTATAGTCGATGTACAGTTGGTGGTGCTGTGTAATGGTGGTACGGTATTTCCCGGTGGTATAGTGGTGTGTATAGTGGTGTTTAGTGTGGTGTGTATATATTGTGTTATAGTGGTGGTTATAGTGGTGGTAGTTGGCGCTGATCGTTTAGGTCATATTATGTGCTTATCAGGGTTGGTATATTACCTATGTGGTGGATGTGTTGTGTGTGTGGTAAGTGTGTATAGTGTGTGTATAGTGTGTGTGGTTATGGTGGTATAAGTGATGGTACTACCTAGTCATAGTCGGTTTATAGTAGTGTAGCATATGTGGTCATCACCTGGGTATATGATGGTGCGTCAGGTTATATACCTCTCGGTCATAAAGTGTCGTTTATAGTCTCATGCTAGGATTTATGGTGGTATAGTGCGCTGTCAAGTTGTGGTATGGGGTGTATAATGTTATGGCACTACGATGTGTATGTGCAGTGGTTTGTTGTGTAAGGTGGTAGCCGGCTTTTGTGATGCGGTGAGACAAACAATGCAGCAACGATAGAAATATTGGATTATTTGCGTGTTTTTTTTTTATCTCTGGTGATATAAGTGATTCGAATGTTGGTTCGGCCTTATGTTTTTTGTTATGTTGCGTGGGTGCGATAATGTGGTGCAATGGTGGTAGGTATTGGTGTCAGTATGGTGTGTGTGTGTTGTGATGTGTACTCAATTTGTGTTGAGGTGATGGTCACAGTGGAACAGCCTTTTGTCGTCGTTATGGTGCAACAATGATCGCACTGCGTGCAGACTTTATATGTAGCATGTGTGGTGCAATGATGATGTCTGTGGTAGCTAAATGTCGCAACTAGTGGTAGGCAATCAATTGTTTCGCATAAGTGTGTAGCAATACAATGATCGCAACAGTTGTGTGCATGATCGCAAATGTGGTAGAACAATGATGATACGAGTGGTGCTACAATGTGATGCGTGTGTAGCATAAATGATGTTGATACAGTGTGTATGCAACAATGATACGTAACATGTGGTATTGGCGTATACATTGATGTAACATGAAATGCGACATATGATCGAGAGTGGTAGCAAGCAATGATCAACAGTGGTGCAACAGATGCTGCGTCAGCAGTGCTACAAAAAATGATCGCATAGAGTGTACAACAATGTATCTACATGATCCTCACGATGCCAATCGCCTATCCACAAGTAACCTCTGCCGCTCACAGTGTACGCAACTCTGTCTGCAGACTGATATAATCTTATCCCATACGTGATATTTAGCAAATTTTATGGGAAGCCTTTGTTTAGTAGTAAGGAGTGTTGAGTATTTTGTTAAAAAACTTTGAGTACAAAATTGGATAATGACATATATATATAGTAATTATTTTATATATTTGAGATATATTTAATATATAATATATATTATATGATATATTATATTATATTTATATTTAATATATATATTGACGTCATATGGTGGATGATAATTATTAATGTTAAATCTTACTTTAGGATGTGTGTAAGTAAGACTCATGGAACAGTTGGTATCAATTCATGTCTGAAACGTTGTACAATGACTCGTCACAGTAGGTACATTCAACTGTCGACTACAGTAGGCAGCAAAGCACGTAAACATGTAAAGACAATATCAATCAGTCGTTCACCCTTAAAGATTGTTTTCTTCAGTCCTCTGATAAATGTGTTGAACTGTACGTAAGTGTCTTTTTTCACATCTTGTCTGTATCACCGTTGCATTTTTCATCTGTCCTCATCAGGAGTCGAGTCTCAGTTCCTGGCCCCGCCTCTTCGCTGGTCGCTACCAGGTCCACTCTCTCCCTGGTCCATGAGATTTATCGTATCTCTTCTTAAAGCTATGTATGGTGTGTGTGTGTGTGTGTGTGTGTGTGTGTGTGTGGTTTGCACGTGTGGGTGTGCGTGTGTGCGTGTAGCGGGTGAAGTCAGCCACCGTGTCTTCCCGTGGACCACCCCCACATCCGGAAACACATCCGCTCAACACCATCAATAATCAAGCGAAATTAGCGAATATTGAGAATTTTCCCTCTGATACACACTAATATTCCACCTCAAATTTGGTGTCAAAACTCAAAGGAATTCTTTTATTGTTTTCACATTTTTCTTTCTCACTTTTTTCTTTCTTTCTTGGATTCCTCATTTTCTCTTTCTCTACCTACTTACTTTAACTGTTGTATTATACAGCTATACATGTGTTCAACGAGGCTATACTGTTTACGTCGGAATTTATTTTTTTTAGTTTCTAGTGGTACGGTAAAGGTTGTTGTACATATTACCTCCTCGCTGATATAAATTTTAGCTCTCTATTACTCTGTGTCGACATGTTTAAATCAATTTATCATTATTTCAGTAGTTTCTTGTTTAGGTTCTGAAGTATGCATAACATGTGCCGGGTGTGCATTTGTAACCTGAAGTCACCTTGTTGATGCATGCTTCAGGAGAGAGGTAAGGTGTAATGTCGACCCCCAAGACTGTTTCTCTGTCTGATACCTGCAGTTGCTTGTCCTCTCAGGTGATGATTTCTCGTCAGTTGCCTCGTTCCATCTTCCATCTTCATTACTCGGGAGTTAAACTCTAGCCATCACTTTTTAGACCCTTCCTGCAGCCCAGTCTTGATTTTTGCTGCCGTCTTCCGTTTCTTTACCTCTTATCAGTATTTAGGAGTCAACTTTCTCTGGTAGATTGTTTACATTAATACTAAACTGAATAGGTGCTAGAACTGATGCCTCGGGCACTCCGTTCGCTACTTTTGATCAGTTGGACTGTTGTCTCTCCTGCAAGTAACTCCCTGAACAACTGAGGCACTAAATCCGTTACTCAGATTTGTATACCTCCTGTTTGTAAGTCTGTAATGAGGCACAGTGCCAACTACTGCCTGACAGTCGGGGGGGGGGAGGGGATAAGGCAGTCTGCCTAATCTAATCTTGCCAGATTTTAGTTAGTCCGTCGCCAAGAATTCTACAAAAATGCGTGAGACGATTTGTCTTCGTTAATTCTGCGTTGTTGTTCGGTAATGAAGCCACTTGCCTCAGGATGGTCCAATAATCTCCAGTTTATCTTTTCCATCACATCCCACAGTGTGGAAATCCGTGACACTGACAAGCGCTTTTATTTTTCATGTATATTATTTTTAATCCTTCCTGTGGTTAGCTCTTACTACTCCTTAATCTAATACTCCTCTTGGTTTAATCTCTTGGTTGTCTAATACCACCTCTTGGTTAACCTCCGTATGGTTTTAATACTCCTCTGGTTTTAATACCTCTCTGGTTCTACATACCCCTTTGGAAATCCTCCTCTAAAGTTTTAATATTCTTGTTTAATATTTTGTAATCCTCCTTGGTTGTACGCTCTTACTACCTCCTCTTAGATCTAATACCTCCTCTTGGTTTTAATACCTCCTCTTGGTTTTAATACCTCCTCTTGGTTTTAATACCTCCTCTTGGTTTTAATACCTCCTCTTGGTTTTAATACCTCCTCTTGGATCCAATACCTCCTCTTGGATCTAATACCTCCTCTAGGATCTAATACCTCCTCTTGGATCGTAATACCTCCTCTTGGATTTAATACCTCCTCTTGGATTTAATACCTCCTTTGGATCCTAATACCACCTCTTGGATCTAATACCTCCTCTGGATCTAATACTAAAAAACCTCCTCTTGGATCTAATACCTCCTCTTGGATCTAATACCTCCTCTAGGATCTAATACCTCCTCTTGGATCTAATACCTCCTCTAGGATCTAATACCTCCTCTAGGATCTAATACCTCCTCTTGGATCGAATACCTCCTCTTGGATCTAATACCTCCTCTAAGATCTAATACCTCCTATTGGATCTAATACCACCTCTTGGATCTAATACCTCCTCTAGGATCTAATACCTCCTCTTGGATCTAATACCTCCTCTTGGATCTAATACCTCCTCTAGGATCTAATACCTCCTCTAGGACCTAATACCTCCTCTTGGATCGAATACCTCCTCTTGGATCTAATACCTCCTCGTGGATCTAATACCTCCTCGTGGATCTAATACCTCCTCGTGGATCTAATACCTCCTCTTGGATCTAACACCTCCTCTTGGATCTAACACCTCCTCTTGGATCTAATACCTCCTCTTGGATCTAATACCTCGTATTGGATCTAATACCTCCTCGTGGATCTAATACCTCCTCTTGGATCAAACACCTCCTCTTGGATCTAACACCTCCTCTTGGATCTAACACCTCCTCTTGGATCTAATACCTCCTCGTGGATCTAATACCTCTCGTGTATCTAATACCTCCTCGTGGATCTAATACCTCCTCTTGGATCTAATACCTCCTCTTGGATCTAACACCTCCTCTTGGATCTAATACCTCCTCTTGGATCTAAAACCTCCTCGTGGATCTAACACCTCCTCTTGGATCTAACACCTCCTCTTGGATCTACACCTCCTCTTGGATCTAATACCTCCTCTTGGATCTAACACCTCCTCTTGGATCTAACACCTCCTCTTGGATCTAACACCTCCTCTTGGATCTAATACCTCCTCGTGGATCTAATACCTCCTCTTGGATCTAATACCTCCTCTTGGATCTAATACCTCCTCGTGGATCTAATACCTCCTCTTGGATCTAACACCTCCTCTTGGATCTAACATCTCCTCTTGGATCTAACTACCTCCTCTTGGATCTAATACCTCCTCTGGATCTAAACCTCCTCTTGGATCTAACACCTCCTCTGGATCTAATACCTCCTCTTGGATCTAATACCTCCTCTTGGATCAACACCTCCTCTTGGATCTAATACCTCCTCTGGATCTAAAACCTCCTCGTGGATCTAACACCTCCTCTTGGATCTAAATCTCCTCTTGGATCTACCCTCCTCTTGGATCTAATACCTCCTCTTGGATCTAATACCTCCTCTTGGATCTAACACCTCCTCTTGGATCTAACACCTCCTCTTGGATCTAATACCTCCTCTTGGATCTAAACCTCTCTTGGATCTAATACCTCCTCTTGGATCTAATACCTCCTCGTGGATCTAATACCTCCTCGTGGATCTAACACCTCCTCTTGGATCTAATATCTCCTCTGGATCTAATACCTCCTCTTGGATCTAACAACTCCTCTTGGATCTAACACCTCCTCCTTCTGGGATCTAATACCTCCTCTTGGATCTAATACCTCCTCGTGGATATAATACTCTCCTCTTGGATCTAATACCTCCTCTTGGATCTAATACCTCCTCTTGGATCTATCACCTCCTCTTTGATCTAATACCTCCTCTTGGATCTCACACCTTCTCTTGGATCTAACACCTCCTCTTGGATCTAATACCTCCTCGTGGATCTAATACCTCCTCTTGGATCTAATACCTCCTCGTGGATCTAATACCTCCTCTTGGATCTAATACCTCCTCGTGGATCTATCACCTCCTCTTGGATCTAACACCTCTTCAATCCCAATCAATTTACTCTTAAGAGTAAAAGTTTTAATTGATTACAAGAAGCTTCTCCATCTTCTTGTTCTTCCTGTTGATCCTGTTAAGAAGTCTTCTTTATCTTCTTTGTTATTTTTTAGCCTCTTATACGTAATTATCACATTTCTTCCCCTCCTTTCTTTACCAACGAGGCTTTGTTGAATAACATCAGTCTACCTTAGTCATCATTGTCAATAACATCAGTCTGACTTCGTAATCATTTGGCTTAAGTACTGTCAGCCAGTCTGAAGCTTTTGATTGGACTTTTTATCCCAAATCTAATTTCTCTAAATATACGGACACCATACTGTTGATGCATAGTCCAATTTTGACCTTACTTACGTACCAATTAGCTTTTTTTTTTCTTAGCGTTTTTCCCATCTCTATATCTGCAGGCTGTCTCGGATTAGCCAGGTACTGCACGAGTCGCTAGTAACTTGTTTTGATCGTTAGGGAAAAATATGGACGACTCTGTATGGAGCTTTGTCGAGTCATGTTTCAATCTGTGTAGATCTTTATCATGCTTCACTCTGTGTAGAGATTTTTCCTGCTTCAATTTGTGTAGAGCTTTATCGTGTTTAACTCTGTGTAGAGCTTTATCTTGTTTCACTCTGTGTAGAGCTTTATGAAGTGATGTTTTCGTTCTGTGTAGAGCTTTATCAAGTCCTAACTTGAAAATAAATCGAACCTTAGTCCACAAGAAACGTATTGCTGTTCATGGTATACCAAACACCGAAGAATACAAGTCACAATAACGTGGCTGGAACAATTCACAACCTAGGCACACATGAAAAAGAGGAAATCCATACTTAACAATGGTCCAGGAGTGAGCGAAACGTCTCGTTTACCTCCTTTTCATAAGTGTGGAAATTTTGTGATGCCAGACGACTTTCCATGAGTGATGAAGGGGGGGAGGGGGTGAAATAAATGCTCCCGCATACCAGTTCTAGCAGATGGTACAAAAAAGTAATGAGGGAATGAGAAGGAGAGACAACTTCACTCGTAAACACAATAACATCAGTCGCGATTGATAGTTTAGGAATCGTAAATAAAACCTTTTACACGAAATCTTCCACATCTCTTTCACTCTATATATTAAAACGGTCATTGAATATACATCAGATGCTTCAGTCGTAGGAGGCCCCGAGTTGGTACTTCCGTAGTTTCAACCGTCTTGTTTATATGTCTGTAGCGAGCGATAACTCGGGGCCTCCTGCGAGTAGGGAGGCTCAGAGTTATTGTTTACTACAAACATCATATACATACAAGACGGATGTAACTACGGGAGTACCAGCTAGGGGTCTCCTATGATTGAAACACCATGTAACACCAGCTGGGATAGCGGCGGGTGAGATTATGTAGCACCAGCTGGGGGAATATTATTGATATTGGCAGCATTTCTCTTGTGTTTTGAAAGTTCTCATTTTCCACCTTGTCATTTTCTTGGCTTTCGCGACATTTGCTTTACTGAGGTCGAGTTCGAATAACAACCTGTGTGGCGAGGCCAGCAATCTGTGCAGGTTATTTCTTAATGTTTCCTGATCTCCAGATCTTCTTGTTATGTTCCTTAATCTCTAGATCTTCTTGCAATGTTCCCTTACCTTCAGATCTTCTTGTCATCTTCCATAATCTCCAGATCTTCTTGCAATGTTCCCTTACATTTTCAGGTATTTATTATCCTCATTAGCCTCACGTCGTCCGCTATAAGGGATGCATGACTGTCTCGTCAAGTATATCATTTACATACATCAGGAACAGTACCGGTTCCAGTAGGTAATCCTCGTTTGACTCTCTTAATGCTAGTCCCGCCCGACACTTCTTCCTGGATATTAATTTGGTCTTCACCCCCCTCCCCGGTCCTTTAGTGATTCTTTGATCCATGGAGGTGCGTTCCTCGTCATATCTTTCTGTTCTTCCAGCTGGTGAATTAGTTTCTTGTGAGATATAATATTAAAGGGTTTCCTACAGTCCAGGAACATGCAGTTCACCCACCTCTCTGTTTTTAAAGCTTCCAAGGAAGGCTGAGTCTAGCCGGGATTGTCTGGTTCCCAGCACCTGGTCTACCATTGGGTAAGATTACCACGCAGTGGGTTGCTAGACAACAAGTATTTTTTGCACTCTGGTAAATTACTGGTCTTTTCTGTCCCATGAACATTTATGATGGCAGGTAAATCTTACAAACTTCTACTTACATTCAGTCTACATTTATATGTATTTTCCTGTGTGTTTCTTATTAGTTATTATTCCTTTAGTAGTTTCCACTTAATCAGGTGAGCTATGAGATCTGTCTGTGGGGACCGTGCTCTGAGGAGCGGGTGAGAGATATCAACTTCCCTCAGTCATCTCTCCCTGTGGAGCGGGTGAAAGATATCAACTTCCCTCAGTCATCTCTCCCTGTGGAACGGGTGAGAGATATCAACTTCCCTCAGTCATCTCTCCCTGTGGAACGGGTGAGAGATATCAACTTCCCTCAGTCATCTCTCCCTATGGAGCGGGTGAGAGATATCAACTTCCCTCAGTCATCTCTCCCTATGGAGCGGGTGAGAGATATCAACTTCCCTCAGTCATCTCTCCTGTGGAACGGTGAGAGATATCAACTTCCCTCATCATCTCTCCCTATGGAGCGGTGAGAGATATCAACTTCCCTCAGTCATCTCTCCTATGGAGGGGTGAGAGATATCAACTTCCCTCAGTCATCTCTCCCTGTGGAACGGGTGAGAGATATCAACTTCCCTCAGTCATCTCTCCCTGTGGAGCGGGTGAGAGATATCAACTTCCCTCAGTCATCTCTCCCTTGTGGAACGGGTGAGAGATATCAACTTCCCTCAGTCATCTCTCCCTATGGAGCGGTGAGAGATATCAACTTCCCTCAGTCATCTCTCCCTATGGAGCGGGTGAGAGATATCAACTTCCCTCAGTCATCTCTCCCTGTGGAACGGGTGAGAGATATCAACTTCCCTCAGTCATCTCTCCCTGTGGAACGGGTGAGAGATATCAACTTCCCTCAGTCATCTCTCCCTATGGAGCGGGTGAGAGATATCAACTTCCCTCAGTCATCTCTCCCTATGAAGCGGGCGAGAGATATCAACTTCCCTCAGTCATCTCTCCCTGTGGAACGGGTGAGAGATATCAACTTCCCTCAGTCATCTCTCCCTATGGAGCGGGTGAGAGATATCAACTTCCCTCAGTCATCTCTCCCTATGGAGCGGGTGAGAGATATCAACTTCCCTCAGTCATCTCTCCCTGTGGAACGGGTGAGAGATATCAACTTCCCTCAGTCATCTCTCCCTATGAAGCGGGTGAGAGATATCAACTTCCCTCAGTCATCTCTCCCTATGAAGCGGGCGAGAGATATCAACTTCCCTCAGTCATCTCTCCCTGTGGAACGGGTGAGAGATATCAACTTCCCTCAGTCATCTCTCCCTATGGAGCGGGTGAGAGATATCAACTTCCCTCAGTCATCTCTCCCTATGGAGCGGGTGAGAGATATCAACTTCCCTCAGTCATCTCTCCCTGTATTGCGAGACATGATATACATTTTTTTTCATAACAATCCCTTAAATTGCAGATGGGAAGTGGAACAATTTTTTCGGTCCGTCCTTGATCGAAAAATAAAGCAGAAAAATCAAGACACACGTGTAACATTTGGGAATCTTCATCCACAAATAAAGATTCTCCAAATGTTGAACAAGTGTCTCAGTCTTCAACTTGTCGGATTTCTAAGCCATTTACATCAATTAACGAATGACGAGTGTCTCAGTCTTCAACTTGTCGGATTTCTAAGCCATTTACATCAATTAACGAATGACGAGTGTCTCAGTCTTCAACTTGTCGGATTTCTAAGCCATTTACATCAATTAACGAATGACGAGTGTCTCAGTCTTCAACTTGTCGGATTTCTAAGCCATTTACATCAATTAACGAATGACGAGTGTCTCAGTCTTCAACTTGTCGGATTTCTAAGCCATTTACATCAATTAACGAATGACGAGTGTCTCAGTCTTCAACTTGTCGGATTTCTAAGCCATTTACATCAATTAACGAATGACGAGTGTCTCAGTCTTCAACTTGTCGGATTTCTAAGCCATTTACATCAATTAACGAATGACGAGTGTCTCAGTCTTCAACTTGTCGGATTTCTAAGCCATTTACATCAATTAACGAATGACGAGTGTCTCAGTCTTCAACTTGTCGGATTTCTAAGCCATTTACATCAATTAACGAATGACGAGTGTCTCAGTCTTCAACTTGTCGGATTTCTAAGCCATTTACATCAATTAACGAATGACGAGTGTCTCAGTCTTCAACTTGTCGGATTTCTAAGCCATTTACATCAATTAACGAATGACGAGTGTCTCAGTCTTCAACTTGTCGGATTTCTAAGCCATTTACATCAATTAACGAATGACGAGTGTCTCAGTCTTCAACTTGTCGGATTTCTAAGCCATTTACATCAATTAACGAATGACGAGTGTCTCAGTCTTCAACTTGTCGGATTTCTAAGCCATTTACATCAATTAACGAATGACGAGTGTCTCAGTCTTCAACTTGTCGGATTTCTAAGCCATTTACATCAATTAACGAATGACGAGTGTCTCAGTCTTCAACTTGTCGGATTTCTAAGCCATTTACATCAATTAACGAATGACGAGTGTCTCAGTCTTCAACTTGTCGGATTTCTAAGCCATTTACATCAATTAACGAATGACGAGTGTCTCAGTCTTCAACTTGTCGGATTTCTAAGCCATTTACATCAATTAACGAATGACGAGTGTCTCAGTCTTCAACTTGTCGGATTTCTAAGCCATTTACATCAATTAACGAATGACGAGTGTCTCAGTCTTCAACTTGTCGGATTTCTAAGCCATTTACATCAATTAACGAATGACGAGTGTCTCAGTCTTCAACTTGTCGGATTTCTAAGCCATTTACATCAATTAACGAATGACGAGTGTCTCAGTCTTCAACTTGTCGGATTTCTAAGCCATTTACATCAATTAACGAATGACGAGTGAGTAAAAAAAAAAATCCATAGGAGGTGAAGACACGTTCCTTAACAGTAAACTCTTTTATAAAACCCCTCTAAAAAATGAGTGTTTTATGATATTGAAAAAGGCCAATCCAAAATTGAACAGTTCTTAATATGAAGGGCTTTCTACTAGCTATTCGATTTTGGATGCAGTATGTTAATCATATACATCGCACTATATACAGAGGAGTTTATAAGAGAGTTGACTGTACTATGTGGCAGCTGGGGGTGAGAGGGAAGGGGTTCTTGGCAGCTGGGGAGGAGGGAGAAGGGGTTCCTGGCAGCTAGGGAGGAGGGGGAAGGGGTTCCTGGCAGCTGGTGGAGAAAGGGGAAGGGGTTCCTGGCAGCTGGGGAAGGAGAGGGAAAGGGTTCTTGGCTGCTGGGGGAGGAGAGGGAATAG
>NC_069436.1:7685334-7717834 GCF_026875155.1 Cherax quadricarinatus
CATTGCAGTGCCTTCCCTGTTATCCCTGCCTGGTCCTCCAGCTTTTTCACTAATCCCTGATGTGGAACTGTGTGTGTGTGTGTGTGTGTGTGTGTGTGTGTAGATAAACCCCATGCTATCTGCTACCTTTTTAAATTGCTCTCATGTTATCCATGCTGCTATCTATAAGGCTATCTGTAGCATGTGTAGGTAGGTCTCATTTTGTGTGCCATGCAACTAATCCTGCAGTATTTTATGCTGTCATGCTGTCTGTCATGCTATCATGCTGTCTTTTATGCTATCATTATCTCTGTCATGCTTTCGTGGTCTCTATCATGCTGTTTATCGTGCTTTCTGTTATGATGTCATTCTGTCTGTTCGGCTGTCATTCTGTCTGTCATACTGTCAGACTGTCATTCTGTCTGTCATACTATCAAGCTGTCATGGTCTCTATCATGCTGTCTATCACGCTATCATGGTCTCTATCATGCTGTCTATCACGCTATCATGGTCTCTATTATAAGCTGTCTATAGCGCATGGAATTAAATGTCATCACGCTTCGAGTGACTTTTCTGAATTCATCCACCTAACTCATACTGGAAAAGCGCTAAGCCCGCAAGGAATCATACGGCGCCTGGAGAAAGGTCCAGAGGACTGAAGGGTAGCTCCATTGCCTTGAATCGAGAACTCTAGTTCTAAAATATTTGTCCTTGATGATGTGTATAGGATCGTCTTGTGGGGGGGGGGGGGAAGGTGGTGAAAGATGGCCGTTTCTCACCGCAGACTTTACCACACACACACACACACACACACACACACACACACACACACACACACACACACACACACACACACACACACACACACACACACACACATACACACGTCAGGGTATACACACTTTAGAGATACCTCTCAGTGTTTATCTACGGAGAGATATACAAGTCTCTCTCTCTCTCTCTCTCTCTCTTCTCTCTCTCTCTCTCTCTCTCTCTCTCTCTATATATATATATATATATATATATATATATATATATATATATATATATATATATATATATATATATATATATTTATATATTATATATATATATATATATATATATATATATACATATATATACATATATATGCATATATACATATATATATGTCGTGCCGAATAGGCAGAACTTGCGATCTTGGCTTAAATAGCAACGCTCATCTTGCCATATAGGACAAGTGAAAATTTGTGTATGCAATAATTTCGCCAAAATCACTCTGAACCTAACGAAAAGAGTATATTTCATTGTGTTTGTATAGTATTAAATTATTGTAAACAAATCTAAAATATATTTAGTTAGGTTAGGCTAAAATAAATTGTTCTTGTTATAATAAGGTTAGGTAAGTTTTCTAAGTTTCTTTTGGTGCAAAATTAAAAATTTTTAAATTAACATTAATGAAAAATATATATCTTTAAATGTATAAGAGAAATTTTTAGATAGGACTTAATTTTAAATGAGTTCTTGCTAATTGACCAGTTTTACATATTCGGCACGACATATACATATATATACATATATACATATATATACATATATACATATATATATATATATATATATATATATATATATATATATATATATATATATATATATATATATATATATATATATATATATAGTGGAAAATATTGCCTCAACAATGCTTCAGAGTGTGTCAGGGAAGGATAGAGCCCGCCTCCTGGCAGTGAGAGCCCCTCATGCTGGGGACTTTCTGTTGGCTGTTCCCAACTCCAGCCTTGGCACACGTCTCGACCCACAGACCATCCGCATCGGTGTTGCCCTTCGACTTGCCGCCCCTATTCTCGCCGAACACAGGTGTATTTGTGGCAGTGAAGCAGCAGACCGATTCGGGTACCATGGTCTTGTGTGCCGTAAATCCGAGGGAAAGATTGCAAGACATGAGGAGGTTAATAACATTATCAAGAGGAGCCTCACAACAGCTGGATGCCCAGCAGTAAGGGAGCCACCCCAACTATGCAGATCTGATGGCGGCCAGAAGCGTCCAGATGGTATCACCCTTCAAGCCTGGACAGATGGGAAGCAGGTGGTGTGGGACTATACATGTGCATCTACCTTGGCTGATACCTATCACCAATACACCAGGGAGGAAGGAGGGGCAGCTGCCAGCTTCAGGGAGTCCAAAAAGTCTAGAAAATATGGAGAACTTGCCCATCATTATATGTTTGTTCCCATAGGCTCAGAGACCCTTGGCTCATGGCGAAAGAGTGCATCTAAATTCCTTAAGGAACTGGGAAAAAGACTCATCAGGGTAACTAGGGATCCCAGGGCAGCTAGTTTTCTGTTCCAGCGGCTCAGTGCGGCTGTTCACAGGGGTAATGCCTGTTGTATTTTGGGCACACGCCCCAGCTCTGAGGAGCTGGATGAGATTTTCGCCTTATAATCGGTGATACACACGTAACAACATGTACCGTATATGCCACCTTTATATCAACAATGTATCTCTTAAATCTTCTGTACCATATTATGTAATAATGTAATAATATATATATATATATATATATATATATATATATATATATATATATATATATATATATATATATATATATATATATATACATATATATATATATATATATATATATATATATATATATATATATATATATATTCATCCTTGAAGCCTTTTTATCCACTTTTCCGAGGCTATGGGTCCCACAATTTACACCAGAGGTGGACCCCATCCTATATATTAAATAAATAAATACATATATATATATATATATATATATATATATATATATATATATATATATATATATACATATATATATAAATATATATATATATATATATATATATATATATATATATATATATATATATATATATATATATATATATATATATATTATGTCGTGCCGAATAGGCAGAGCTTGCGATCTTGGCTTAAATAGCAACGCTCATCTTGCCATATAGGACAAGCGAAAATTTGTGTATTCAATAATTTCGCCAAAATCATTCTGAACCTAACGAAAAAAATACATTTCACTGTGTTTGTTTAGTATTAAATTATTGTAACCAAATCTAAAATATATTTAGTTGGGTTAGGCTAAAATAAATTGTTCTTGTTATAATAAGGTTAGGTAAGTTTTCTAAGATTCTTTTGGAGCAAAATTAAAATTTTTTACACCAACATTAATGAAAAAAAATATATCTTTAAACGTATAAGAGAAATTTTTAGAAAGGATTTAATTTTAAGTGAGTTCTTGCTAATTGACCAGTTTTACATATTCGGCACGACATATATATATATATATATATATATATATATATATATATATATATATATATATATATATATATATATATATATATATATATATGGTTAATTGGTCAATTAGCAAGAACTCATTTAAAATTTCATCCTTTCAAAAATTTTCTGTTATACGTTCAAATATATATTTTTTTTAATTTATGTTAATGTAAAAATTAATAATTTTCTACCAAAAGAATCTTAGAAAACATACCTAACATTATTTTAACAAGAGCTGTTTAATTTAGCCTAATACAACTAAATATACTCTTGATAAGTTTTCAGTAATTACAAATGTGAATATTCACTGAGAGATACATATATCTTTTTATAAGCACTAAGATATGCACTCACATATCAGTGTATATATACTTAGATATGCACATCTTGGTGTATATAAACTGTAAAGTTTGTTGATGAGCACCAGAGATGTAAAAATACTAATCAGACCTTAACTGCTTCTTAATTATCATTATTAACCCTAGTAATAGTAATCAAATTATCTAACCACTAGCCAGGTAGGAGGGTGTTCTAGTATGTCTTCCAGCTAGCTAACTAGAGCGATGAAAGCGACAGAAGCACCACTCATACTGAAGGTCATTCTGTCTGCTAGGTTTCTAACATGGCCTTGCGAGTCAGTGGGATCAATAGGCTTATTATTGACGACAATAACATTTAGTATCAGTAGGTGTTAGTAAAGTTGGGAGTAACATTATGCTTGAGTTACTGGATGTTTTATTTGACACTAAAGAAATATTTCATAAAATGCGTCACTGTGGAAAGAAGAGCAGTTTGCTGGTAACATTTCGCTCACACAGTAGGTTTCTGTGACTTCAAAAAAGCCGATTGTGTGGGGCGAAACGTTGTTCATAAAGGATCTCATTACACGATATTTGGGTCACTGTTTACATGACTGTATCGACTACAACTAATACTCTTAGTTCATTCACGAAATTGTAATGACACGATTAAAAACGAACCATACCACGGGTGGGATTTGAACCCTCGGTAAGCGAGTTTCAAAACTCCAGACACTCTTAGTTGTTTGTGTCTGCTAGAGGAGGTGAATCCTGACTTCTTCTAGCAGTACTAACTGCTGGCTGTCAAAAAAACTGCTCGTTCCCAGCTATAAATACATATGCTGAGCTTCAACTAACAGTGTTGACTGGTAACTTCAACTAACAGTGTTGACTGATAGCTTCAACTAACAGTGTTGACTGGTAGCTTCAACTAACAGTGTTGACTGGTAGCTTCAGCTAACAGTGTTGACTGGTAGCTTCAACTAACAGTGTTGACTGGTAGCTTCAACTAACAGTGTTGACTGGTAGCTTTAACTGACAGTGTTGACTGGTAGCTTCAACTAACAGTGTTGACTGGTAGCTTCAACTAACAATGTTGATTAGTAGCTTCAACTAACAGTGTTGACTGGTAGCTTCAACTAACAATGTTGATTAGTAGCTTCAACTAACAGTGTTGACTGGTAGCTTTAACTAACAGTGTTGACTGGTAGCTTCAACTAACAGTGTTGACTGGTAGCTTCAGCTAACAGTGTTGACCGATAGCTTCAACTAACAGTGTTGACTGGTAGCTTCAACTAACAGTGTTGACTGATAGCTTCAACTAACAGTGTTGACTGGTAGCTTTAACTAACAGTGCTTACTGGTTGCTTCAACTAACAGTGTTGACTGGTAGCTTCAACTAACAGTGTTGACTGGTAGCTTCAACTAACAGTGTTGACTGGTAGCTTCAACTAACAGTGTTGACCGATAGCTTCAACTAACAGTGTTGACTAGTAGCTTCAACTAACAGTGTTGACTGATAGCTTCAACTAACAGTGTTGACTGGTAGCTTTAACTAACAGTGTTGACTGGTAGCTTCAACTAACAGTGTTGACTGGTAGCTTCAACTAACAGTGTTGACTGGTAGCTTCAACTAACAGTGTTGACTGATAGCTTCAACTAACAGTGTTGACCGATAGCTTCAACTAACAGTGTTGACCGATAGCTTCAACTAACAGTGTTGACTGGTAGCTTCAACTAACAGTGTTGACCGATAGCTTCAACTAACAGTGTTGACTGGTATCTTTAACTAACAGTGTTGACTGGTAGCTTCAACTAACAGTGTTGACTGGTAGCTTCAACTAACAGTGTTGACTGATAGCTTCAACTAACAGTGTTGACTGGTAGCTTCAACTAACAGTGTTGACTGGTAGCTTCAACTAACAGTGTTGACTGGTAGCTTCAACTAACAGTGTTGACTGGTAGCTTCAACTAACAGTGTTGACTGGTAGCTTCAACTAACAGTGTTGACTGGTAACTTCAACTAACAGTGTTGACTGGTAGCTTCAACTAACAGTGTTGACTGGTAGCTTCAACTAACAGTGTTGACTGGTAGCTTCAACTAACAGTGTTGACTGGTAACTTCAACTAACAGTGTTGACTGGTAGCTTCAACTAACAGTGTTGACTGGTAGCTTCAACTAACAGTGTTGACTGGTAGCTTCAACTAACAGTGTTGACTGGTAGCTTCAACTAACAGTGTTGACTGGTAGCTTCAACTAACAGTGTTGACTGGTAGCTTCAACTAACAGTGTTGACTGGTAGCTTCAACTAACAGTGTTGACTGGTAGCTTCAACTAACAGTGTTGACTGGTAGCTTCAACTAACAGTGTTGACTGGTAGCTTCAACTAACAGTGTTGACTGGTAGCTTCAACTAACAGTGTTGACTGGTAGCTTCAACTAACAGTGTTGACTGGTAGCTTCAACTAACAGTGTTGACTGGTAGCTTCAACTAACAGTGTTGACTGGTAGCTTCAACTAACAGTGTTGACTGGTAGCTTCAACTAACAGTGTTGACTGGTAGCTTCAACTAACAGTGTTGACTGGTAGCTTCAACTAACAGTGTTGACTGGTAGCTTCAACTAAACAGTGTTGACTGGTAACTTCAACTAACAGTGTTGACTGGTAACTTCAACTAACAGTGTTGACTGGTAGCTTCAACTAACAGTGTTGACTGGTAGCTTCAACTAACAGTGTTGACTGGTAACTTCAACTAACAGTGTTGACTGGTAGCTTCAACTAACAGTGTTGACTGGTAGCTTCAACTAACAGTGTTGACTGGTAGCTTCAACTAACAGTGTTGACTGATAGCTTCAACTAACAGTGTTGACTGATAGCTTCAACTAACAGTGTTGACTGGTAGCTTCAACTAACAGTGTTGACTGGTAGCTTCAACTAACAGTGTTGACTGGTAGCTTCAACTAACAGTGTTGACTGGTAGCTTCAACTAACAGTGTTGACTGGTAGCTTCAACTAACAGTGTTGACTGGTAGCTTCAACTAACAGTGTTGACTGGTAGCTTCAACTAACAGTGTTGACTGGTAGCTTCAACTAACAGTGTTGACTGGTAGCTTCAACTAACAGTGTTGACTGGTAGCTTCAACTAACAGTGTTGACTGGTAGCTTCAACTAACAGTGTTGACTGGTAGCTTCAACTAACAGTGTTGACTGGTAGCTTCAACTAACAGTGTTGACTGGTAGCTTCAACTAACAGTGTTGACTGGCAACTTCAACTAACAGTGTTGACTGGTATCTTCAACTAACAGTGTTGACTGGTAGCTTCAACTAACAGTGTTGACTGGTAGCTTCAACTAACAGTGTTGACTGGTAGCTTCAACTAACAGTGTTGACTGGTAGCTTCAACTACCAGTGTTGACTGGTAGCTTCAACTAACAGTGTTGACTGGTAGCTTCAACTAACAGTGTTGACTGGTAACTTCAACTAACAGTGTTGACTGGTAACTTCAACTAACAGTGTTGACTGGTAGCTTTAACTTTCAATGTTTATATTTTTACTTTTCTTCTTTCCTTTCCTTCCTCCTATTGTTCAACTCCTTTCCCTAATACTTCATTTTCTTCTGTTTCGCTGCTTTTTTTTCCTACTCGTCCTTCTCCTCTTTCTCTTCCTCTCCCTCTTCTCTTTTCATACCTGATTTCTCTTCCTTTATCTTCCTTGTCACAGCATCATCCGCCTTCTTTTCACAGATTTTTTTTTTAATTTGCTTTTTGCTTAGGATGCGAATTATTTTTCATACTTTCCAATCTTCTCTTCTTCCATTCTTCTTCCTCCTTCTCTTCCTCCTTCTCTTCCTCCTTCTCTTCCTCCTTCTCTTCCTCCTTCTCAGTAGGTTTAATGAATGATATAAAGAAAACTCACCAATATTTATCATGTAGTTTTTTATTAATTAAAAAAACACATTTTTATACACTTTGGGAGGCGGAAAATAAAGAAAATATTGACTGAACAAATCTTAAAGTGTGGATATCAGCCTTGAAGGGCCCCTACCTATAGGCCTAAAAAGATAACCAGGGACACACTAGGCCTATGACAGGGTCAAAACAAACAAATTACATAAAAAATGGCAAGAAGAATAGGCTAGTTCTACTACTCCCACTGAATAGTCTATCAGACTGTGGGACTTTCGAACCCTGGAATGTCATTGGTTCCTTCAGTGAGTCAGTGGGCCAATCAGAATTAAAGATTTTTATTGATTATAATCTCCACGGATTATATATATATATATATATATATATATATATATATATATATATATATATATATATATATATATATATTATATAATATATATATATATATATATATTCATGGGGATTATAATCCATGGGGAAGCGGTATGCCCGTATGGGTCATACAACGCATGGGGACTGGGAGGTAATCAGGTGTGTTCTGAGGATCAAGGACCCCCCTCGTTAGCACCAAGGTACACACACACACCCTTGTTCAAGGAGAGGTTTTTCAAGTCAGAAGTCTTGATTGGCTCACTGAAATATTGTATACACTGTGAGAAGGATAAATAAATAATCAATTTCAACCTCGTCTAGCTAATATATTTTTCTTGAATAAAAAAAATCTAACAACAGAAATGCATCGTAACAATTTATGAACATAGGAGAAAAATATTTCTGTTTTTTTTTTCTTCTGCATCCACAATATCTAATGAAAATATATTACAATCTTTGAGAACACAAAAGTTTTGTTAAGTTGGTGTAGGGACATTCCACTCTCTCTCTTTCTATCTCTCTTTCTCTCAAAAGAGAGTTATTTCTTTCGTTGCACTGAGCCGGGTCTGCAACCAGCAACCTCGTGCGGGTCACTTCTACAGTGGTTGAGTTTAAGGGAAAACTAACATAGAAAGTTGACCAAATCAGTTCTGTTTTCGTTATCACATTTGACAGTCTCTACAGAGGACAGGACGGAGAGAAAATAATAGTGACGGTAGGGTGTCAGCTGGGAACAATTGATGGCAGATGGGAACAGCTGATGGCAGCTGGGAACAGCTGATAGCAACTGGGAGAGAACTTTTTAGGCAGATGGAGAAACAGCTGGAGGAAGCTAGCAGCAGCTTGCAGCAGCTGGAACCAACCGAGCACAACGAAGAAATAAGTCTCGATAACCAGTTACTACTTCCTTTGTGTGTTTTGGCAATTTAATCAAGAGAGACCATACATTATAGGCCGTACAATCTTCTGAGGAGCAGGTAACTCACGGTGTAATGACAAGAATAAATATATTCAGGTTGTAACGTCGCATTTGCTCCTTTATCTCTCTTCTCTCTCTCTTCTCTCTCTCTCTCTCTCTCTCTCTCTCTCTCTCTCTCTCTCTCTCTCTCTCTCTCTCTCTCTCTCTCTCTCTCTCTCTCTCTCTCTCTCTCTCTCTCTCTCTCTCTTTCTTCTCTCTGCTTGTCTCTCTGTCTCTATTTCAACTTATATTACCCTGTGGTATACGAGTGACTGTACAATAGCAGAACATAACAGTGTGTGAGGGGCCAAAAGAGGCTGGTGTTGTGGTCATCCATTGTTGGTGAGAGGATGACTGCTGTGTTGGAGAGGTGTTTGTTCTGCACCTGAGTTGGTCACTCCACCTACAACACCTCACCTACTTATATATATATATATATATATATATATATATATATATATATATATATATATATATATATATATATATATATATATATATATATATATATTATATATTATATATATATATATATATATATATATATATATATATATATATATATATATATATATATATATATATTATATATATATATTGAAGAGTGTAATTAGGTGCGCCGGCTTCTGTGATCTGGACTCATGAATATCTGATATTAGAAATTAAATACACTGAAAATCACGAAAGGAGGTAGAACAATGGCTTGAACAACTGCAAAACTCAGCACTCTTCAAGGTCGAAGACTTGGCATCTCCCACACACTGGCTTACTGTGTGTTTTACTATTTAGCATTGCTTATTTGTGGTTAGAAGGAATAGAGCTATGTTGGTGGTGTGCCGTCTTCAGTGTTTGTGGTAACAATAACAGAGTTACATCGCTAGTGTCCCGTCCTCAGTGCATGTAACGTCCCATGTACAGTTTGTAGTTATTGTTCAGTGTGCTCTGGCGTATAAATGTTCATCTGTATGTGCTTGTAGGGATCGAGTCTTAGATCCAGGCCTCTCTTCTCCCCTTGTGTGTGTGTGTGTGTGTGCGTTTGTTTATTTGTGTGTGTGTGCGTGTGTGTATGCGTGTGTGTGTGTGTGTGTGTGTGTGTGTGTGTGTGTGTGTGTGTGTGTGTGTGTGTGTGTGTGTGTGTGTGTGTGTGTGTGTGTGTGTGCGTGTGTGCAATTTGTTCCAGTGAGAGCCCGCTTCGAGTATCTTTGCTTAGCATAACTGCTTCGTAAGGCAAAAACACTTCCTTTGCGCTCTCCTAGGGAACTTCTCCCTCCAGTGGGTATGTTAGTAGATGTCTTCCTCCAGTGGCATCCTAGCTAACGTCACCCTCCAGTAGTATCCTGGCTAACGTCTCCCTCCAGTGGCATCATGGCTAACGTCACCCTCCAGTAGCATCCTGGCTGACGTCTCCCTCCAGTGGTATCCTAACAGAAGTCTCCCTTCAACAACATCCCAGCACACAACGCACCAGAGCTCCACTTACTAACTCAACTGGTGTACAAGAAGTGCCCTTCATTGGCGTCTTCGCTAAGACATGAAATATTAAAGAAATGATCGATGCCGCTTGAGGTCTTCGGCCTTGAAGAGCTACGAGGTTTAACAAAATATTGTGGGCGTTACACTCAACTTTGTGGAGAATCTCTTGACATTAAGGTAACATTTGATATTTTTTTCTCCTTTGCAATATAGCAATTAGACGCAGTTTTGGAATGACGGATTTGAGCGAGAAAATGAAGAATTTAATTTACTGATATTCACAAAACAACTTATTTTTATTCCAACGTAAAAATCTTGAGATATATATATGACATTGGCTTGAGCACTAGCTGACAAATATGGCATATGATTGTTTTCTTCTTTATAAAGGCAATCAACACCCATTTGTAAATGCGCTGCAGAGCGTCACTTTTTTATATATGCAAATTTGTAGCAAGAATTTCATAAATGTTGGCCAACGCCTCACACCTTTCTGAGACGTCGATTTATACAATAAAAACAGGATCTATTTGATAAGTATTGTATAAAATTATCATATTTATGATTTCTCTTTTATATCTGTGTATGATAATAGCTCACTATTTTTTTTTTTAATAAATGTGAGTACCTAGCAAAAAAAATTTTGCAGATTTTATTTATCTTGTAAAAAAATAATTTTCTCGAAGCAACACATGAACACAGATTTAGCATCAACGAAATCATCGCATGAGGCTAAAATTGAGTCAAATTTTTGGTTCGCATTTACCATGAAATCTTTCCATCAGAATTTTTTTTTCTGATTAATTATAAAACAAAATCAAGAAATTATAAATTACTTTTAACCACTAATGTGTTTCTCCTTTCATCGTTATATCTTTCCTATTTGAAAATATATCACCAAAAATCCTCAGGTGAAATTCTCAACAAACTCGTAATTATAATAAGAACTGTGAAGCTCGACTGGTGGTCAGGGACGTGCATGCTACTGTGATACCAACAATGTGGAGACAAATGCTTACGTAGAACTAAGTACTTTCTTTAAGGACAAGTTTCACCACGAATGACTTCTTTAGTCCTGAAGAAGTCACTTGTGATGAAACGCTTCCTCTGAGAAATATCCTCATGTGTACTAAAGCGTCTTTCACGATGGTCAAGCTGGGATCACTGAAAGATTTTCACTCAAAGACTGTGTTATATGTTTATTAACTAGTGCTTCAGAGGTTAGAAAGTCTCTGTATCTGGGCCTCGATACCAGCTGAGAGTTGCAGCTGTTCCACCTGTACAACACACGCTGTACCGCTGCAATGACCCAGTTATCAATTATTAGATTAGTGTCAAGAGAAGATATAAAGGACTGGTATAACGCCCTGCTAATTAGTGTGGCATGTACTCCACCGTGTGAGGCTGGAGTACACCACGCGTTGTGTCGTAGAAGATAATCCACACAGTGTCGTAGAAGACTCCCCACGTGAGGTGGAGAGCCTTCTACAGTGTGGTGGAGAGCACTCCACTTAGTGTAGTGGAGGGCTCCCCACGTATTAGTTTTTGATTGTGTTGCTCCACCTGTGAAATCTCTCTTGTTTGACTTTCTTCCCTCCCCCTCCTGTGGGGGGGAGGAAGGGGGAACCGGCGGGGGAGGGGAGGGGGTCATACATGGCTGGGGTGGGGGATGGGTACGGCATGGGAAAAAAGGGGGATTCGTATATGCGTCTTGGAATAAATACTGAGAAATTTGGATGGCTAAAGTAGACAGACTGACCCTCTTGTGTCGAGAAATTCACTGCAAGTTCCTAAAAATTGACTGATGAAAACACTTTATCAGGCCGTCTTTTACAGTATTTTTTTTTTTTTTTTGTTATTTATTGGTTAATATTATCATGACTCTTCCATCACCATTAATCGTTATTACATGAAAAAAAACGCTACAAATAACACTTCATAAAATCACTTTTTTAAAAAAATATTACAGTATGGTACAAAATACACCCCCTTGGGGAAGGGGGTGATGGAAAAACAAGAGACAGTGTCGGATATTAGTCAGGCGACGGACACGCAGGTCGGGGACTAGGACTCCGCTTGATGTCGGCGATGCGGACTACGGTGGTAGCCGGCGACTGGGCCCTGGGCGTGGGTCCTCGCGATAGCTGCCCGTCGCTGTTGCGGCCTCCGTCTCCGTTGCATTTGTCCCGGGCTGGAGGTCCCCGCTGTTGTCTCCTGGGCGCCGGTCCTGGACCCATGGGCAAAAAACACACTATTACTGCCAGATTCGTGGCTGCTCTCACAGGAGACCACTGGTGTCATGGTAACATATATATATATATATATATATATATATATATATATATATATTATATATATATATATATATATATATATATATATATATATATATATATATATAATATTATATTATATATATATATATATATATATATATATATATATATATATATATATATATATATATATATATATATATATATAATATATATATATATATATATATATATATATATATATATATATATATATATATATATATATATATATATATATATATATATATATATATATATATATATATATATATATATATATATATATATATATATATATATATATATATGAGAGTATAGTTATACCAGAGCTCTTATATGTGTGTAAAACATGGGTGGTGAATGTTGCAACAAGGAGAAGGCTGGAGGCAGTGGAGATGTCATGTCTGAGGGCATTGTGTGGTGTGAATATAATGCAGAATTCATAATTTGGAAATTAGGAGGACGTGCGGGATTACTAAAACTATTATCCAGAGGGCTGAGGGGAGGGGGGGGTTGAAGAAATTCGGACATGTAAAGAGGCTGAAACAAAATAGAATGATTTCGAGAGTGTATAAATCTGTATTGAAGGGAAGGCTGAGTAGGGGTCGGCCTAGGAAAGGTTGGAGGGATTGGGTAAAGAAGGTTTTGTGTGCGAAGGACTTTGAATTCCAGCAAGCATGTGTGAGTGTGTTAGGAGCGAATGGAGACAAATGGTTTTTAGGAATTGACGTGCTGTTGGAGTGTGAGCAAAGTAATATTTATGAAGGGATTCAGGGAAACCGGAAGGCTGGACTTGAATCCTGGAGATGAGAAATACATTGTCTGCACTATGAAGGAGGGGTGTTAATGTTGAAGTTTAATAACTAGTGCAAGGACGCCTCTGGCAAGACAGTGATGGAGTGAATGATGATGAAAGTTTTTGCTTTTCGGGCCACCCTGCCTTGGTGGGAGAAGGCCGATGTGTTAATAAAATAATATATTATATATATATATATATATATATATATATATATATATATATATATATATATATATATATATATATATATATATATATATATATATATATATATATATATATATATTTATATATAAACACTTCACAACCCGCGCATGGAATATGAAAATAAGACAAGGTTTTAATCACTTTTAAAACACCATCAAGTCTGTTTTTTTCCCTCCTATTCTTCCACTTACAGAACAATAAAATATATATACTCTCATGGACCACAGTTCGAGTCACCGTCCAACTTTATGCTTATTCACTGACAGTTATTTTATACGACTTATCTTGAGTTTTTACAAAGAGATGCTTATCTCTCAGGGTGTATGTACTTAAGATTTTATTTTAATTATTATTTTAAGGACGGTAGTGTTTTTTAATCTTATTGTACATTTGAAATGAAGCTTAAATGATCCGTGTGTAGTCTATAGGACTTTAATAACAGAAAACTAGTTGTTATTTCTCTATTTCAACTGATAAGGGGTACAGAACGGACCGTAACGTTATCTATTTTCCATCTCCAAAATGTAGGTTAATTGTGAATTGTTCCAGCCACAGTATTGTTGCCCTGGGTTAATTGTGAATTGTTCCAGCCACAGTATTGTGGCCCTGGGTTAATTGTGAATTGTTCCAGCCACAGTATTGTGGCCCTGGGTTAATTGTGAATTGTTCCAGCCACAGTATTGTGGCCCTGGGTTAATTGTGAGTTGTTCCAGCCACAGTATTGTGGCCCTGGGTTAATTGTGAATTGTTCCAGCCACAGTTTTGTGGCCCTGGGTTAATTGTGAATTGTTCCAGCCACAGTATTGTGGCCCTGGGTTAATTGTGAATTGTTCCAGCCACAGTATTGTGGCCCTGGGTTAATTGTGAGTTGTTCCAGCCACAGTATTGTGGCCCTGGGTTAATTGTGAATTGTTCCAGCCACAGTTTTGTGGCCCTGGGTTAATTGTGAATTGTTCCAGCCACAGTATTGTGGCTCTGGGTTAATTGTGAATTGTTCCAGCCACAGTATTGTGGCCCTGGGTTAATTGTGAATTGTTCCAGCCACAGTATTGTGGCCCTGGGTTAATTGTGAATTGTTCCAGCCACAGTATTGTGGCCCTGGGTTAATTGTTAATTGTTCCAGCCACAGTATTGTGGCCCTGGGTTAATTGTTAATTGTTCCAGCCACAGTAATGTGACTCTGGGTTAATTGTGAATCGTTCCATCCACAGTATTGTGACTTAGAGCACAGTATTACAACCCACCTAGCGAGGTGTGTCTCGTGTCAACCTGCAGCAACTCACGGCTCTTCCTTTTTAAATCCTTATGAATAATTTTCATATTATTCCCTTAATAGCCAAGTGTGAGAGAAATTCTGAATGACACACAAGACATGAAGGAAGAGCCGTAGCTGACAAACACACAGGAGAAACAGCTTAAGATTTCATTGCAATAACATCACATGAACTGGGAAGCTTCGTCAACGTGACAAAGTTCTATTAAGAGAGACGCTGTTCCTTGTGTGTTCGTCGTCCACGTTGTCTCCTCTGTCGTCCAGGTAATAGCCATGGACTCAATGTTTTAAATTCGGAATAAATGTTTACTCCTATCTTCAGGGGTGTCTGGTAGTGCTAAAAAAATTATTCCCTCACACTTTTGGCAATTATTCTAAAAATTTCTAGACCTTACAGACACTAGTATAAAATTTGCAATTAATAGAAGTTAAAGTATTTGTATTATAATAACTACGTCAAAATATGCAGGCTAAACAAATTATAAAAAGTACTCAGACATATTAGAGTACTTAAGGCAAGACTGAAAGTAGTCTACATCATATAATTTTATGATTTAGCTAGAGTTAAATAAAAATATATATGTAGCATTCTAGTCAACTTGTAATGTATGTAAATACTGTGTCTTTTTTGAGAGTTTTAAGAAAATTAATGATAATATATAATTATATATATATATATATATATATATATATATATATATATATATATATATATATATATATATATATATATATATATATATATATATATATATATATATATATATATATTGAAGTACCAGTCAACTCTTATGCATTAACATCTGGAGAGATTATTGACTTATTGGTCTTTAATAAATTAACTGTGATTAGTCATTATTTCTTCTTATAACCAAGTATTTTACGTCTAGATTTTCTTAAAAATTATTTATTAATTGTATCACTCTCAGTTGTTTAAAAATCAATTATTATTTCTATGGATACTTTTCAGATTATTTAGATGAATATATATATGTATTATGTTGTCCAAAGATTTGTAGATTTCATTAGTAGGAATAAAAGGGAGACAGGGAGCTTCCCAGGAGACACTCGTCACACACACACACACACACACACACACACACAGGATCCATACATAGCTTTAAGAAGAGGTATGATAAAGCTCACGGAGCGGGAAGAGTGACCGGGTAGTGGCCAGGTGAAGAGGCGGGGCCAGGAGCTGTGAATAAACCCCCGCAACCATAACTAGGTGAGTATAACAGTAAAGATATGCTAAAGTGAGCTAAGAATATCAACTGGAAGTCGTTAAGAATATACATATATTAAATACGACCTCCAAAGAGAGGACTGAAAAAATTGAAAGATTTTATGAATGGTCTGAAACGTTAAATAAAGCTAAAAATTATGACGAAAATATTGTTTTTTCAGAGTAACAGGAATGAACGATCCAATCAATATTTTCTAAAAAAAAAAAAAATGAGCAGAAGATAGATAGTAAAAAGAATTATAGTAAATGGAAGAAGGGAAATAGTGAAATAAATACATTTGTAAATATAATGTAAACTAATGTGAATAAAGTAATATAAAAAATGAAAAAAAAATGGGATTTTATTAATGAAAAGAGACTTCATACAGTTTACCTGAAACTAAATTTGAAAAAAAAAAAATTTAAATGAGGTTGAATTTGTGAAGAAGAAACAGAGGAGGAAAAAATGAAGAATTGTATTACTGCTAAAAATAATATATACTAAGGAAAGTGAAATCCAAAAACGAAAAAAAAAATCAGTGATAAATATCCAAAGCAAAAAATGAGACACTCAAAATATATTAATATTATTTGCGAGAGGGAAGAATCTGTTAATATAAAGACGTTATTACATAATTTATTAAGGGAAATATTGATGAAGAGTCGCAGTCAAATGTTATTGTAATTTTTTATATAAAGAAATTTTACGGACTGCTTAGGAAGCTAAAACTGTGATTGAATTTTAAGTCAGATTTGTAAATGTGTAGAGACTTTCATGTGACAGTATACGAATGTGGTGACAAGAGTGTGAGAGAAGGTGACACACTGTCTGTGGTGACAAGAGTGTGAGAGAAGGTGACACACTGTCTGTGGTGACAAGAGTGTGAGAGAAGGTGACACACTGTCTATGGTGACAAGAGTGTGAGAGAAGGTGACACACTGTCTGTGGTGACAAGAGTGTGAGAGAAGGTGACACACTGTCTGTGGTGAAAAGAGTGTGAGAGAAGGTGACACACTGTCTGTGGTGACAAGAGTGTGAGAGAAGGTGACACACTGTCTGTGGTGACAAGAGTGTGAGAGAAGGTGACACACTGTCTGTGGTGACAAGAGTGGAGCTGACAAAGAGTCACCAGGAAGTATATGAAGACCTCAGCAGAAGATTTAGGAAGATATTCAAAGTGGAGAGAGGGAGGTTCCCAATAAACCGAGGTGGTAGAGTACATTTCTTAGAGCAGTAGAAGAAATTATCAATATAAACTATATAAATCCAATTAGGGAGATTATTTTCGTTTGTAGATGACATATGCTCTTAAGTAACTTAATAAATAATAAAAAAATAAATAAATAAACCAGAACGACAAGATTATGTGAAAGAATAATCACAATGATTTAAAGAAAAGATCTTAGAAATAACAAATGGCCATAATATTGCAAGGCGATGTAAATAATTTATACATAGTGATTTGTTACGTATAAGTAACTGGAATCAAACTGTGCGTCTACACTGCAAACTAAATTGTTGGCCATCGTAATGGCGCTGAAGTTGACTTCTGACACTAAACTTGACTCTATGATTATTACTGAATCTATGTCATCACTGAAGGCTCTTGACTCTAAAAGGAATATAAGACATAATGGTTTATTGAAAGGTGCTGCAGAGGTATGAAAAAAAATGAAAGATGTGGGAAGTAATAGACAAAACGGGAAAATCAAAAAGGTAGCCAGAGATTAGAACAGGTCAGACAGGAATATGTAAATGTGAGAAGGAAGGAAGGAAGGAAGGAAGGAAGGAAGGAAGGAAGGAAGGAAGGAAGGCAGAAACATTGGAAGTGAAATAGTGGATAAGAGCAAAGTAGACCCAAAAATTTTTATTCTAACTTGAAAAAATGTAAATTAAATGTTGACAAATTATAAAGAATGAAGGACAAGGACAAATTCACTGAGGTTGAGGAGAAAATGTCTGAGGTATTTAATATAAAGTTTCAGAGTGACTTGACAAAAAAAAGTTGAGTATAAGTGACTTGAATCCCAAAACCGAGATCTGGAATAGAGGATAATGAAATAAGTTAAGAAGAAAGAGCAAACAGACACAATACCGTGACTGGAACAATACACAAATAACCCGCACGTAGGAGAGAGAAGCATGTAACCACGTTTCTGACCGACTTAGACCATTTCCAAGTCACACTAACACACGAAGGTGAGGGGGACAGTATATATAGGAGAGGGAGACAGACAGAGAGGCGAAGAAACAGGGAAGTGGAGAATTAGTTGTAGAGGTAAGGAAATAACTAAGGAAGAAGTAAATAAATTTCTTATAAATACCGTAAAGAAAACAAAATCAAGAGGACCAGACGGGACATCAACTTTGGGTGTTAAAAGAATATACAGAAGATTTACGCTGCTCACTGCTGAATAATTCTTAAGAATTACAGGATTACAGGAAGGTAAAGTGGAAGACAGATGGAGGATGGCACATATTGTGCTAATATTTAAAAATAGTAACAGGGAAGATCTATTTAACTATAATCCAGTGTAACTCACACGTGTTGTTGTAAAAATACTGAAAAAAAAATCAAAGGAGTCTGGATAAAATATTTGAAGAGCAAAAACCCAGCTAATTAGTAAATAATTCTTTTTGCGATCTGTAAATTGATGTATATTTAAATCCATTAAGTTCTTATGTCAAAGCCACCTAAATTGTTTAAGAAAGAAATATTTGCATTAATCTACATTTAAAAAAAAAAATTTTGAGAGAGAGAGTTAAAGAAGAAAATCTAAACTAGAAACTGCAAAGACAAGAGGAATAAAAGGAGGAGAGACGTTCTGCTGGTGAGGAAAATGTGAAAAGTGGAGAGATGTTACAAGTGGGGAGATGTCACAAGTGGGGAAAATGTCACAAGTGGGGAAATGTCACAAGTGGGGGAAATGTCACAAGTGGGGAAACGTCACAAGTGGGGGAAATGTCACAAGTGGGGAAATGTCACAAGTGGGGGAAATGTCACAAGTGGGGAGACGTCACAAGTGGGGAGATGTCACAAGTGGGGAGCCAATAGAATCAACACTTACTCCTACAATATATTAATTTATATAAATAATAACTCATGAGAAAGAATAAAAAAACTGTGTATAAGTTTGAGGATGATACAAAAATTTTAGATAACATAAACAAGAATAATGATTGTAAATCAATACAAGATGACTTAGATAAACCGAATAAATCGAGTGATAGATGTTTGATGGCATTGAATGAAGATAAATGTCAAGTAAAGGAAATGGAAGAGAGCAAAATCAGGTCGCATGAAGAGTATTAATAGTATTAAAAATTCTGAAATTCTGAACAGAGAGAGAGGCCCAGAATTCTGAATAGACTGGCCCAGAATTCTGAATAAACTGGCCCAGAATTCTGAATAGACGGGCCCAGAATTCTGAACAGAGAGGCGCAGAATTCTGAAAAAAGGGCCCAGAATTCTGAACAGAGAGGCGCAGAATTCTGAAAAAGGGCCCAGAATTCTGAATAGAGAGGCGCAGAATTCTGAAAAAGGGCCCAGAATTCTCAACAGAGAGGCGCAGAATTCTGAAAAAAGGGCCGGCCCAGAATTCTCAACAGAGAGGCGCAGAATTCTCAACAGAGAGGCGCAGAATTCTGAAAAAGGGCCCAGAATTTATTATTATAAAAAGGTTGTCAGCAAATCATGCAAATAATATTGTGAGAAACTCATGTGCTACTCTATATAAGAATAAAATACCCTTCAAATACTTGACCAGAGAAATGCTAAAAATCCTTGTTGTGAAATGCTGAATCAAAATTGAAATGTGAAGCAGCTATGTGGTGCCCACGACCGAAAAAAAAATACGAGTAGGTAAGTTAGAAAAGATGCAAATTAGAGCCACTAAGCTACCATACCTGAAACTGAATTATGATGGAAAGTAAAGAAGAAACATAAAAATTTATATAAAGTTATAAATGAACATAATGAAATTGATAAAGAAGATTTCTAAACACACACACACACACACACACACACACACACACACACACACACACACACACACACACACAGGAGCTAGGATTCGACCCTGCAACCACAAATAGGTGAGTACAAATAGGTGAGTACACACACACACACACACACACACACACACACACACACACACACACACACACACACACACACACACACACACACACACACACACACACCGTCGCCATGGGAAGCACAAATAAAGAAGATCTGACAATGTTTAATATTGCAACAGTATTGGCTGCAATATTGCAACAATACTGACACATGACACCACATTTCAGAACGCCTTCCCCCCCCCTCTCCCTACTTTACAAAAATCGTCTTATAAAGCGATTTTACAATAGTGATCCTACAACTTACACACGTGACACTAAATTTTAGTCATTCCTGAAAAAAAATCACTTACAAAATATAATAACCTGATTAATATAATAATTAGTAACGATACACTTTGTATATATAATTTTAATAAATTTAAAAAAGCCTCGCAGTGAAAAAAATAATAATATAAGTTATTATATAGGTCAAAAAAGTGAGAAAAATTATATTATTTGGTAAAAATGTTCACCATATATGATGACATTTTTTGACAAAATGTATCCAGTTTTTGCTATATATTTTTTACATTTATTAACAAACGTGTTATAATAAATTGCAAAAAAATGATGATAGTAATAGAAAGAATGACAACAAAATATAACTATATAAATAAATAAAATAATAATAATAAAATAATAAAATATAATAATAATAATAATAATAATAATAATAATAATAATAATAATAATAATAATAATAATAATAATAATAATAATAATAATAATAATAATAAGTATATAATAATAATAATAATAATAATAATAATAAAAAATAATAAAATAATATAATAAAAAATAATAATAATATGTCTAATAATAATAAATAATTATAATTATTAAAAGTACTTATCTACAGCAAAATATATATAAAAATAACAATATAGTATTTTAGCAGAAATTAGTAACAGTAATAACATTAACGAAAATATAATCTCATGAAAATTTGAGCAAATAATTTGATAACTGACGATTATTATAGTAATTTGTATCAAAGATGTTTATATGAAGGCAAAATTGAAAATGGAACATGACAAGTGATATATGACAATTTATATATATATATATATATATATATATATATATATATATATATATATATATATATATATATATTTAAATAAAGAGTGACGTGGTCAATACAAAAGGCAAATGATTATTGACACGGTTCTGCCACCATCACCACCATTACCTTCTATTCCACCAGCGCCGCCACCACCACCACTAACACCAACACCACCACCAACGCCAACACCACCACCACTACCACGCCACCGCCAACACCAGAGGTGTTGTAAGGTTGGGGAACCCCACCGTAAACCCCACCACTCGCCCCAACTCCCTGTATTCCATCAACATTATAACAATATAATTTGTATGTTTTCATGACGAACTAAATGCCCTTTAGAGTCTATTACGTCTTGATGGCAACTTTTAACTTCCAACAAACAAACACAAAACTATTTTGAATTCTTGAGCTATGTAATTCCAGTCTAATTCTTGTAATCCCTCTAATTGCGGTAGTAAAACAGGATTAACGGCAGGATAAAAGGGGAGATTTGGATGCCATAAACGGACGTTATTGTCATATTCGCTAACGGGAAATATATATTTTTCTATTGTGTTGACATGTCTGCAGTGGTTGGCTAAAGTGTTGGATAATGTGTCAGTCTTTGAGTCTAGCATAATGCTGTGGAAATATTTTTTGTAAGGGTTGGATGTAGGTTGGTAGTGGGTGTGTGAGTGTGTGTGTTAGGCATGTGTTATGGAGGCCAGACTGGTAGTTTGTGTTGATGTATTACAGTTATTTTGTCTCCTGCCTTTTCTTTACATTGATCAAGGCTGAGGGACTCAATACCTTATCTTCCACTGCCTCCAGGATGTAACCTTAACATTGACTGGGTAAAGTTACATCTTCACGGTGAAGATACCCAACGTGTTAATCATCAACGTGTGGGCGTTGTATACCATTAATACAGTCATCAACGTGTGGGTGTTGTATACCATTAATACAGTCATCAACGTGTGGGTGTTGTATACCATTAATACAGTCATCAACGTGTGGGTGTTGTATACCATTAATACAGTCATCAACGTGTGGGTGTTGTATGCCATTAATACAGTCATCAACGTGTGGGTGTTGTATCCCATTAATACAGTGATATTAGAGGAAGTTGTATGTGCGATATGATTTAATAATTAATACGATTCATGGGGAAAATACTTATAAACATATTTTGTATTTCTGTAGTTACTTTGAGATGTGTGGTAAGAAAGTTGCAGGTGATGCATTAGCAGTATATAGGGTTTCTTAGAAATAAGGAGGCTTTCCTTCTTCGAATGTCGACGTGAGGTTGCAATAGTTGGTGAATTCGCTTAATTTGTGAAGAAGGAAAGAAATCGAAGGCTTGACAGAAAGTATAGTCGCTTTACATATATGAAAATAAAAAAGTGAGATAGCCCAAGAATTATAGAGACATGAGTAGGGCTGCGGGATGTTGCAGTTCCGATGGTCATCTGAGCTGTGATGTCAGCATGCTTCTGACAAGACGGTGATTGAACGAATGATGGGGAAAGTGTTTTCTCTTTTTCCGTCATTATATGTTGGACGGAAATGGCCGATATGTAAAAAAAAAATAAAACGAAATTTGTTGAGATAATAAGATATGTATATGTGTATGCTTTTGTGTGTGTGTGTGGTTTACACACGTATTCTCTTCTACACAAAAAAAAATAATGTCTGCCTCCTCAAACTTTGCTTATTTCACAATAATATCATAAAAATATAATTTTAAGCTCGTAGCGCACAATTTATTGCAATCATTATATATGCTGAAGTCGGGAGATTTTATTTCTGGCCATGCGTGTATAATATGTTTAATTTATGTTTGATAAAAGGAGCCATCAAGACGCAGGTTACAAGACCTGACACTCACTCAGCAGAGTACACACTCGACTCTCACAGCCTCACACTCACTCAGCAGAGTTCACACTCGACTCTCACAGCCTCACACTCACTCAGCAGAGTTCACATTCGACTCTCACAGCCTCACACTCACTCAGCAGAGTACACACTCGACTCTCACAGCCTCACACTCACTCAGCAGAGAACACACTCGACTCTCACAGCCTCACACTCACTCAGCAGAGTACACACTCGACTCTCACAGCCTCACACTCACTCAGCAGAGTTCACATTCGACTCTCACAGCCTCACACTCACTCAGCAGAGTACACACTCGACTCTCACAGCCTCACACTCACTCAGCAGAGTACACACTCGACTCTCACAGCCTCACACTCACTCAGCAGAGTACACACTCGACTCTCACAGCCTCACACTCACTCAGCAGAGTACACACTCGACTCTCACAGCCTCACACTCACTCAGCAGAGTACACACTCGACTCTCACAGCCTCACACTCACTCAGCAGAGTACACACTCGACTCTCACAGCCTCACACTCACTCAGCAGAGTACACACTCGACTCTCACAGCCTCACACTCACTCAGCAGAGTACACACTCGACTCTCCAGCCTCACACTCACTCAGCAAAGTACACACTCGACTCTCACAGCCTCACACTCACTCAGCAGAGTACACACTCGACTCTCACAGCCTCACACTCACTCAGCAGAGTTCACACTCGACTCTCACAGCCTCACACTTACTCAGCAGAGTACACACTCGACTCTCACAGCCTCACACTCACTCAGCAGAGTTCACACTCGACTCTCACAGCCTCACACTCACTCAGCGGAGTTCACACTCGACTCTCACAGCCTCACACTCACTCAGCAGAGTTCACACTCGACTCTCACAGCCTCACACTCACTCAGCAGAGTACACACTCGACTCTCACAGCCTCACACTCACTCAGCAGAGTACACACTCGACTCTCACAGCCTCACACTCACTCAGCAGAGTTCACACTCGACTCTCACAGCCTCACACTCACTCAGCAGAGTACACACTCGACTCTCACAGCCTCACACTCACTCAGCAGAGTTCACACTCGACTCTCACAGCCTCACACTCACTCAGCAGAGTACACACTCGACTCTCACAGCCTCACACTCACTCAGCAGAGTACACACTCGACTCTCACAGCCTCACACTCACTCAGCAGAGTACACACTCGACTCTCACAGCCTCACACTCACTCAGCAGAGTTCACACTCGACTCTCACAGCCTCACACTCACTCAGCAGAGTTCACACTCGACTCTTACAGCCTCACACTCACTCAGCAGAGTTCACACTCGACTCTCACAGCCTCACACTCACTCAGCAGAGTTCACACTCGACTCTCACAGCCTCACACTCACTCAGCATAGTTCACACTCGACTCTCACAGCCTCACACTCACTCAGCAGAGTTCACACTAGGCTCTCACAGCCTCACACTCACTCAGCAGAGTTCACACTCGACTCTCACAGCCTCACACTCACTCAGCAGAGTTCACACTCGACTCTCACAGCCTCACACTCACTCAGCAGAGTTCACACTCGACTCTCACAGCCTCACACTCACTCAGCAGAGTTCACACTAGGCTCTCACAGCCTCACACTCACTCAGGAGAGTTCACACTCGACTCTCACAGCCTCACACTCACTCAGCAGAGTTCACACTCGACTCTCACAGCCTCACACTCACTCAGCAGAGTTCACACTAGGCTCTCACAACCTCACCTTTAGAGAGGCAGAAGCTCTAACTCTACATTTTACTTCTTGAAGAAAAGTTAAGAGTCGTGTTAAGTAACAATATCCCAGAAACTCTGGATACTACAACGAAGCTGCCAACAAATTATTAATAACATGGAACACTGGAACACTGCAAGTACACAATGATACCATTTTCCTTAATATGTGTAAGTTTGTTTTCTTCCCAGTTTACAAAGTGGCAGACCTCTGTACTTAGGACCAGAGGTCTATGTACCCTGCTAATATGTGTTCCCTGGAGCGGTGGTAGTTCGCTGTACCAATCTCACCTGAACCCTAAATAAATGGTGGTCATCTGTACTCAGTTTAGTTTTACGCTAGGGTAGTGGTGGCCAACTATACCCAGCTCTCTGCTCCATGAGGAAGGAGTGAGCACCTGTACCATGCTCACCTGTTCTCTGGGGTCCCCTTTACCCAGAGGTGTTGTAGTACCTACTGCATCACCAACAGGTACTCCTCTGGGCACATGAAAGCTGTATATGTATTATATATATATATATATATATATATATATATATATATATATATATATATATTATATATATATAATATCTCACCTGCGTCGTTTCTTCATCATTGTTAGTGACATTGTTGGTCCGTGCCACGTACATGGACTGTCCTTGGTGCTACAAGCAACAATATGCTACTATAGAACGTCATACACCTCACCTTGTGGGTGAAACGTCATCAATAAAGAATCGTTTTATACTGCAGTTGTGTCTTTCTTGTGTTTTTCTCCCATGACATCGTTTTACAGGATCCAAGGAAGAGGATTTAATAGTGATAAATTTACATGCGGGACTCGTGAATTTGTTGTAGTATTTCCCTTCCTTGTGAAGGATCGTTGTCTGTGAGGTGACTCTTTACTTAGCGAATGTCTTCTCCACTATTCACATTATCAGTCCTTTTCTTCTACTTGTCCCTTTGACGAGTTACTTCACCTGTCTCTTGTACTTTACGTAAACATTCCTCTGTCTTGTGTGGATTATTTCTGTTACCTTTACTGAATATTTTATGAAGACTGGGGACTTTCGAATTTTTTCTCTGGACAAAACAGCTGCAGTGTGACGCTCCTTACTTTCTGTATTATTGTATTTTATTTCTATACATTCATTTGCATTGTACGTAACAGTGGATTTCATTTTTTATTCACTCTTCATTTTTCTGGTTTAGTTATGATGGTATTCATAGCTTCCTGGGTGAACACTATGGGATGCTTGTTGCTGAAGCTGAGACTACTGATGAAGACGGGGAGGTGTACTGGAGAAGCTGCAGTAGTTACGTTCAGCCAGCATTACCTAGGTTAGGTAAGGTTCGTCAGGAAACAGTGCAAGTGTTTCCTGTCGCAGGTCTTAGTGAGATGACGACCAGCCGTCATCTGATTGAGGCCTTCCGCTGGCTTACCGGTCCACCCCTTTAAAAATTATGGTCATAGTTCACCAGTACCGGTTGTAATCAACTACCATCTGTCACCTCGTCTCGAATCTCGCCAGAGCGAGAAAGAAAGAGAAAGAGAGAGACAACACTGACAGAAGAGCGACTTCTCCCTATGTTTCTCCTTATGGAACATCTGAGGGCCTAAGGAATCAGTTGCGAGGATTGGTTACAATGCTTCCGTCTCTGTGAGGATGTCTGTCTCGCTGAAGATTAATTCTCTTGCCAAGTCAAGAGACTTTTGTATCACCTCCTGGTTGGGGACTCATACTATATTTCTTTTAGCTATTTTCTTTTGCAATTTGTAACATATTCAGGAAATATTATATTAATTTTTTATTCGTTAATAAAGGTCTTTAAGAATTTATCAGTAAGACCATCTTCTATTTTTCTTTGATTAATATTTTTTTTTCATTTGCAATATTCAACAAGGAAAGCTTATTTTCCTGACAATTAACAAATTAATGAATAAAACGCGTAAAAAATCAAAATCTCATCGTGAGAGACGCCTCGTTCACCAGAAGCTTTATCAATCAAATAAACACGAGAACGAAGACTTGCATAGATGAACCAGAAAGGGTAAGTCGTACTTTCTTTCATCCCTACACCACTTTCACCTCTCTGGTTAACCTATATAATTCTCCCTTCCCATATGTAAATAAAAGAGACCTTGCTGTTATATATGTTTCATTCATCGTGACCTTGTCTGGCGGAGTATAACTTTCGGAAAGCGTTTAGCTTTGTGGTAAAGCGTAAATATTAGCTAGATTTCTCCCATTTGTCTTGAGGGAACTGCAGGAGCTGTCAAGTGACTTCTGATAAGAACATCTGAGAGCTGATCAGGATTTGTCAAGTAACTTTTGATAAGGACATCTGAGAGCTGGTCAGGAGTTGTCAAGTGACTTTTGATAAGGACATCTGAGAGCTGATCAGGAGTTGTCAAGTGACTTTTGATAAGGACATCTGAGAGCTGGTCAGGAGTTGTCAAGTGACTTTTGATAAGGACATCTGAGAGCTGATCAGGAGTTGTCAAGTGACTTTTGATAAGGACATCTGAGAGCTGATCAGGATTTGTCAAGTGACTTTTGATAAGGACATCTGAGAGCTGATCAGGAGTTGTCAAGTGACTTTTGATAAGAACATCTGAGAGCTGATCAGGAGTTGTCAAGTGACTTTTGATGAGGACATCTGAGAGCTAATCAGGAGTTGTCAACTGATTTTTGATAAGGACATCTGAGAGCTAGTTAGGAGCTGTTAATGAGGTTCTGATAAGGACATCTGAGAGCTTGTCAGGAGCTGTCAAGTGACTTCTGATAAGGACATCTGAGAGCTGATCAGGAGCTGACAAGTAACTTCTGATAAGGACGTCCTAGAGCTGATCAGGAGCTGTCAATGACATCTGAGAGCTGGTCAGGAGCTGTCAAGGGACTTCTGATAAGGACGTCTGAGAGCTAATCAGGAGCTGCCAAGTAACCTCTGATAAGGACGTCTGAGAGCTGATCAGGAGCTGTCAAGTAACCTCTGATAAGGACGTCTGAGAGCTGATCAGGAGCTGTCAAGTAACCTCTGATAAGGATGTCTGAGAGCTGATCAGGAGCTGTCAAGTAACCTCTGATAAGGACGTCTGAGAGCTGATCAGGAGCTGTCAAGTGATTTCTGCAAAGAACATCTGAAAGTGTGTGTTGCAAGTGCCTTCCCTGAAGGATAACACGACCAACAGGATCGTCAGATCAGCAAAGGATCTCACCAAAGATTATCACAGGGATCCCCGCTGGAACCCCACAAAGAATCACCTAAGAAGGATCCCATTGTGGGTCACACAAAGATCCCACACTTATTCATACTAAGTGTAAAGGGATCCACTTGCTATTTTACACTTTCTTATATTGTAAAAAAAATGCAGCAAGACACACTGGGGCATTATTTTGTCTACTCTACTGCTATGAAGGTTATACATTAAATTCAGCTTGAAAAATGAATGAAAGTACAATGAGAAATAATGAATATCACCCAACTGAATACAAACGATAAATAATGATGAATTGCAAAAAAAAAAAATGAAAACAGAAGCAGCGTTAAAAAAAGAAACTCTTAATTTCGATCTTCGTCCGAGATCGTCTTCAGTAGTACAGGGTTGTATGGTGACTCAATCCACAGGTCAGGTGTATGTGGCTGATGTCCAGCGACGTACATGTGGCTCCCTCAACACACATGTGATCCGTTCATTACTTAAAGCAAAGCTTCCCTCTCTTTTTTATGTACCTCTGAAGATCGTCTCAGACTCAGATCGCAATATATAGTATCTTCTAAGACTGTTTCTACCTCATTGTAGACGGGCTTCGTTTCACACACACACGTATATATATATATATATATATATATATATATATATATATATATATATATATATATATATATATATATATATATATATATATATATGTATATATATATATGAAATGTGTTGTTACTCTGGTGTTCTGGTCACTGGAGTCACATATGACTCTTAGCTATCACTTATAAGCTTCAGTCACTTATATTACTTTCTATGTCACTCTAGAGTGTGTGCTGAATGTTCTTTTGTGTTCAATCTGTTGTCTGAATGTCCCTTGAGTTCATGTTGTAGTCTGTGTATTACAGGTGTTTAATTTCTTCTGTTCAGTGTTCATTATGTTTCTCGTGTTCATTCTCTCTTCAGAATTTCAGCATTCAGTTTGCCCCCCTTAAACCTTGTTGTTACTATTTGCTCTGTGTGTGTTCCGTGGTGTTTATATTTCTTGCTTCTTAGTATTTCTTGTTTAGTTATTCCCATTGTGTTTATTCTTTTTTATACCTTATTTTCTTGGTATTTTTATATGTGCTCATTCAGTGTTCTGTTGGTTGTGTTTATTTTATGCTTATTTTAACGCATTGTTTTTTTAGTTATTTAAGTGCTCAGTCAGTGTTTAGCCAGTGCTCAAAATTGTCATTCGTCTTGTGCTCTGTCCGCCACACTTCGAGTTAGGTCTTCGTGTTCTGAATCTGTGTTCAGGTTCTTTACTAATTCGCCAAAAAAAAAAAAAACGGCAGTTAGGAGAAGAGCCTTGTGAGGAATTTCTAGGTCGTCCTGGACTAGTGTGTCTTGACTATGGTATTAATGTTGGTAGAATTACCCACAATATGTTAGATAAAAGTACACAAGTGCAACTAATGTGACATTTTACTGTGGCAACGTTTCGCTCTCCAGGAGCTTTAAAGTTCCTGGAAAACGAAACGTTGCCACAGTAAAATATCACATTAGTTGCACTTGTGTCCTTTTACCTGCCTTGACAATGTTCCAGAATGGATCAAAACGTCGTCATTAGGTCCCCCACCTGATTACGCGTTTTTCTGGTGAATTGATCCTCCCACGATATAGTGATTATTTTTATTTTTCACTAATCTTCAAAGACTCTCTTGTCTAGTCATTGCTCTTAGGCTTCATTGGTAGTTTCTATCGTAACTACACATGTTACTCCACTTTGTGTATCCATATGCTCTTGCGCTACCGTCCACAGGATGGATATGGGATGCACAATAAACTAGCCACTTCGGTGGCAACATTTAAAATCTACTCCAGTAACGTAAACACAGCAGTGTGTACCAGTGGTCTGGCTTCTGGTTGCCACCAGATCTATGACTATTAATCCAATCACCTATTTCTATTCTTACTATTATAAACTTTTTTCTCTCTGTTATTCTTTTTGTGTTTAGTCATTCCTTTTGTGTCCAGTCATTTCTCGCGTGTTCAGTCGTTCCACTTGTGTTTATCTTCTGATTTACACGTAAATGTTCCCATGTTAGCTGTCAAAGTCCCGAATATTACTCTACCAAGAAGCAATGATGCGTGTCCTGTCTTTATATATATTTACAGAATGATTAATACCTTACTAATTTCTTAAAGTTACGAATAATTAAACCCTTCTGTTAGTCTTTGCAGTGTATGTAGAGAAAATAATGTTCTTTATACCCAGTTTGGCTTTTTTCTGATTGTATTACGCTCTCATCGCGATTACAACAGGCGCTTTTTGTATGATTGAGCAGACTTGGTATGATAGTGGCACACTATCAAGAGGACTTTTTCAACACGCTGAGGACTGTCACAGTGTGAGGTCTTCAACTGGTTGAGGACAGTCACAGCGTGAGGTCTTCAACTGGTTGAGGACAGTCACAGCGTGAGGTCTTCAACTGGTTGAGGACAGTCACAGTGTGAGGTCTTCAGCTGGTTGAGAACTGTCACAGTGTGAGGTCTTCAACTGGTTGAGGACAGTCACAGTGTGAGGTCTTCAACTGGTTGAGAACTGTCACAGTGTGAGGTCTTCAACACGCTGAGAGCCAAACGTACTCTACTCTTCTTAATGCCTGTATCTTCTCGTGTTTCCGTTCATACATTAGCGTTTTTATATCTTATAATCCATTTTATACTCTTCTTTCTGATAAATACGCAGCCTGAATAAGACAACAACACTCATCCGGCTGCCTTTTAGTGACTCGGAAATCTTTCCCATCATAATTCCAATCAGATTCTTTATGTTTTCTGAAGAACACACACACTATATATAAGAGAGATTAAAAGCAGTTAAAAATAACCTAGACAAACATTCACCATAGCCGACACCCATACTTTATACAGTCTACCCTTAATAATCCGACCACGATGTATTTATTATTTATTTTTTTTGGAGGGGGGAATGTTTGTTGAATGTTGTAATGAATGAATGATAAAAGAGGACTGAGGGAGCTAAACTGGAAAATTAATAAATGGAACAAGGTCGGATTAGGCGGGTGGACTGTTTAACAGACTCACTCTTCGTGTTCATACGTGAGAGGGTTAGGGGAGGGAGATGAGGGGACCAAACCTTGCTGGTTCCCTACTGAGAAATTTATGTGTTTCCAAACATTCACACATTCTTCCAATTTTTTCTGAATGAGTGTGTTTTGAAAAAAAAATCTATATTTATATTTTCTGAGTCAAAAAAAATGGGAAATCGTGCTCGGATGTTAAGGATAGACTGATAAACGCAATATGATTTTATTTTTATGATACATACAGCAGTGAATTGTTTTTTTTTCTCAAGGCACAGGTTATATACAGTTTCGTTATCTACTCAATACTTCTACAATTGGACATTTGTCTTGGCTATATACAAACACCTGAGGTCCGAGAGGTGGGTAAACAGGTGACATTCCAGATTTTCCTAGCTATTAGACTGAGTTCTTTTGATTGATGTATTTGGCGAAGTCACCCCTGCTTAAAACCCCCTTATAAACATGGGTGTGCAGGGGTGACTGGCGTAGGGAAGGATTTGGGGTAGGGAGGAAAGGGGAGGTTATGAAGTGGGAGTGGAAAAGAAGGGATTAAAGAAGGAAAAGGAAGGGTATACGGAGGAAGGGGGTGTAGGAGGAAATTAAAGAAGTAGGTGAGAGGGGGGGGAAGGAGAGGGAGAAAACGAGGAGGAGGTGAAGGAAGGAACGTTGAGGAAGAAAAGATGGAGGAGTGGATGTAAGTGGAAAGAAAGTAGATGGAAAATAAAATGGAGGATGGGACGGTCGAGGATGGGGCAATAGAGGATGGGATGATGAAAGGAGACGTGGAGGAGGAGGAGGAGGAGGTAAGAAAAATGGCTGAGCTTACTGACAATACTCACGTGACATACATGATGGTCAACTGGGCTTTGGGAACAAATAGAGCGGTACTAGAAACATTCCTGCGAACAATATATTGATACATTGCATGAAACATGACTTGTAGTGACTCAGTCAGACATTAAGGCAAAAAACACTAATATTTTTCTATTCTTATTTTTACATGTTCTAGGATATGTGAAGATTTTTAGTTTACATTGTGCTCTTTACACCGGATAGAGATAGATAGATAGATAGATAGATAGATACATACATAGAGAGAGAGAGAGAGACAGACAGACAGACAGAGACAGAGAGAGAGCACATTTGCATATGAACATTTAATACCCTCCCTGGTGACAGCCAGACAACAGGCCACAACAGACATGATAATCCATTAAACAGACATTAACTTCATCTTTACCTTAAGCAGAGTTTCATG
>NC_069436.1:7722834-7787834 GCF_026875155.1 Cherax quadricarinatus
TGTGAGGAGTGAGTATGCGAGGGGTGAGTGTGTGAGGGGTGAATGTGTGAGGGGTGAGTGTGTGAGGGTGAATGTGGAGGGGTGAGTGTGTAGGGGTGATGTGGAGGGGTGGTGTGTGGGGTGAGTCTGTGGGGTGAGTGCTTAGAGTGAGTGTTTGGAGTGAGTGTGTGGTGTGTGAGGAAAGTGTGTGGGTACGTGCCTTGTTCCTGGTGAATGGCTCTTGATCCAGATAACTGGATCTACCATTCCTTTCCTCGGATTAATTCTGATTACCTTCCATTTCCATGATTCTGTATGACTCTCACGGGTTTAGCGCTTTCTTATTATCATAAGAATAATAATGATAATATTGTAATAATAATAATAATAATAATAATAATATTATTATTATTATTATTATTATTATTATTATTTATTATTATTATTATTATTGTTATTGTTATTTCTGTTATTTTTATATAGAATGAGGCACTATCCTCTCTTCCTCTTCTACTCTCTTCTATCTCTTCGTCTTGTCAGACCTCTTCCTCCCTCTTGATTACCTCTTCTTAATTACTCCTCTCTCTCTTGATTACTCCTACTCTCATTAATTACTCTCTCTCTCTTAATTACTTCTCTTTCTTAATTACTCCCTCTCTCTCTTGATTACTCCTCTCTCTTAATTACTCCCTCTCTCTCTTGATTACTCCCTCTCTCTTAATTACTCCCTCTCTCTCTTAATTACTCCTCTCTCTCATGATTACTCCCTCTCTCTCTTAATTACTCTCTCTCTCTTAATTACTTCCTCTTTCTTAATTACTCCCTCTCTCTCTTGATTACTCCCTCTCTCTTAATTACTCCCTCTCTCTCTTGATTACTCCCTCTCTCTTAATTACTCCCTCTCTCTCTTAATTACTCCCTCTCTCTCTTAATTACTCCCTCTCTCTCTTAATTACTCCCTCTCTCTCTTAATTACTCTCTCTCTCTTAATTACTTCCTCTTTCTTAATTACTCCCTCTCTCTCTTGATTACTCCCTGTCTCTTAATTACTCCCTCCGTCTTGATTACTCCCTCTCTCTTGATTACTCTCTCCCAGTCCATGTTCTGTTTATTGATATCCTCTTCCTCCCTTTGTTCATTTCTTCTACTGTCTTCTCTACTTATTCTCTTTTCTTGCTTTCTCTTCTTCTCTTCCACCCTCTCCCCCTCCTCCCTCCTCCTCCCTCCCTCCCTCCCTCCCTCCCTCCATCACTAAACTCCGTGATGTGAAGGGTCGTTACCACCAATTGAATATATCTAATGAAAAGATCGTGATTCCTTCCCTTGTGAGCCCGAAGCAACGAGGGGAAACAAGCGAGGGGATGGAGGGTAGTTCCCCTTGGATTACCACACACAGGATTACCTGATTGGTGGAGCGACGATGACAGTCTGGCCTAAATTGGGAAATATTGAGGGAGGGAGGGAGGGAGGGAGGGAGGGAGGAGGGAGGGAGGAAGGAGAAGGAAGGAAGGAAGGAAGGAAGGAAGGAAGGAAGGAAGGAAGGAAGGAAGGAAGGAAGGAAGGAAGGAAGGAAGGAAGGAAGGAAGGAAGAGGAAAGAAGGAAGGGGAGAAGGAAGGAATGAAGAAGGAAGGAAGAAGGAAGGGAGAGAAGAATGAAGGAAGGAAGGAGGGGGAATGGGAAGGAAGGAAGCAGAGAAAGGGAGGGAGAATGGGTAAGAAGGAAGGAATGAAGGAAAGAAAGAAAATTGGAAGGAGGGAAGGAAGGAAATAAAAGGGAATGAAAATGGAAAAGAAGGAAGTGAGATAGGAAGAAAGGAGAAAGGAAGAAAAAGGGAGGACGGAAGGAAGGGAGGAAGGAAGAAAGGAGAAAGGGATCTAGGGAGAGAAGGAAATGTCGAAACGAGAGGATAAATAAGGATGGAGTGAAAGTTGAATTCAGTCAAGGGACTGACTGACTGACTGTAGGAATCAGTCGAGTGAAAATTGCCAGGCTGAATCTGAAATTGACTGATTTTTTTTTGCGAATCAGTTGATTAGACTGATTGAAGGAATCAGAGATAAGATGATGACTGATACCATTATATTCTGCGGTACGACTGAGTTTAAGAATGAACTGAGAAACTGACTGAGGTAAGAATATGTTGACTGAGGTAAAAATAGACTGACTGAGGTAGAAACAGACTGACTGAGGTAAAAACAGACTGAGGTAAAAATAGACTGACTGAGGCAGGAACAGACTGACTGAGGTAAGAATATATTGATTGAGGTAAGAAGACTGACTGAGGTAAGAATGTAAAAGGCAGACTGAGGGAAAGGGAGCATAACTCAAACTCCTTGGATCAAGCGCACTTTACCCCTTTGAAGGGAAAGGGTGGAGGCAGAGGGAGGAGAAAAGAAGGGGGGAAATGAAAGGGAGGGGAAGTGATAGGTAAGGGGATGAAGGAAAGAGAGAGAAGATAAGGGGTAAGGGAAGAGAAAGGGAGAAGCAAAAGGGAGAAAGAATGAGGAATGATGAGAAGGAGAAAAAGGAGGTAAGGAAGAAAAGATGGAAAGGAAATGAGATGATGAGAAAAGAAAGAAGAGTGAAGAGGAGGAATAGAAGTGAAAGAAAGGAAAGTGTAGGAGATAGGATAGAGTATGAGAAAGGGAGAGAGGGAGATAGAGAGAGGAAAAGAAAGGAGGAAGTGAAGAGTAGAGGATGGAAGAGAGAGATGGGAGGAGAGAAGGAGAGGAGAAGAGAGAGAGAGAAAAGAGGAGAGAAAAGAGGAAGAGAGAAGGAGAGAGAAGAGAGAGAGAGAGGAAGAGAAGAGAGAGAGAGAGGAGAGAGAGAGATAGACGAGAGAGAGGAGAGAGAGAGAGAGAGAGAGAGAGAGAGGAGAGAGAGAGAGAGAGAGAGAGAGAGAGAGAGAGAGAGAGAGAGAGAGAGAGAGAGAGAGAGAGAGAGAGAGAGAGAGAGAGAGAGAGAGAGAGAGTTTGTTCACAGGACGATATTCATTATATTCACCTCCCCTCAGCGTATTCATTTCCGAGTCATTTGTGTTCAATTACCCAGCCCGAGGGGTAGGGGATGGGGGGATGGAGGGAAGGGGTAGAGTAAGGGGAAAGGGTGGGAGGGGGGGCCACCTCAGACTGTCCCAATTACAGCCAGCATTTTGCCAATTTTTATCCATTAATCCGGACCCAATTTACCCCTCCAACCGGCTTTGCCCCCCTCTACCCCCCCTCCTCTCTCTCTCCTCCCCTTCTATCCAGCTTCCGCCTTCCCCCCTTTTCCCCATAAATCCACCCCATGCCTACCCATTCCCCATACAATCAGGCTGACAGTGTCCCCTCAGCACCACAGCACCGATCTGGAGATTATCTTATAGGGGTGAAAATTAACCTTGGCCAGGGTAGAAGATAGCTCCAGTTTCTCTCTCTCTCTCTCTATATATATATAAATGTATATATATATATATATTATATATATATATATAAATATATATATATATAATATATATATATATATATATATATATATATATATATATATAATATATATATATATATATATATATATATATATAAAATATATAAATGATACTAACTCGTTAAGGACTCGTTGTTGACTCGTTATTGAATCGTTATTTATTCGTTATTGACTCGTTAGCTATGAAAAACATTAACATGATTCATTACTGGCAGACGTTACCCAGGCTCAGTTTATACTCACTGATCATCGATTTATTATCCTGCGGGAAGTAGTGGCCACTGGCCATGGACCACAGTGGTCACTGTTACGGGTCATAGTGGTCACTGTGCCACAAGGGCCACTGTCTGGGCCATAAAGACGACTGCATCTGGGCCACATCGGTCGTTAAGACTGGGCTACAAGGGCCAGTGCCTCCAGGCCATGAATACTATTAACTCTGGGCCACAGGGCCATTAACTCTGGGCCACTGTGGGGCCCCTACTTGTGCTCTGCGGTTCCTCACTCCCCATAGAAATTCCATTACCGTTACTAAGCTGTGGTATTAGTTACATAATTATATATGACATGATGAGGTTTGATGCGAGGAAGTAGAAGGCAGCTCCAATTCCTTGGATCAAGTTCTCTTCTTCAGCCTCAAGGTGATCCTTTCTGAAGAGTTGCTGTTGTTGTTACTATTATTATTATTATTTATTATTATTATTATTATTATTATTATTATTTTTATTATTTTGTTGTTTTTTTATTGTTTTGTTTTCTATATTATTATGTTTATTGTTGTTATTATTATTATTATTATTATTATTATTATAATTATTATTATTATTATTATAATTATTGACTTGGGTGAGATTTTGTCTCGTTTATCAGCTGTGGCTAGAAATTTGTCGTTTTTTTCGTTTGTTTCAAAGCTTTTCATTTCCTTCTGTTTACTGGGAAAAAAATGTCTACCTTCATCGTTCATTTATTTCAAAATCTAAATCCTGTCACCATTTTAGTTTTTTGAATGAATTCGTCAAAGATTTTTTTTCTAGACTGAATGTGCAATTAAATTATTTTTTTTCCATGATCCTCAGGTCTCTATACTTCGTTAATTCCCAGTCCGATCTTAAGACTGGGTTGCTTAAACCAGTCGACTGGGTAGCTATACTAGTCGACTGGGTAGCTATACCAGTCGACTGGGTAGCTATACTCAGTCGACTGGGTAGCTATACTAGTCGACTGGGTAGCTATACTAGTCGACTGGGTAGCTATACTAGTCGACTGGGTAGCTATACCAGTCGACTGGGTAGCTTAAGACAGTCTACTGGGCTGCCTAAGCCATTCGTTTAATCTCGGTAGAGCAGCAATTGGGGCTATCGTTAATCAATCTCATTCATTAGCTACAATAGGAGAAGGGTGGAAATGTCCTCAAAGGCAGAAGATTGGCTCTATTCTCTCTCTCTCTCTCTCTCTCTCTCTCTCTCTCTCTCTCTCTCTCTCTCTCTCTCTCTCTCTCTCTCTCTCTCTCTCTTTCTCAGTCATATATTTGGCATATTCCACTCTCATCTTTCTTTTAGTCTCCTCTTATGCAGGATTTAGTACCCATTTTCCTATGTAATATTTCGTTTACATTTCCTTTCTTCGAGAGCCTCTTACACTACTCTCTGAAACGTTCGCGAATTTTCTTAAAACAGAGTTTCCTCTACTCTAGAACACGTTCCTCTATTCATCAATAAAATCTTCTAGTAACCAACGTGCTTCCTATTCTCTAACACGTCCTATTATTCACCCAAAAATTTCCCCATCTTTTCCCTCGGCCTGTCCTTCCTATTACAACTTCTTTGGCCGTAAGATCAGACGCCATAATCCGCGAAATAGGTAATAGCCAGCAATTATTCCCTAATGCTTATTACCCCCTTAACACACCACCGCGCATGGCTGTTGCAACTCGCTATTACCTCGCTACTCAACATGTCTTTCTTGTGCTCCCTTCATTACGTTAATTAGCCCAGCCTCGAGGTGTTGACGAGGATACTCTCACGAACCTTGTCGTCGTCTTCTCTCAGAGACGTCAGTCATGATGTGATCTTTGGCTGCTAAGTGTCCGTGTTGATGGGCACAACACGCGTTTGTGCACGCACACGCCCGTACACCTGGTGGTATTGGTGGTGTACATGACATGTGCGTGCACGTACACAAACACATACACATGGGTGTGTTGATGTAAGTGAAGCGTATATTTCTTTTACAACAGCTAACATGTAAGTGACTATCCTGAAAGGACAGGGGAAAACTTGGGCAACGTTTCGACCCGTTATCGGCTATTATCAAGTCACGAAGGGCTTGATAATTGTCTAGGCCCAACCAAAACGTCGTCCAGCCTAGACAAACAATTCCCAACTAACCAACCATACATTCGTAGTGCGCGGGTTAATGTGAATTGTTCCAGCCACAGTGTGGAGATTTCCATGTATCAAACGCTTTTATTATGTTTACAAGCAACCATTAAACCTGTAAATGGTCATACAGAGCTTGGGAAATGGGAGGTAATCAGGTTCGACAGTAGGGAGATGGGCCAAGAACCGGATCAAGAACCCTTCACCAGCATGTAGACTACGCAACGCTTCTCAGTACTGGATAATTTTGTTAGTGGAGTGTAAAGGTGGAATCAATAAAATGCCAATAAAGTGTATCATACTAAAAGGTGTTATTGTATATCAACAAGGAGATAAAAAAAAAAAAAAAAAAAAAAAGTGGAACCATACACTGTACAAATGCCCATTGTCAGAGTTAGTTGAAAAAAAAAAAAAGAGTTTCTTCTTATATAAGAAAACACTGTACACATCTTACACACGTGGCTCACGAGAGGGCTGTAAAATTTGGCACATGTTGACGGGGAGGTAGGCGAGACAGGCAGCCCTGACGAGCCCTGCCTGATACTAGGACCTGGTACTGGGGTTTAGGGGGTATTGGAGGATTGGGGAGGAGGGGTTAGCTGGCCCGAGGCGGGGCCCGTCTTCTGCACTGACACTCCACCACCACCAGGGGCGTCGTAAGGACGCCCACTATCACAAGGGGGGATTATGCAGCCCATGGCAGACGCCCCTCTGTACCCTGCTGCTGCTGGGCCGCCCACGCCGCAGGGGGGCGTGCTAGGAGGAGTCGGGAGAGGTCCAGAGGCCGCCCACGACCAAGTCCCCTCACACAAGAGGTTTGAGGTCTGGCGCGGGCGGACTCATGGCCTGGGCGGTGGGCGTAGTGGGCGTGTTGATGGGCGGTGTGTTGACAGAGGCAGGCGAGGACACGGAGGGTGGTTCGCTCTGGCTGTTCTCGCTGTCACACTCGCTACCGTCGCTGTTCTTCTTGCCGGAGCTGCAGGCGTTGTGGGTCTTGACGTGTTTGCTAAGGTGGTCGGACCGCATAAACCTCTTGTTGCACACGGGACACGCGAACCGCTTCTCACCTGTGTGGGTTCGGAGATGACGCTGTAGTTCATCTGAGCGCGTGAACCTTTTCCCGCAAAAAAGCCAGTTGCAAACGAAAGGGCGCTCACCCGTGTGCCAGCGAAGATGCGCCTTCAGGTGTGACGTCTTGCCGTAGACCTTGCCACAGCCAGGGATATGGCACGAGTGGATGTTCCTTTTCCGGAGGTGTGCCCCAGCTGGTCCCAGACGATCAGCTTCCTGGCAATTGGGACAGTCGCAGGTGGCTCGTCCAGTGTAGCGCCGCTGGGAGCGTGGGGAGGGAACCTGTGGTAATGTGGGCTGCCCCAGCCCGAACGGTGAGCCCATAGCCGGGGCCATGCCCTGTGTGGGCAGCATAGATTTGTACGTATCCTGCAACAAGTGTTGTCCTGAGGACAGAAGGTGTGCTGTGTTGGAGGCTGCTAGTGTATGCGTGAGGGTGGAGTAGTCTCCAGTTGGGTAGTTGGCCATCTGAGACATGCCTGCCACGCCTGACAAGCCCGCTGACGTTGCTCCTGACATGTCCAGCCAGGAGCCTGCAGAGGCGGCGGCTGCACTGTGCACGTCCCACCAGCTGGTCGTGTTGAGGGAGTTCACTGCTGACACCTCAGGTTTGATGGCTGAGGCAGCACCTGCCATACTGTTGAAGGGCCAAGACTCGTAGGGGTGAGTAACCCCCGTGACGCGAGAGTACATGGAACTCATGGAGGGGATGTGTGAAGAGCCGTCCACCTTGGACAACAATGATGCCTGCGACTCCGACTGTCCCCCAGATGAGCAGGGAAAATACAAGTCCGAGGGCTGAGGGTAGGAGCAGGCTGCACTTGTCGTTACGGCTGGCCGCTGGTAACTGCTGGAGGAGGCTGGTCCGTGACCACTGCTGGCCGTAGAGGCGGGGCCTGACCTCTGTCCTGTACCTACTCCGGAGGCTCCGCCCCCCGACCCTGTTGCTGCCCCAACTGGGTTCTTCTTCCACGGGTGGAAGCCTTTCCCTACTGCGGCGTCTGCTAGCGGCGGTGGGCTCTTGCTAGTTAACTTGTTGCACTGTGCGGCAAGCATGGCCAGTGGGGTCCCACGTAGAGACGGGTGGTCCTGAGGGAGAGGAAACAACACATTAATGTCTCAAAAATGATTGCAAGAGGAAATACCCAATGTTCACCTGGACTCAAAGGTTCAGGTAGACGAGTGGGCAGAGGGCATAACCCTTCCCTGCCCTACCTGCCCGTCAAACCTCACGTATTGGTAAATATCAACACCCGTCCTAGCCAATGGAGAGTGTAGCCCCGCCCCTCCAGACTCCTACCTCAGAGGTCACGGGTGACCTGGTCACTGACCACCCACGCCCACACACACACACACACACGCCTGGTGGGCCTAACTACCTGGCCCACAGGTAACCTGGGAGGTCCCCACACAACACTAATTAACTGAAACAAAACACCCAGTCTGGGTCTGAGTGAGGTGCAGCCAGGAGCTGACTCCACACACACACACACACACACACACACACACACACACACACACACACACACACACACACCCACCACACACACACACACACACACAACACACACACACACAACACACACACACAAGATTTATAATGAACATGATGAACTATACCAAATCATATATAAGGCTCCTAATAAATCATTACGTATCACTTAGTAAAGCTGAAAATAATGATCTGTCCTCAGCATTTTTATTTACAATGATTTAAAACAATGCGCAAAAGAGTAATAATGAAGAATATGCAATTATTTAAATGATATAAAGAACCTTAACAGTAACAAATTCAAACACACACAACACACACACATGCCACACATACACACACACCCACACACACACACACACACACACACACACACACACACACACACACACACACACACACACACACCACCATATATATATATATATATATATATATATATTATATATATATATATATATATATTATATATATATATATATATATATATATATATATATATATATATATATATATATATATATATATATATATATATATATTATATTATATATATATGCAAAACAACCACTGTGAAAGAGTAGTGAAATTCCAAACGCTTTCGTGACTACTCACACTGACAATGTGAGTAGTCACGAAAGCGCTTGGAATTTCACTACTCTTTCACAGTGGTTGTTTTGCATATTTTAAAATCACCTGTTTACTGTGAACTTATTGCATATATATATATATATATTATATATATATATATATATATATATATATATATATATATATATATATATATATATATATATATATATATATATATATATATATATATATTATATATATATATATATATATATATATATATATATATATTATATATATATTATATATATATATATATATATAAATTTTCATCTAAAAAACATGAAATACGTTCAGACCCGCAGGGGTCACACAGCGCTTGACTGACCCGCAGGGGTTAACACAGCGCTTGAAGAACGAGAGGTAATCGGTGTTGATTCGAGGAAGAGAATGGTAGCATAAATTCCTTGGATCAAGAGCCTGCCACTAGCAGAGAGAAGAAAGATCATTCCACATATATATATTTTATATATATATATGTATATATATACATATACATATATATATATATATATATATATATATATATATATTATATATATATTATATATATATATATATATATATATATAATAGATAGATAGATAGATAGATAGATAGATAGATAGATAGATAGATAGATAGATAAATAGATAGATAGATAGAAATAGATGATGTATGATCGTTGGAGTGTAAGAGTCACTTGAGCACTGGTAAACATGACTCTCCACTGCACTGTGATTTAGAAGAGTGAAAAGCTGATTGTTTCTCTTGTGGTTAGTTATGATAATGTTAGTTTTTATGTATGAGCAGGAGAGAGAGAGAGAGAGAGAGAGAGAGAGAGAGAGAGAGAGAGAGAGAGAGAGAGAGAGAGAGAGAGAGAGAGAGAGAGTAAGAGATAAGATGCAATTACTCCCTCTCTCAGTTTTCCCCTCTTTCAGTTTTTTCTCCCTTCATAACTCCTCCCCTCCACTTCTCCTCACATCCCCCCCTCACTCCACCTCACTCCTCCCCAGTTATCCTCCCTCTCCTCCCACTTTCCTTTCCTCTCCATACTTCCTACTGAGTAGTGATATTTTTTAATTATATCAACACTCGCAATCTACATAGTTTTCTTTCACTTGTGAGAGAACATTTGCTGCCACTCTAACACTATACACAGCATATTATGACCATCTAACACTCTGTGGAACATATTATGACCATCTAACACTCTGTGGAACATATTATGACCATCTAACACTCTGTGGAACATATTATGACCATCTAACACTCTGTGGAACATATTATGACCATCTAACACTCTGTGGAACATATTATGACCATCTAACACTCTGTGGAACATATTATGACCATCTAACACTCTGTGGAACATATTATGACCATCTAACACTCTGTGGAACATATTATGACCATCTAACACTCTGTGGAACATATTATGACCATCTAACACTCTGTGGAACATATTATGACCATCTAACACTCTGTGGAACATATTATGACCATCTAAGACTCTGTGGAACATATCATGACCATCTAACACTCTGTGGAACATATTATGACCATCTAACACTCTGTGGAACATATTATGACCATCTAACACTCTGTGGAACATATTATGACCATCTAACACTCTGTGGAACATATTATGACCATCTAACACTCTGTGGAACATATTATGACCATCTAACACTCTGTGGAACATATTATGACCATCTAACACTCTGTGGAACATATTATGACCATCTTAACACTTTTTGGAACATATTATGACCATCTAACACTCTGTGGAACATATTATGACCATCTAACACTTGTGGAACATATTATGACCATTAACACTCTGTGGAACATATTATGACCATCTAAGACTCTGTGGAACATATTATGACATCTAACACTCTGTGAACTATTATGACCATCTAACACTCGTGGAACAATTAGACCATCTAACACTTGTGGAACTATTATGACCATCTAAGACTCTGTGGAACATATCATGACCATCTAACACTCTGTGGAACATATTATGACCATTAACACTGTGGAACATATTATGACCATAACACTCTGTGGAACATTATGACCATCTAACACTCTGTGAACATTATTATGACATCTAACACTTGTGGAACATATTATGACCATCTAAGACTCTGTGGAACATATCATGACCATCTAACACTCTGTGGAACATTATTATGACCATTAACACTTGTGGAACATATTATGACCATCTAGACTCTGTGGAACATATCATGACATCTAACACTTGTGGAACATATTATGACCATCTAAGACTCTGTGGAATATCATGACCATCTAACACTCTGTGGAACATATTATGACCATCTAACACTCTGTGGAACATATCATGACCATCTAACACTCTGTGGAACATATTATGACCATCTAACACTCTGTGGAACATATTATGACCATCTAACACTCTGTGGAACATATTATGACCATCTAACACTCTGTGGAACATATCATGACCATCTAACACTCTGTGGAACATATTATGACCATCTAACACTCTGTGGAACATATTATGACCATCTAACACTCTGTGGAACATATTATGACCATCTAAACTTGTGGAACATATTATGACCATCTAACACTCTGTGGAACATATCATGACCATCTAACACTCTGTGGAACATATTATGACCATCTAACACTCTGTGGAACATATCATGACCATCTAACACTCTGTGGAACATATTATGACCATCTAACACTCTGTGGAACATATCATGACCATCTAACACTGTTCTGGAATTATTACAAGCTGAGTAAACTGTTTCATGAACTATGAGAATGGTACAACTTCAGTGTATCATGGCTCTACACATGATGAACTTCGTCTGTTATAGACCTATGGTGACTTAGCTAGCTTTGTTATAGACCTATGGTGGCTTAGCTGGCTTCGTTATAGACCTATAGTGGCTTAGCTAGCTTTGTTATAGACCTATGGTGGCTTATCTAGCTTTGTTATAGACCTATGGTGGCTTATCTAGCTTGTTATAGACCTATGGTGGCTTATCTAGCTTTGTATAGACCTATAGTGGCTTAGCTAGCTTTGTTATAGACCTATGGTGGCTTATCTAGCTTTGTTATAGACCTATGGTGGCTTATCTAGCTTTGTTATAGACCTATGGTGGCTTATCTAGCTTTGTTATAGACCTATGGTGGCTTATCTAGCTTTGTTATAGACCTATGGTGGCTTAGCTAGCTTTGTTATAGACCTATGGTGGCTTATCTAGCTTTGTTATAGACCTATGGTGGCTTAGCTAGCTTTGTTATAGACCTATAGTGGCTTATCTAGCTTTGTTATAGACCTATGGTGGCTTAGCTAGCTTTGTTATAGACCTGTGGTGGCTTAGTTAGCTTTGTTACAGACATATGATGGCTTAGCTATCTTTGTTACAGGCCTAAGGGGATAGTTGAAATATTACTGTTAAGCCAGTTTGGGATATGTATATCTCATACTTGTGTGTTATAAGGATTGTTCATGGAGAGAGAGAGAGAGAGAGAGAGAGAGTAGGAGTAGAGAGAGAGAGAGAGAGAGAGAGAGAGAGAGAGAGCGTGGAAGGGTAGTGGTGATGGTGGTTGCTGGTAATATCCTCGGGCAATCTCTTAATTGGAGGTGTGCACAGGGTGGTAGTGGTAGTGGTGGTAGTGGTAGTGGTGGTAGTGGCAGTGGTGGTAGTGTGTGGTAGTGGTAGTGGTAATGTGTTGGTAGTGGTGGTATTAGTGGTGGTAGTGCGTGGTAGTGGTGGTAGTAATGGTGGTAGTGTGTGGTGGTAGTATTTGGCAGTAGTGGGTGGAAGTGTGTAGTAGTAGTAGTGATAGTGTATGATAGTTGTGGTGGTGTTGTATTAGAGTTTGGTGGAAGTAGTAATAGAAGTAGTGGTGGTGGTGTTGGTAGTGGGTGGTGTGCAGTAGTGGGTGATAGTGGAGGTGGTGGTGGCAGTGAATAGTAGTAGTGGTGGTAATGTTACGGTGATGGCAGTGGTATTGGATGGAAGTGTATGTAGAGATGGTGGTAGTTCTGTTACTGGTATTGGTAGCTAGTGGTACTACTGGTGAGTGGTATTTGTGGTGGTGGTGGTGGTGGTGATGGTGGTGATGGTGGTAATGGTGGTGATGGTGGTGGTGGTGGTGGTGGGGTGGTGGGGGTGGTAGGTAGAAGTAATAATAGTGGGGAATAGTAGCAGTAATGAAGGATAGTGTGGATGGTGGGACGGGAATGGTGGCTAGTGGCTAGGAGGAACAGGCCAGACCTGACCAAACCAGACCCACCCACCTATTACATCCGTCCACCCTACCCACCCATCCTTTCTCCCTACCCACCTATCCTCCAGCCCTACCCTTCTACCTCACCTCTCCGCTCCTTATACATCACTGAATATTCCACTTCTGTAACAATATATATATATATAATATATATATATATATATATATATATATATATATATATTATATATATATATATATATATATTAATAATATATATATATGCAGGACAGGGACGGGGATGTGGAAATCTTTAACTCAAGTACTTTCACACTTCTCAGTGCGTCATCAGGAGCGTTGCAATGTTGCAAGGGAGCAACCAAAGCAGAGAGAGAGGTCTCAGAGTAGCGTAGGTGTCACTGGCCACGGTGTGTGTGTGTATGTGTGTGTAGTCTCCTAGTTGTGTTTTAGGGGTTGATTAATGGCTTCTGGCCAGGGTTCCAAACACCTTTCAAGTCTCTTTACTGCCTCATAAGCTTCAGGATGCTGTCATAAACTAGATAACAGTAAGTGATGTTAGGAGCCTTGCCCTTTTAAGTCTCTCCCAGCCCGGGGTTCGACCCGTGCACTTTCGATTATGAGAACGCTCTTTTCACTTGAGCTTCTTTCATGCCGCCTTCACCTTATGTCTGATAAGCCTCAAACTACACGCCTTCCTGAAGCTCTACAAGGTCATGTCTCGCACTGTTAATGACATTAATAATAATAACAAATCGACAACTACAACAATTACAACAACATCTACTCCAATGACCACAACAATAACAGCAGTAATATAATAATAATAATAATAATAATAATAATAATAATAATAATAATAATAATAATAATAATAATAATAATAGCAACAATAATATATGACATTTTAGATCTTTGTTGCATATTTAGTGTAAATAGAAGTGAGTCAGGATTTCTGTTATCCGGTCGTTATTTATCCTGTTCTTTCGGTATAAAAAAAATCCATCATTACGGGAATCTGTCTGAGTGGGCTGCATTATCACAAATAGATCCCGGTTGGACCATTATCGCCACCGCAAAAGACTTGCCTTCCAAACCATTCTGCAACATCTAGCAACTTTCAACTCAGAGGACGTGTCGTGGTCTGACCCCATAACACATCAGGTTATGACCATTTCCCCACCAATCAGATAAGGCACTCAGGACAACCAATTAAGCGTCTGCTCTCCGAGTAGACCAAATCATTTCTCAATTCGCAGTGCTAACAATTAATTACGAGGGCCGCCCCTACCCGATCCTTGGGTAATAACTTGTGGCAGGGCTGTGTGTCGGTCCATCAGGGTGCCCCTGGTCCCTTGCCCCTGCAGCTGGCCGGAAGGGAAGGGACGGCCGCGGTAGGAGGGACGTAATGGGTAATGAAAAGGGATGATGAAAGGGATGCTAGATACCGAGAGGAAAGGAGGAATAGGGCAACCCAAGAGTATTTTTTTCTTTTTCGTAAGAGGACACAAGAGGTGAAAAAAAAATATGAGAATGAAGATTAATACCCCCCCCCCAAAAAAAAGGGGGGATAAAACAAAAACTGGTGGTCAGGTTAAAGACGAATCGGTGAATGAAATTAATAAACATCACAATATTTTATGAAATAAAAACGAAATGAATCAGTAAAAGCCGCAACGGGAGGCTGAAGCCAGAGTCAGTCTGACGAGTAAGATACATACACAACACTTAGGTACTTTTATCATCAATAAAGACCCGTAAGGATTGCTAAATGCATCTCAGTCATCAGTCTGTTGGCATCGTATGCCATTTACAAGACGATGCCGAGTCAGCCTGTGCTGTAACACTAAGACAGGAAGAATAACCCTTCAAAGGAGGTTCCTTGACGCTGGTGGGGGCTCTTGATCTAGGGAACTGGATCTGTACTCCAATTCCCTGAATTGACCCAGAAGGTCTTCCATCCCCCCCCCTCCACCCCACAGGCGCTGTATAATCGCTACGGGTTTAGCGCTCCCTCAGGAGGATAATGAAAAAATGTTTTTACATTCATGGGAAGTGACAAACCCGAAGAGTCACAGAGCGCCAGGGGAATGAAAGGCAGTCAGGTTTGATCCGAGAAAGGGGAAGGCAGCTGGTGAAGGTCTCAAAAGCCCATCACCAATATGAGTGAGAAAGAGAGAAAGAGAGAGAGAGAGAGAGAGAGAGAGAGAGAGAGAGAGAGAGAGAGAGAGAGAGAGGAGAGAGAGAGAGAGAGAGAGAGAGAGAGAGAGAGAGAGAGAGAGAGAGAGAGAGCTATCCACGCGTGTGTTCCACCTACAAGGAGAGAACGAGGCTCCAGGGCGAGACAGAGACACAAATTTTGATTAAAATGAAGCTGAAGTACATTAAGTAGGAAAATATAAGGCAGTGAACGTCAGCGCCGAGCCCGGCCGCACATATATTCCAGGCCAGACGCACTGCTGCAATTTATGCAACACGCCTCGCACATAACAATGGTGGAAGTCTGTCCCTTGCAACATCTCCCCCGAGACCTCAAATTCTCTCCCCAAAGTTGATCTTTTTTTCTTCTTATACTGCCTTCCATGGTCTCCCACGGGGCTGTTATCTGGTCGGGGAGCACACACACACACTGCTGCCCACTGGATGATACACTGCTCTCCAGCTGTGAACTATGTACATAAGTCAATTAAGGCCATACAGAACCTAAACTTGATTGGAGTGGTGTTGCCACCTCGCGGGTCAGGCTGCCGGCCCATCACTCAAGTGGTTCCTGAAAGTTCTGGCTGTTAAGCAGATCCCGAGGTAAACAATAGCCACTGGTACGTAGCAGTGATGTGTATGCTGTAATGTAGGGTGTAAAACAGGGCGAGGAGGGAAGTGGAAGAGGGAGAAGTGAAAGAGAGAGGCGAAGGAAGAGCACGCGTGGGCAAGGAGCAGGTCGGAGGCTCCCCGCTGGGCTCCTAACACCGCTTGTCATAAGGTGCCGCGACGATGGTTACGTCTTGCTTCCCTGCCGGTGGGGGGGCGCACGCAACCCATCCCCCTTCCCTCTCCTCCACTTCCATAACCTCCCCTTCCCGATCCTCCCCTTCCCTCTCCTCTGGTCAGCCTCACCTCTCTTATCCCGTGGCCAGCCATCCTTTCTCTTTCCTCCCTCATTCGGCGTACCTTTTCCATTGCTATCCTCCCTTGGTTGACCAATCTTTCTCTCTCCCCTCAGCATCCTCCCCTTTTCTCTCCTGCCCTTGCTAGCCTTCCCTTTCCTTCCTGAGAGATAGTACAACAGCTAGATTTACTATTACTAGGATTTCCTAGTAATAGGAAATCTAGCTGTTGTAGAACGACCCTCGAGGACGTCATAGCTGTAAAATACATGACGATATCCTCGTCGCCCTACTGAAGTCTTCCAGCTCAGGCTGACACTACTGAAGTCTTCCAGCTCAGGCTGACACTACTGAAGTCTTCCAGCTCAGGCTGACACTACTGAAGTCTTCCAGCTCAGGCTGACACTACTGAAGTCTCCAGCTCAGGCTGACACTACTGAAGTCTTCCAGCTCAGGCTGACACTACTGAAGTCTTCCAGCTCAGGCTGACACTACTGAAGTCTTCCAGCTCAGGCTGACACTACTGAAGTCTCCCAGCTCAGGCTGACACAACTGAAGTTTCCCAGCTCAGGCTGACACTACTGAAGTCTTCCAGCTCAGGCTGACACTACTGAAGTCTCCCAGCTCAGGCTGACACAACTGAAGTTTCCCAGCTCAGGCTGACACATTGCTGTGTTCCCGCTGTGAATAGGATATCAGTACATTGCTGATGTCTCCAGGATTGTTTAATATAAGGTATCAGGAAAAATATGGTCTGGAAGTATGGTCTGCTAGACCAAGTATGGTCTTGCAGACCATACTTGGTCTTGGGAGGTTTTCAGTGGTCCTAGCGTTAAGCTGTCTCCAATTCCTCCAGCATAACGGAATGTTGAAACAGCCAAAGATGGAATTGATGTTGCCAGTGATGTGTTGGTTAGCTGGGTTGTAGTGAACTTGTAGTGCTATATTCACTCATGGTGAAACTGACCAGTACTGTCGTTATGGTGTAGCGTAGCTGGGTTGGTAGCGCACTCAGCTCACACACACTGAGGTTCGTGGTTCGATCCCAGGTACGGTTGGAAACATTTGGACGTGTTTCCTTAAGGCACCTGCCGTCCCTTTTTACCTGGCAGTAAAAAATAGGTGCCTGGGTGTTAGTCGACTCGTGTGGGTTGCATCCTGGGGATAAAGCTGACCTAATTTGCCCGAAATGCTCTGTATAACCAGGGGTTTTCTGTATAGTAGTATGTCATTGATGTCAGCTACGGTCTGTATATATCTGTATACGTACACAGAGTGACGTACACAGACTGTTAAACGTACACAGAGTGACGTATACACACTACTAAACGTACACAGAATGACGCATACACACTGTTAAACGTACACAGAGTGACGTACACACACTGTTAAACGTACATAGAGTTACGTAAACATATTGTTAAAAGCCCACTAAATGAACTACACACATTGTTAATATCCCACAGTGAGGTACATATATTGTTAATCTCCCACAGTGAGGTACATATATTGTTAATCTCCCACAGTGAGGTACATATATTGTTAATCTCCCACAGTGAGGTACATATATTGTTAATCTCCCACAGTGAGGTACATATATTGTTAATCTCCCACAGTGAGGTACATATATTGTTAATCTCCCACAGTGAGGTACATATATTGTTAATCTCCCACAGTGAGGTACATATATGTTAATCTCCCACAGTGAGGTACATATATTGTTAATCTCCCACAATGAGGTACATATATTGTTAATCTCCCACAGTGAGGTACATATATTGTTAATCTCCCACAGTGAGGTACATATACTGTTACTCTCCCACAGTGAGGTACATATATTGTTAATCTCCCACAGTGAAGTACATATATTGTTAATCTCCCACAGTGAGGTACATATATTGTTAATCTCCACAGTGAGGTACATATTTGTTAATCTCCCACAGTGAGGTACATATATTTGTTAATCTCCCACAGTGAGGTACATATATTGTTAATCTCCCACAGTGAGGTACATATATTGTTAATCTCCCACAGTGAGGTACATATATTGTTAATCTCTCACAGTGAGGTACATATATTGTTAATCTCCCACAGTGAGGTACATATATTGTTAATCTCCCACAGTGAGGTACATATATTGTTAATCTCCCACAGTGAGGTACATATATTGTTACTCTCCACAGTGAGGTACATATATTGATAATCTCCCACAGTGAGGTACATATATTGTTAATCTCCCACAGTGAGGTACATATATTGTTAATCTCCCACAGTGAGGTACATATATTGATAATCTCCCACAGTGAGGTACATATATTGTTAATCTCCCACAGTGAGGTACATATATTGATAATCTCCCACAGTGAGGTACATATATTGTTAATCTCCACAGTGAGGTACATATATTGTTAATCTCCCACAGTGAGGTACATATATTGATAATCTCCCACAGTGAGGTACATATATTGTTAATCTCCCACAGTGAGGTACATATATTGATAATCTCCCACAGTGAGGTACATATATTGTTAATCTCCCACAGTGAGGTACATATATTGTTAATCTCCCACAGTGAGGTACATATATTGATAATCTCCCACAGTGAGGTAATATATTGTTAATCTCCCACAGTGAGGTACATATATTGTTAATCTCCCACAGTGAGGTACATATATTGTTAATCTCCCACAGTGAGGTACATATATTGTTAATCTCCCACAGTGAGGTACATATATTGTTAATCTCCCACAGTGAGGTACATATATTGTTAATCTCCCACAGTGAGGTACATATATTGTTAATCTCCCACAGTGAGGTACATATATTGTTAATCTCCCACAGTGAGGTACATATATTGTTAATCTCCCACAGTGAGGTACATATATTGATAATCTCCCACAGTGAGGTACATATATTGTTAATCTCCCACAGTGAGGTACATTATATTGTTAATCTCCCACAGTGAGGTACATATATTGTTAATCTCCCACAGTGAAGTACATATATTGTTAATCTCCCACAGTGAGGTACATATATTGTTAATCTCCACAGTGAGGTACATATATTGTTAATCTCCCACAGTGAGGTACATATATTGTTAATCTCCCACAGTGAGGTACATTATTGTTAATCTCCCACAATGAGGTACATATATTGTTAATCTCCACAGTGAGGTACATATATTGTTAATCTCCCACAGTGAGGTACATATATTGTTAATCTCCCACAGAGAGGTACTATATTGTTAATCTCCCACAGTGAGGTACATATATTGTTAATCTCCCACAGTGAGGTACATATATTGTTAATCTCCCACAGTGAGGTACATATATTGTTAATCTCCCACAGTGAGGTACATATATTGTTAATCTCCCACAGTGAGGTACATATATTGTTAATCTCCCGCAGTGAGGTACATATATTGTTTAATCTCCACAGCGAGGTACATATATTGTTAATCTCCCACAGTGAGGTACATATATTGTTAATCTCCACAGTGAGGTACATATATTGATAATCTCCCACAGTGAGGTACATATATTGTTAATCTCCCACAGTAAGGTACATATATTGTTAATCTCACCAGTGAGGTACATATATTGTTAATCTCCCACAGTGAGGTACATATATTGATAATCTCCCATAGTGAGGTACATATATTGTTAATCTCCCAGTGAGGTAATATATTGTTCATCTCCCACAGTGAGGTACATATATTGTTAATCTCCACAGTGAGGTACATATATTGTTAATCTCCCTGACTTATGTTCTCAAGTGGTACATATATTGTTAATCTCCCACAGTGAGACTATTGTTATCTCCCACTATCTATATGTTAATCTCCCACAGTGAGGTACATATATTGTTAATCTCCCACAGTGAGGTACATATATTGTTAATCTCCCACAGTGAGGTACATATATTGTTAATCTCCCACAGTGAGGTACATATATTGTTAATCTCCACAGTGAGGTACATATATTGTTAATCTCCCACAGTGAAGTACATATATTGTTAATCTCCCACAGTGAGGTACATATATTGTTAATCTCCCACAGTGAAGTACATATATTGTTAATCTCCCACAGTGAGGTACATATATTGTTAATCTCCCACAGTGAGGTACATATATTGTTAATCTCCCACAGTGAGGTACATATATTGTTAACTGCACATACAGTAAAACAGACTCATTGTTAAACACACACAGAGTGACGTACACACATTGTTAAAAGCACACAGAGTGACGTACACAGACTGTTAAGCACAGAGTGACGTACACAGACTGTTAAACACAGAGTGACGTACACAGACTGTTAAACACACACAGAGTGACGTACACACATTGTTAAAAGCACACAAAGTGAGGTACACTCTCTGTATCTTTATTGGTGACATCAACAACATCAACAACAACAACATCAACAACAACAACATCAACAACAACAACATCAACAACAACAATAGCAACATCAACAACAACAACATCAACAACAACAACATCAACAACAACAACATCAAAACAACATCAACAACATCAACAACAACAACAACAATAACACTGGTTATCATTCAAAATTGATTGCTAGAGGTGTTATCATAGTTATAGTTCCGTATGTTCTCACCTAATTGTGGTTGCAGTGGTCGAGTCATAGCTCCTGGACCCGCCTCTTCACTGATGTGTGTGAGAGTAAGAGTGACCGTATGGAGTTATATGCAGGAATTACTTTTAACAATGATCCGAGGTACGATAGATTAGCTCCATTTCCTCGGATCAACCCTCCTCTCCCCGCACCAAGTCCCATAACTCCGCTTAATGTTAACGTCTCCTAATTTGGCTTTTGTGGTTCAGTAAATTGCGAACATTTTCTTCCTCAGAGACACTGCTTGTAAAATTATGTTGACGATCATAAAACTGCTCTATTTTTAAGATAAAAAACCACACACACACACAACACACACACACACAACACAACCCCACACACACACACACACACACACAAAACCCACACACACACAAACCACACACACACACAACACACACACACACACACACACACACACACACACACAACCACCACCCACACACACACAACACATAAAAGGAAGGGCACTGAAATGGAAAGGGAATACCTGACAGGGAGGCAGAAAACGAGTCATGGTACGTGAAGAGGTATCACAGTGGGCGCCTGTTACGAGCGGGGTCCCACAGGGGTCAGTTCTAGGACCAGTGCTATTTTTGTATATGTGAACGCATGATGGAAGGAATAGACTCTGAAGTGTCCCTGTTCGCAGATGACGTGAAGTTGATGAGAAGAATTAATCGGACGAGGATGAGGCAGGACTGCAAAGAGACCTGGAGAGGCGGACATGTGGTCCAGTAACTGGCTCCTCGAATTCAATCCAGCCAAATGCAAAGTCATGAAGATTGGGGAGGGGCAAAGAAGACCGCAGACAGAATATAGGCTAGGTGGACAAAGACTACAGACCTCACTCAGGGAGAAAAAACCTTGGGGTTGACCATAACACCGAGTACATCACCCGGGGGCACACATCAACCAAATAACCGCTGCAGCATACGGGCGCCCGGCAAACCCGAGAAAAAGCGTTCGATACCTCAATAAGGAAACGTTCAAGACACTGTACACTGTGTATGTTGGCCCATACTGGAGTATGCAGCACCGTCTGGAACCCACACCCGGTCAAGCCGTCAAGAAGTTAGAGAAAGTACAAAGGTTTGCAACAGGCTAGTCCCCGAGCTCAAGGGAATGTCGTACGAGGAAAGGTTAAGGGAATCGGGGCTGACGACACTGGAGGACAGAAGGGTCAGGGGGACTGATACGACTACAAGATACTGCGGGGAATAGACAAGGTGGACAGAGATAGGATGTTCCGAGAGGGGACACAGGGGGCAAGGGGTACAACGGAAGGGGACTCAGACGGTCCGGGACGTTGGAAGTTTTTCTTCAGTCTGAGTTGTAGCAAGTGGAATAGCCTAGCAATTTGGGGGGGGAGGAACCATACATAGTTTTAAGAAAAAAGGGATGACAACTCAGGAAACAGAGAGAGGGCCCCGTAGCGATCAGTGAAAAAGGGGGGGCCAGGAGCTGGGCTCGCCCCCCCAACCACAATTAGGTGAGTACAATTGGTGAGTACAAACAAACCACACCACCAACCCCCACCCCCACCCAAAAACCCCACACACACACACCCCCACCCACACACACAAACACACACCACACACACACACACACACCCCCCCCAAACCCAAAACACACACCCCCCCCACACAAAAAACCCCCACACACCCACAACACCCACACACCACCAACACACCCCCAACCACCAACCCCCCAAACCCACCCCACCACACACCCACACACAACACACACCACCCCCACACCCCACACCCCCACCACACACACCACACACACACACCCCCACACACCACACAACACACACACACCCACACACCCCCAACCACACACACACCACCCACAAAAACCCCCCCACACCAACCACCCCACCCACACCACAACCACACACAACACCCCCCCCCCAACACCACCACCAACCACCCCACAACCCCCCACCCCACACACCCCCCCCCCCCCCCCCACACCCCCCCACACACACCCACCACAACCCACACACACCCCCCAAAAAACCCCCACACCACACACCCCACACACACACCACAAAAACCCACCACACACACAACCCCACCCACACACCACCCCCCCCCCCAAACAAAACAACACACACCCCCACAAAAAAACCACACACCACACCCCCACACACACACCACACAAAACCCACACACAACACACCCCCCCCCCCCCCCCCCCACACACACACACACACACCCCAAACACACCACACACACAAACCACACACACCACACCCCAACAACACCACCACACACACACACCACACACACACACACAACACACACACACACACACACACACACAACCACACACACACACACAAAACACACCACACACCACACCAACACACACAACACCACACCACACCACACACACACACAAACCACACAACAAACACAAAAAACCACCCAACAAACACACCACAAAACACACAAAACCACACACACTCACACACACACACACCACACACCACCACACACACCCCACAAAAAATACACACCTTAAACCACACACCCACACGCGCCCACACACCACACACACACACCACAAAACCACACACCCCCACAACCACACACACAAAAAATAAATACACACCACACACACACACACCAAAACACCCACACACACACACACACCCACACAACAAAACCCAACCAACCCACACCACAAACCCCAACCACACACCACACCACAACCCCCCACACCCACACACACCCCACACACCCAAACACACCACAACACACCCACACCACACACACACACACAAAACCACTTATGGCATAGGGAATCTTTATTCAGGAAACGTTTCGCCCACAGTGGCTTCATCGCCCAATACAAAGAGGAAGGCGTAAGGAGAGGGGGTATGAGGAAATCAGTCCCCCCGGGAAAAGTCGAGTTTTTCAGCCCATAAAATCTTGTGAATGTACAGATGGGCCGTAGAGTGGCTTATTTTACTGTAGTGAGGTGAGGTGAAGAGGGGGGGCGGGGTCATAGTGGTACCACCCATAGTAAAGTTTTTTCGCCCAAAAGGTTGAAACAAGTGTTGAAGAATTCTTGTAAAAAGACCCATGATGTCCGTGTCGCAGTTTGATGAAGGGTTTGAAAAAGAAAAGTTAAAGATGGGGACCTTATGTGCATAAGTGTCTCAATCTTCAATTGTGGGTTTTTTTTAAAAACATTCATACAAACAACCACACACAACACACACACTACATGACTTGACCCCTGAACCATATTGGTGGTCCCCAACACACCCGGGGACATCACAGACTCGACCCTGCAACGACAATTAAGTGGTACACCACCACGGTTAAAGGGAAATTTCACCGACGAAATGGGGAAAGGAGGGATGGGGGAATTATAACGAATATAAAATACTGGGGTTCGCGGGGGATAGAAAAGGATTTTCCCAGAGATGTGACCCCAAAATAAGGGGAACTTGGAGTTGGGACCAGTGAGCGAGGGATGTTGGGAAGTATTTCTTCAGTACAGATTTGTCAGAAAGGGGAACAATAGGTGTGATGTAGTGGAGGCAGGATCCATACAAGCTTTAAGAAAGGTATGAAAAAGCTCATGAAGCAGGGAGAGATGGATCTGAGAAATTTGAAAGGCGGGGCCAGGAGCTGTAACTCGCTTCTTTTTACTTCATTAAATCGTTGGGGTTATGGCCCCATCCAGCGTTTTGTTAGCAAATTTCGGGTTTTAAATAAATCGTTGTGTGGTGTGCGATTCGTGTGGTGAACTTTTTCAAAACATGTTGTCAGTGTTGCATTCGTATTTTTTTCAGGGGGTTTACATGATCTTTATTTACGAATTTTTAAATTGTTTGCTTAAGGATACAGTCGTTAAAAATAAGCAAAATAATAATAATAAAATTTAATAATAATAATAAAAATAATAAAATAATAATATAATAAAAAATAATAATAATATTATTATTATTTTTTTATTTTTATTTTTTTATTATTATTATTATCAACTATTTTTTATTTTTTTATTATTTTTTTTTTATTTTTATTTTTATCTTTAGGAGGCGCAAAAACCGTAGGGTCATCGGTCTTGAGGACTGGGGCAGTTGATTCCAGGAAGGTAAGGGGCAACTCCATTTTTTGGATCAAAAGCCTTATGCTTCCTCGACTAGGCCTTTTAATATTGTTTCACTTATCTGTACCCTTTGGGACCTCTTTATATGGATGGATGGATGGCAAGAAAAGCAACCAATCAAAACCCTTCTCTTTACCCCTTTCCCTCCCTCCCCCCCTCTCCTCTTTCTCCTCTTTTTTTTTTTTTTTTTTTTTTTTTTTTTTTTTTTTTTTTTTTTTTTTTTTTTTTTACACAGGGTTGACAAAGGTTAAAGGGTCCCTGCTTTATTGACAAGCTATTTAAGGGTTTAAGGATTCCTAACTTTATTGGAAAGCTAAGGCTGTTCCCTACATCAGCTATTTGAAGTTTTTATTGTTATGGGGCATCAAGTGGGGAACGGATAAAGTTGGACCCATGGGGGGGGCCCCGCTTTTCATTTGTAAAGACTTTATCTCGTTGACATCATTATGCTGTACGAATGTTTCCATCTCGAGTTATCCGGGGTATATATGATTCGTGGAGTGATTTTTTTTGGGAAAGGGTACAGCAGAGTAAAGTTGGCTTTCTCCCCGTTTGTGGCATAAAAGCTTGTTTACGTTGTCCTCTCTCTCTTCTCTCTCTCTCTCTTCTCTCTCTCTCTCTCTCTCTCTCTCTTCTCTCTCTCTCTTCTCCTCTCTCCTCTCTCTCTCTCTCTTCTCTCGCGGGCTTGCGTGGCAACGCGATGCGCCAGTGGTGTGGGGAAAGGGTTTATGGCAACGCATAACACGGAAGGGGGTCGAGGCTGCTAGTGCAGATTTTGGGGGGGGAAAAAACCTGCTTGCCACATTACACCATTTTCATGTGTCCCGCCCCCCAAACACCCGGGGAGACCACAGCCCGCCCATACCCCCCCGGGAGAGTGGACTAGTAGCGCCCAGGGGAAGGGGCGGGGCCAGGAGCTGTGCTCGATCAAAAATGGTGAGTAAACACTAGCGGATGTATTGAGTTTTTAACGTTCACCCCATTACCCAAGCCCAAAAAAAACTAAACGGTCCAGTTCCGAAACTCGGGTTTTTTTATTTGATATTGGGGACGTTCCTTTTTTTTTCCCCCCCTCTTCCTCACCCCTCACTTTTTCTTCGGCCCCTTCCTTTTGAGTTCTCTCTCACCTCCTATTTTTCATTTACACCGCCTTTCCGCCATCTTCCCTCACTCCTAAACAAAGTGTCCCGCACCCTTTCCCCTTCCGGCATTTTCTTCCCTCCTACACCCCGCATTCCCCAGCATTTTTCCCTTCCCGTCATCTTCTCATGCCCCCTCCCCCCAAGCACCCCCAGCATCTTTCCCTTTCCCGTCATCTTTCTGCTTCCTACACCCCAGCACCCCCAGATCCTTCTCTGTGTTTTTTTTTCCCTTCTTGTCCCCTTTTCTCACCCATCTTTCTTTCCTCTTTGCCACTTTTTTGCCCTCATTTTTCTCCAAGTCCTTTCCCCCCTGTCCTTTTTCTATCAAATTTCTTTTCCTGTTTACCCATCCCCCCCCGTATTTCCTGCTTTGTTATCACAATCTCGACACTTAATTTACCCCGCTTTGGGGAATAAGTTTATCCCATTCTCAGCGATACCACAAGCTTCTCTTAACTTGGGAAATACCCAGAAACCCCAGGCCCTGGAATCCCTCGCCCCGCCCCTGTAGTGAGGGGGGTGGGGGGGGGGGGAGGGGGAGGGTGATTGTATCCCTCTGGATGTATTGGATGATTGTTCTTAGTATTGAATGTTGAGGAAGGTCGGTAATTTCCCGGGAAAAGGGTCTTTTAAAAAAATTTCAGTCCAATTAATTATAAAAGAGCATCCGCTGTCATTTTCATATATATATATATTATATATTTATATTATATAATATTTATTTTATAATATTTTTATATATATATTATATTATATATTATATGTATATTTACACACCCTGCAACCACATATAATGTAGTCAAAACACACACATTAAGACTCTAAGTCACACCTTGATCACAGCAAAAAGCGGCGCTCACAGCGAACACCCGCAGCCACAGCAAGGCTCCAGAAAAAGAGGAGCTCTTGGCCGGACACCCGCAGTTCAAGCAGGGGGCCAAAAGTGAAAAGCCAGGAGCTCAATAAGGCTCCAGCAGGGGCGCACATCCGACCCCGCAGGTAACCATACCTGATAGCCCATTTTTAAAAAACTCTTTTTAAGAAAAACCCCCAAAGATGTGTTCGCTTGTTCGTACACACCATGCTGGTAGGCTTGAAAAAATATAAGAAGGTTGGAGTTGAGTGAGACCTACCCAGTGTGGATATTAAACCTCTACGGTTTTAAATAAATTATTTTTAATCTTATAAAAACAACATTTGTCGTTATAATTTATATATATATTATATTATATAAATTTTATTTATATATATATATATAATATTATATATTATATAATTATAATATTATATATAATATTATTATTGTGTGTGGTGTGTGTGTGTGTGTTTTATATATATATATTTTATATATATTAAAATTATTATATATATATATATTAATTTATATATTTTATTATTATATATATATTTATTTATATATATTTTATATATAACTATCGTATAGAAGACTGTTGTTGCGACAATTTGCTTTTGAAAAGAAAATTAACTTCCTTTTGTTGAAAATAGTATAAAATACCGACAAGTTAAAGATTAAGAGAGACTGACCACTTCAAATACTGTTGCCTTTGCATTTGACTGAAGAAGTCTACTGTGTAGGTGAAACGTTTCATCAGTAACGATACCCAACTGTTGCATGTGTCTTAATCCTCAGTTTCGGTTTGTGTTGAGCTAAGAGAGTGCTACACCAGCTGATTGAGCACCAGCTGATTGAGCACCAGCTGATTGAGCACCAGCTGTGTGCGCGGTTAATGTGGTTTGATAGAGAGTTGTTTAAATGTTTTACAAACAATCATTGTTTGTGCGAATTTCATAAATACCTTGACACTATTTTTTTTTTTTTTTGCAAGCTTGAGGTGAGAGGTGTCAGTATGCTGTCGTCGTTCTCCCATTCTCGCTATTCCAGTTTCTTTACATTGTACCTGATGGGGTTGAACTCCAAAGTCCAGTTTCCTGACCACATCTGTAGCCTAGAGAAGTCTTCAAGTTGAGAAAGAGAGAGAAAGAGAGTGAACAGTTTGTCAATTTCTAATGGTTCTCGTAACCTCACTGAAGACCGAAGATGTTTGAATGTCTCGTTCCTGGAAGACGTGGTCGATCCTCTTAACATGGCGGGTTTGGCCTCTAATCTATACGCCAGAGAGAGCAGAGAGCAGAGGTGAGAGGGCGGTAGCCGGGGGCTCTGCACCGCCCACGCTAACCTATGTAAATACGGCTTGAGTGGCGAACATTCACACAGACTAGGAGTTCACGATCATGAGGGGGGGACGAAGGGGAGGTGGGGAAGGAAGAGGAATTTGGGGAAGATAACTGATGATAGGGAAGGAGAGATGTGTGTGTGTGTGTGTGTGTCTGTGTGCGTGTGTGTGTGTGTACTCACCTAGTTGAGGTTGCAGGGGTCGAGTCCAAGCTCCTGGCCCCGTGTGTGTGTGTGTGTGTGTGTGTGTGTGCGTGTGTACCGTGCATGGCAACTAGCCGCCTCTCCAGGACGCGACACAAAGCCTGCCACATTTATATGGAGGCCTGAATGTGCATCCATCAGCACATGACCATTAGGAGGCAGCAGAAATGAGGCAGAGTCCAGATGCGGCTGTCACCCGCTGCAAGATGACCATCATCACTCATCCGCAGGAACCACCTCACACAACCTTGGTAGGATTTTTGTTTTAGCTTGCTAGAGGACAGTAGTTTCAACTCCATTACACTTCCCCCACCACCACCACAACCACCACAACCACCACCACTATAACCACCACCACCACAACAACCATCACCACCACCACAACAACCATCACCACCACCACAACCTTATTTCGTTCTTTTGTCCTGCTGGAAGACATCTATTTGAGCATTCCTCTCCTCACATGAATAAATACTTTTATTTTCTAGCAGCAGGTCTTTTATGTATATATATGTTCTTGTGCTATTCTTCACAGGATGGATAATGGGTGTACAATAAAGTAGCCACTACCATCCATAGGATGGACGCGGGGTGCATGATAAAATATAATCTACCGTCCACAGGATAGATATGGGATCACTGTAAACAAACCACCACCGTCCACAGGATAGATATGAGACGCCCAACAAATCAGCCATTTCAATGACAAAATCTAAATATTTGATATTCCATTGAATTCCTTCCATCGTAACTTCATAAAACTGTTTTTGCCTTGCTAGATGACAACCATTTGAGGGTTTCCAGGGCGTGGAGCGGGAGAGAGGTGATTAGAGGCCTTACAAGACCCCCTCCCGGCCGCGCCTTCCAGGAGACAACACCAATGGCGGTAGAAGGTCGTGAAGAATGGCGTCGCGCTTGGCAAATGTCGACCCGGAGGAGACACTGACAGATGCGTAAGAAATTCAGTGTGTGTCGTCCAAGAGACGTGGAAGGGACGAGTAGGAGGGTGAGATGGTGAGGAGGGCGGCACTAGAGAGGGGGGGTTCCCAGCTAGCCAGACTATTGTTACGGTAATGGACTCCTGTCTCAGCCATGACTTAAGAGGTACGAGGGGTAGCTCGCGCGCAGCGTCACGCAGCGTCACACACTCGCGGTGTCAGACTTCTGCTGTATCACAGCGCTGGTATTAACTCTCAAGTAACAGCGTCACACACACACACACACACACAGTGTCAGAGACAGCTTCCCAAACACAGGTCACAGTATTACAAAAACAGCGTCACCCAGCATCACAAAAACAGCGTCACACGGTCGTAGTGTCAGGCTTCTGCTGTATCACAGCTCAGGAATTAACTCTCAACTGTTCTGTTCCACAGCGTAAGTGAAAAAAAAAAACAAGACAAACACGCAATCATGAAGCAGCAATTTCGAGGCTTCCAAACCATCAATTTTGGCATTGCGGGGCATCGCGGGGCATCACTTGGGCAGCGTCGCAACAAATGGAACCACGTTAGCAATGCCATCATGAAAAAACCCCTTCGGAGGTGTCCACTAATCTGGGCGTGTCCGCAGACCAGCCTCACCCTAAGAACGTCCAGCCTGTCATAGACGGTGAAAAACGCTCCGATATTCATCAAGGGGACCGGGAACGCCCTCTTTCCCCCATAGCATATCCCCCTAAACCCACCCCTGGAAACCCAGCCCCTCCGGTGAATGGGTGACACAAGGGGAGGTGGAGAGGTTCACGCAGGAAGGTGAGGTATGTTCAGGCAACTATCCACACCTCCCTACCTAATATTTTCTTGCCTCTACTTCTTCAAGGATGGCGCTTTGATGCCGGTGAAGGGCTCATTGTCCGAGGAACTGGAGCTATACTTTCATTCCTCAGATAAAAACCTTATACCCCCCCCATTCCCTAATTTCTATATGACCCTTACCGATTTAGCACTTCTTCAAGAATATAATAATAAATTCCCTCCGTCGAAGCTCGTTCATTAGCACAATAATAAATAATAATAATAATAATAATAATAATAATAATAATAATAATATAATAATAATAATAATAATGATAAAGTAAAATAATAATAATAATAATAATAAAATAAAATAATAATAATAATTATAATAAAAAAGAAGAAGAAGAAAGAAGAAGAAGAAGAAGAAGAAGAAGAAGAAGAAGAAGAAAAGAGAAGAGAATAATAAAATAATAATAATAATAATAATAATAATAATAATATAATAATAATAATAATAATAATAATAATAAAATTTATAATAATATATTTTTCAGTCAAATATATCACTAGTTTTAAAAAGTCCGGAAAATGCTTAAAAAGAAAAAAAAGAATAAATGTTGAAATCTTGGTAAATCAAAGATTTTAACTTGATAAGAAACACGATGGAAAGACTTAGTATATTTTTTTTAATTTATGATTGTTTTTATACTAGCACATATTTTTATTGTCTGCTGTAAGAATGTGCACATTTTTTCCCTGGACACACCGGTGGTCTCCCAGGGAGGCAGCGCCCCGTCAGTCCCATGTCTGGCTGCTCACAACCTCCGCTCTGGCATATTTTATTAATCCATCCCTAAGTAATGGATAGTATGCCACACTCTGTGGCTACACTCTAGCCACACTCTGTAGCCACACTATAGTCACATTTTGTAGCCACATTCCGTGGCCATACTCTATAGCCACACACTGTGGCCACACTATAGCCGCTCTCTATAGCCACACTCCGTGGCCACACTCTATAGCCATACACTCTAGCCACACTATATCCGCACTTTATAACCACACTCCATGACCACACTCTATAGCCACACTCTATAATGGGGCTCAGAAATTCACAAGTCCTCTTATCTTATTTTTCACTGTACTATACGTATGTTCATCCACTCAACCTAACTTCCATCACACTGGTAAAATGATCATAATGAGGGAGTAATTAGGGAGTAATTAGGGTGTAATTAGGAAGTCAGTTCCTCAGTCCTGGTATAACTAGGTCATATGATAAAAAAAAGAGGAAACACATTCACCATGTTTCTTGCCAGACGTGTACTGATGCGCAGTTGTAAAAGATAAAATTATTATAATCAAAAAGAAGCGCTAAGCCACAAGGACTATACATATAAAAGACAAAAGATATTACGAGCAGCGGTGGCGATACTCAGACAAGAACTTCAGATTATCTGAAAGATGGCCGCGGGGGTCATCGCCCCCGCGACTCGGTCCCAGACATGGGAAACAAGCTTCAGTCGTCTAGCTAATGGTCCAAGTCGGACCGAAACGTAGTTATAAGTTTTAGTCTCCCTAGTAAGGGTTATTTGTGTATTGTTCCCGTCACGGTGTTGTGCCCTTTTAGTCTCGCATGCAACCTGTACAAGCAACAAGGACAATCGACACAAAGTCTCGCAAGCAAACTCATTTGTCTCCCATTTAGCAAACGGAGGGTCGAGCCTCCACCAGTCTTTCCACTAAATAACCTACGTGGGTTTAACGTTTCATAATTAATTTTAATAACAGCTCGTAAAGCAGAAAAAATCATATTGTCAGAAGGAAACAGCACAGCAAATAAAATACACAAATAAAGAATTAAAAATGGAAATCCTTGTGATAAATAACTAGTACGAATCTCACCTTAAACACACTAGCTCAAGCTTGGAACTTATACAACATGTATGATAACTGGGGAGGGATGATTATACACCCTTAATTATGCCCTCACCAGCATTAAGTGAAGGAATACACACTAACACAGTAGTTGTGTCTAGTGTTTTACATAAGAGGGTAAACAGATATGTACTGTGGTTATCATATCTCCTCAAACGTATTTGTTTACGTGTGTGTACACGCGATCAGAATCTCCTGGAGTGTGTGTATGAACCAGCAGTGCCTGAGTGTGTATACAAAACATCAGTCCCCGCTAAGACAGTTCTACTGCTCCCCAGCAGTCACCACCAGGGTAGCCCCTACTACCCTAATCAGCTACCACCAGGGTAGCCCCCGCTGCCTTCTGCAGTCCCCTCCTCCAGTGACAATCTCAGTGAAGGCCACCCTGCCACCTTGCAATTATCTCCCTCTCTGGAGGTTTCACCAGAGTCATTCCTGACCACATCAAGAGCGATCTCCTGGATAACTTCCCGGCTACTGCAGTGAGTCGCAGATCTTTTGAGAAAGCTGGCTGCCAGATCGATAGTTTAATCGCCTGCTGCTCGCTTAGAGTACCACACATATTAATCTTCTTGAAGGAGAAGAGCTGGTCCATCGAACCTGACATGTGTCTATTTACATAGCAAGGTGGAGGTAGGGATGGTGCTTCGTATGACCTCTCTTCGTGAGGTGTTGATGAAGTATTACTGATGACGTTTTGAACCTAACCTCCATTAGATGAAACCTGATTTTATGTGGTCGGTTCTCTGTTGGTCTAGCCTGTGTCTTAGAACTGGCTTCAGGAAAACAAATGAAGCCTAAAGGAGCTGGGTTCGATTCCAGGGCAGGACGAGACATGTACAAGTCTCCTTACACACATACAGTATTGGTTCTCACGGCCGAAAGGCTAAATATCAATAAAGGTGAAAGATTATAGGTTAGGAGCCGGGACTCAACCCCCTCTCAAACACAACTGGGTGCATACTAAGGAGACCAGAGTGAAAAGCTTTGCTAGGTCATTTCTGCTCCTCCTTCCATTCCTTCCTTCCTTCCTTCCTCCCTCCCTTCCTATCTCTTTCCCTCCCTTCCTCCCTCCCTCCCTTCCTCTCACAGCTCTACTTACTTCCCCAGGTAATGTCGCCTCTCCCAATTTACTATATATCACCTTAAGCCTTTCCTGCTGCCCTAGTCCACCTACACTGCTCAATACAATCTACCTCTCCCTCTACACCAGTCACCTCAAGATATATAGTAGTTACTAGTTGTTAAAGGTACGTGTCTATAGACACTTAGCGCATAGTTTTAGTTGTGTGTTGTATATGTGAATATGACAAGTTGATAAGACACTTGTACAACAGTTACGTATCTGTACTCGTAACGTTTCGCCTACATAGTAGACGTGTGTGTGTGTGTGTGTGTGTGTGTGTGTGTGTGTGTGTGTGTGTGTGTGTGTGTGTGTGTGTTGTGTGTGTGTGTGTGTGTGGTGTGTGTGTGTGGTGTGTGTGTATGTGTATGTATGTGTGTGTGTGTGTGTGTTGTGTGTATCACTTAGTTGAGGTTTGTCTCACTATTGAGGTGTGTGGGTGTCGGTTCGAGTCTGGCACCGCTCTTCATGATGTGGTACTAGGTCACTGTCTCTGAGTCGTGAGCTGTATCATACTTTGCTTATAAGCTTTGTTGGATCCTGCCTCCACTACTCGTTCCAATATCCACTTACTGAATTACTCTGTGGCTGAAGAAATACTTCCTACAGGGTCGGATTCATCTGTCTCTTCAGCTTCCAACTGTGTCCCTTTTACTGTCCAATCTCTGACTCCTGGTGTTGTTCTGTTGTAATGTGTGTGTGTGGTTGCTGTGTCCTGTTGTAGTGTGTGTGGTTTCTGTGTTGTATGTTTGTGTGTATGGTTGCTAATGTCTGTGGTGTTGTGTCTGTTAGTGTGTCATGTTGGTGTCCTGGTGCCTGTGTGTGTCATTGTGTGAACTGTGTGCTATTGCCTTGTTGTGTCCCTGTATGTGTTGGTACTCCTAATTGCTCCCTGCCAATTTGTTCGCAGGGTCAGACTCACTCCTGCCCCGCCTCTCACGACGCTACTGGGCCTTCCTCTGCTTCTGAGCTTTGTCATACCTTTTAAACTTTATGGTTCCTGCTCACTACTTACTTGCTAGGCTATCCATTGCTGACATCTAGACTGAAGAAATGCTTCCTAACGTCCCTGTGACTCGTCTGAGTCTTCAGCTTCCAGTTGTGATCCCTTGTCCCTGTGTCCCCTCTCTGGAACATCCTATCTCTGTCCACCTTGTCTATTCCCCGCAGTATCTTGTATGTCGTTATCATGTCTCCCCTGACCCTTCTGTTCTCCAGTGTCGTCAGTCCGATTTTCCTTAACCTTTCCTCGTACGACATTCCCTTGAGCTCTGGGACTAGCCTTGTTGCAAACCTTTGTACTTTCTCCAACTTCTTGACGTGCTTGACCAGGTGTGGGTTCCAGACTGGTGCTGCATACTCCAGTATGGGCCTAACATACACAGTGTACAGTGTCTTGAACGATTCCTTATTAAGGTATCGGAACGCTATTCTCAGGTTTGCCAGGCGCCCGTATGCTGCAGCGGTTATTTGGTTGATGTGTGCCTCCGGTGATGTGCTCGGTGTTATGGTCACCCCAAGGTCTTTCTCCCTGAGTGAGGTCTGTAATCTTTGTCCACCTAGCCTATACTCTGTCTGCGGTCTTCTTTGCCCCTCCCCAATCTTCATGACTTTGCATTTGGCTGGATTGAATTCGAGAAGCCAGTTACTGGACCATATGTCCAGCCTGTCCAGGTCTCTTTGCAGTCCTGCCTCATCCTCGTCCGATTTAATTCTTCTCATCAACTTCACGTCATCTGCGAACAGGGACACTTCAGAGTCTATTCCTTCCATCATGTCGTTCACATATATCAAAAATAGCACTGGTCCTAGAACTGACCCCTGTGGGACCCCGCTCGTAACAGGGGCCCACTGTGATACCTCTTCACGTACCATGACTCGTTGCTGCCTCCCTGTCAGGTATTCCCTTATCCATTGCAGTGCCCTCCCTTTTACATGCGCCTGATCCTCCAGCTTCTGCACTAATCTCTTGTGGGGAACTGTGTCAAAGGCCTTCCTGCAGTCTAGGAAAACGCAATCTACCCACCCCTCTCTCTCGTGTCTTACTTCCGTTACCTTGTCATAAAACTCCAGGAGGTTTGTGATACAAGATTTGCCTTCCATGAACCCATGCTGTTTTCATTTATAATCTTGTTTCTTTCCAGGTGTTCGACCACTCTCCTCCTGATAATCTTCTCCATGACTTTGCACACAATACATGTCAGAGACACAGGTCTGTAGTTTAGTGCCTCGTTTCTGTTTCCTTTCTTAAATATGGGGACTACATTAGCTGTCTTCCATTTCTCAGGTAGTTGCCCAGTTTCAAGGGATGTGTTGAAGATTGTGGTTAGAGGCACGCACAGCATCTCTGCTCCTTCTCTAAGGACCCATGGGGAGATGTTGTCCGGTCCCATCGCCTTTGAGGTGTCAAGGTCACTAAGAGCTTCTTCACCTCCTCCTCAGTTGTTCGTATGTCATCCAACACTTGTTGGTATATTCCCTCTTGATGTTCCCTTCTGTGCTGTCTTCCCACAGCCCTCATTCCCACAGTACTCATTCCTGGCTCTGCGACTGATCTCCCTATTTTCGTGTGTTCTCTGCCTTCTGTACTTTTTCCATTCTCTATTGCACTTTGTTTTTGCCTCCTTACACCGTCGGGTAAACCAGGGGCTCGTTCTGGTCTTCCCGTTGTTACTGTTGCCCTTGGGAATAAACCTTTCCACTGCCTCCTTGCATTTTGTTGTTACATATTCCATCATTTCATTTACTGGCTTTCCTGCCAGTTCTCTGTCCCACTGGATCTCCCGCAGGAAGTTCTTCAACCCTATGTAGTCCCCTCTTTTATAGTTAGGCTTTTCCCATTCAACTCCTGTTATTCTCTCCACTTCCAGCTCTACTATGTATTCAAAGCACAGAACCACGTGGTCGCTAGCTCCTAAGGGACTCTCATACTTGATGTCCTCAATGTCTGAGCTGCCCAGGGTGAACACAAGGTCCAATCTTGCTGGTGTTGTGTGTGTGTGTGTGTGTGTGTGTGTGTGTGTGTGTGTGTAATTACCATCTAGTAACTACCTACTTATAACTAACAACACACAGCTACTCCCTTGTTTTTTCCCAGCTTCCTTTAATTTATTATAATTACTGGTGAACTTAGCACAAGTTACGGCGCACACAACCTCCTGCCAGAGCTCATTACGCTCACAACCTCCTGCCAGAGCTCATTACGCTCACAACCTCCTGCCAGAGCTCATTACGCTCAGAGCTGCACTCTTTGTCAAGACAGCCTTCCAAAAACCTTCCCTGAACTCCGCTGTTATTCAACACTGTCCTCTTGTCCTCAATGTTCGACAGCTGGAAAAGATTTTCCTTTCTAAGCTTTCTCATTTTCACGACCTTAGAGGTGATAATCCTTCTTCTTCTTCTTCTTCCTCTTTTTTTTTTTTTTCTTCTTCTTCTTCTTCTTCTTCTTCTTCTTCTTCTTCTTCTTCTTCTTCTTCTTCTTCTTCTTCTTCTTCTTCTTCTTCTTCTTCCGTCACACAAGCTGTATAAAGGTACCTGGGTGTCAGTCGACTCTTGTGAGTGGTATCCTCAACTGGCGGGACGGTACTTTTGTATACCTTGGATAGGGATTTGCTTTGACATGAGCTGAGGAAGGATAACAGCTCTTAACCTGTAACATGAGCTGAGGAAGGATAACAGCTCTTAGACTGTAACATGAGCTGAGGAAGGATAACAGCTCTTAGCCTGTAACATGAGCTAAGGTAGGATAACAGCTCTTAACCTGTAACATGAGCTGAGGAAGGATAACAGCTCTTACCTTTTAGCTGGGGTAAGCTCAACCTGTTAATGAGCTGAGGAAGGATAACAGCTCTTAACCTGTAACATGAGCTGAGGAAGGATAACAGCTCTTAAGCCTGTAACATGAGCTGAGGAAGGATACAGCTTTACTGTAACATGAGCTGAGGAAGGATAACAGCTCTTAACCTGCAACATGAGCTGAGGAAGGATAACAGCTCTTAACCTGTTACATGAGCTGAGGAAGGATAACAGCTCTTAACCTGTAACATGAGCTGAGGAAGGATAACAGCTCTTAACCTGTAACATGAGCTGAGGAAGGATAACAGCTCTTAGCCTGTAACATGAGCTGAGGAAGGATAACAGCCTAACCTGAACGAGTGAGAAGGATAACAGCTCTTAGCCTGCAACATGAGCTGAGGAAGGATAACAGCTCTTAACCTGCAACATGAGCTGAGGAAGGATAACAGCTCTTAACCTGTAAGTTTAGTGATAAATGACAAAATCTAATACATAATACAACAGGCGACATAATTCTATTTATAATTCCATTTGTATTTCTATATACATATCCTTAAGCCTCAAGTTAAAAAGAGTTTTGAAAGTATATGTGTGTGTGTGTGTGTGTGTGTGTGTGTGTGTGTGTGTGTGTGTGTGTGTGTGTTGTGTGTTTTGTGTGTGTGTGGTGTTTTTAGTGTGTATTTTACAATTTTGTTGAAGGCGTTATTATTTTAGTTTATTACAATTTAACAGAGAGAGACACACACACACAGAGAGACAGAGAGGGAGAGAGAGAGAGAGAGAGAGAGAGAGAGAGACCACAAAAGATAGCCTCCCGTGCCCGTAGGTCTAGTAAGGTAACGATGCAGAGAGTGGTAACCTATCATTACCGAGCCTCATTACTCCCTCACCCCCCCCTCCCCCACCCTAACATCACCAGTACTCAACCCCTCTGCCCCTTCCCTCACCTCCTTCCCCTTCCCTGGTCCACCTGGTCACCACCGTTACCCCCAACACGTTGGCATTACCTGGTGGTGGTGGTGGTGATGACTGTGATGATTGCTGTGGTGATGGTACTGATGATGGTGGTGATGAATCCAAAGAGTTGTCAGCCCTAAGCCTTAATAACAATCAGTTTTGGCTGAAATGCTGCTATATCTTATAAAAGTCTATGTGCCTGCTATATATAAGAACATAAGAACATAAGAAAGAAGGAACACTGCAACAGGCCTACTGACCCATGCGGAGCAGGTCCATGTCCCCCCCCCCCCGGATTAGACCAATGACTCCCCTCCCGGATTAGCCCAATGACCCACCCAGTCTGGTCATCTTCACTCAAGGATGGAGCACTGCACCAGACCCAGCAGCACAAGCTAGTCAGGTCCTAGTCATGCTAATGATGGTACTCAGGAGAGTACTCTGCCCCAGAGTACAATATTTCTCACTCCAAAGACTCCTGATTTCATATTTTACCATTATTACTCTTCGGCCTATAAAGATTGCTAGGACATATATATATATATATATATATATATATATATATATATATATATATATATATATATATATATATATATATATATACATACACATATATATATATATATATATATATATATATATATATATATATAATATATATATATATATATATATATAATATATATATATATATATATATATATATATATATATATATATATATATATATATATATATATATATATATGCAGAACAACCACTATGAAAAAGTAGCGAAATTCCAAGCTTTTTGCGTCACCTGTTTACCTCCAGGTTAGGTTAGGTTAGGTCAGGTCAGGCCAGGTTAGGTTAGGTTAGATTAGGTTAGGTTAGGTCAGGTTAGGTTAGGTTAGGTTAGGTTAGATCAGGTCAGGTTAGGTTAGGTTAGGTTAGGTTAGGTTAGGTTAGGTTAGGTTTGTCAGGAAACGGGATAAGTGCTTCCTGACCCGTGTTTTAGTCGTATGATGACTCGCAGCTGGAGCTTTTGGTCATCTGACCGAGGCCTTCCACTGGCTTACCCCTCTACCCCTTTAAATATTATGTTTATCACCACCCGTCAAGCATACTTTAATCCCTAAATGGGAATTAAATTCTCAGTGTATATACATTCTAAGACATATACCTCCCGGTATATATACCCTGTCCCACTCGTCTATATATACTGGCCCACTCATTCTCATCTGTCAGTGCGACTTGTGAATGGCTGAAGTAGGACCGAAACGTCGTCAAAAACGTTTCTCTTTCCTGTATGCGTTTTATTTGTGTATATACCTCCCGGTGTATATATGCTGTGAAGCTCCAGGTGTGTGGAGCTTAGGTACAATACTTGGATATTCTTGTAATTATTTCTTTCTTAGTTCAATGGTGATAGTAACTGATGAAGCCACTCGGGCGAAACGTGTCCTTTAATAAGTGTTCTGAATGACGAAATCATAATAACACGATTGTAAACAAATCAAGAAACGTGTGGGTCTCGAACCCATGGTAAGCGAGTTCTAAAACTCACTTCCTCAGTCAAATTCAGATATTATAGGCAGCAGAAGTACCGAGGCGAAGATAATGTAATCAGTCCCTCAACCTTGGAGAAACGGTTTGCGGGATCGAACCCATGGTACCTGGAGTATATCTGGAGAGGGTTTCAGGAATGAACGCCTCCACGGTCCGGTCTGTGACCAGGTAAGTGAATTTTAGGATTCAAACCCCCGCCCGTTCCGCGTATCGATCTGAACCGTACACGGGCGACCTTTTTCCACGCCGACATGGAAAAGCTCGCCTTCACGGGAAGGTCAACTGGGTTATAGGTCTTTATACCGTGTACTGTCCAGCCAGCAGTTCCGTGTCTACAGTCACTTCCCAAGTTACTTGTCACTGGTGAAGGTTCAGTTTCCTTCAACCAAAGGCGTATCATTAGGCCTAATGCTAGGCCTAACTCTAACTGGGGATTTTGACTCTGAATTTGCAGAGAAGTATTTTGGAATTTTTTTTTAATCCATGGATGATTCGATTTCTCTCACACAGTCTCTCTCTCTCTCTCTCTCTCTCTCTCTCTCTCTCTCTCTCTCTCTCTCTCTCTCTCTCTCTCTCTCTCTCTCTCTCTCTCTCTCTCTCTCTCTCTCTCTGTCTTCTGAGATGTATATTTAGTTGTGGAAAATAATTATATTTTAATGAGAGACAGGGAAATAGCAGAGAATAATATATATAGCAGTGATGGGCAATAAATTTTAAGGAACGGATGGTGATAAGAGAAGCAAGGAAATAATGTGTCAAGGTAATATGTATACCATCCATTACGTCACTAGTCTTGTTGGTGGTAGAGTGAGTGAGAGAGAGAGAGAGAGAGAGAGAGAGAGAGAGAGAGAGAGAGAGAGAGAGAGAGAGAGAGAGAGAGAGAGAGAGAGAGAGAGAGAGAGAGAGAGAGTGTTTCATAATACAATACTTTCAAGTAAGCTGATGTAGGTAACAGCTCTCAGCTTGTCAATAAAGGTAGGAATCTTTTACCTGTATATGGCTTGTCAAATCCTATGTCACAAAAAAAAAAGTAGAAGAAGAAAGATGATGATGATGAGGAAGAAGAAGAAGCATCAAGAACACACCTTTCTTCTCAATATTTGTCTTAATACCCCATAAAAAAGTCGTAAGATAAGTTTAGAGAAGCTTCTGTGACATGCAACACACACACACACACACTCACACACACACACACACACACCCCACACACACACACACACACACACACACACATACACACACACACACACACACACACACACACACACATACACACACACACACACACATACACACACGTTACATTAAATCACATCTTTCTTTACGTAAATAATGCTTTCCGATTCCTTTTTTCATAACTTGCGAATTCGTAACTTATGCAAAACATTTTTTTAGCCCCTGAAGAGGACCTCACCCGGAGGTCGAAATATATAGATTACCATTTTACTCCAATTTTCTTCCCTTGTGGGTGTTTCTCTCTCTCCTACCACAGTTTCGATCAGGCGTCAAGAAGTCACTGGATCACTACCATGCTGATCCTTGGTGATCCTTCAGGTGTTCCGTAGTTCGATCGCTAGCGCACTCACCTTACATACTGACATCCGGGGATCGATTTCCCGGTACTACTGGAAAATATTAGGACGTGTGTCCATAAGACACCTGCTGTTCCTTTTCACCTAACACTAAAATGGGTGAGGAAATGGTATGGTGATACCGACAAGATGTGGAAAAAGACACTTATGTACAGTTCAGGACATTTATTAAAGGAAACGTTTCGCCACGAGTGGCTTCTTCAGTCCTAATGTTAGGACTGAAGAAGCCACTCGTGGCGAAACGTTTCCTTTAATAAATGTCCTGAACTGTACATAAGTGTCTTTTTCCACACTAAAATGGGTACCTGAATCTTAGTCGACTGTTGTGGGTCGCATCTTATGACAAAATTGACCTAATTTGCCCGAAATGCTCTGCATAATAAGGGACTTCCTATATAGTAGTATATTGATGTCAGCTATGGTCTGTATACCTTGTACATGTACTGGTAGAAATAAAGATATTTTTATTATTATTATTATTATCATCATCATCATTATTATTATTATACCTATTATTATTATTATTATTATTAATATTAATTTTATTATTATCATTATTATTATTATTTTAATATTTTTATTATTATTATTATTATTATTATTATTATTATTATTATTATTATTATTATTATTATTATTATTATCATCATCATCATTATTATTAATTTTATTATTATTATTATTAATTTTTATTATTATTATTATTATTATTATTATTATTATTATTATTATTATTATTATTATTATTATTATTATTATTATTATTATTATTATTATTATTATCATTATTATTATTATTATTATCATTATATCATTATTAATTTTATTATTATTATTATTATTATTATTATTATTATTATTATTATTATTATTATTATTATTATTATTATTATTATTATTATTATTATTTATTATTATTAGTATTGTTATCTTCCTTTACTCTGCGTTCCACCCTCCTGGAGAAGGCCGTCAGGAGACCTTGCCACAGAAAGGAGCGTCTCTACGTGTTTCCTCTCAGTGTTGTAACAGTGGTCAAGCGTCTTTCAAGGCGCCAGTAACCACCTTGAGTGCGGCTGGACTCGCCTCTGCGGCTAAACTGATTTATCGTTCGCATCTGAATTTTTATTTTTCTGGCGAATAAGACACATTTCTAGCTGTTGCTGTAATGTTTTGCTTGTATAACATGACACGTTATACATAATAATGTCTGGACCATAATATATCCCACTGTAATCTAGCCCTCGATAATATATCCCTCTATAATATAACTCTATAATATATCCCTCTATAATGTAACTATAATATATCCCTCTATAATGTAACTCTATAATATATCCCTCTATAATGTAACTCTATAATATATCCCTCTATAATATAACTCTATAATATATCCCTCTATAATATAACTATAATATATCCCTCTATAATATAACTCTATAATATATCCCTCTATAATATAACTCTATAATATGTCCCTCTATAATGTAACTCTTTATAACTCTATCAATCTATAGCTATATATAATATATCCCTCCATAATATAACTCTTTATAACTCTATAATATAATTCTCTATAATATTACTCTCTGTAATATGACTATAATATATCCCTCTATAATATAACCCTCTATAATATATTCCTCTATATATCCCTCTATAGCATAAAACGGATTTTCCTATGTTATATATGCGCAGTGGGACGTGTGGGGTATATCCAAAGCGGGTATAGACTCGCGTGGGTACAGCTCCGATGGAGTCTATATCGGGTAGGAAATTTCCGGTTCGGGTAACCATTGTGGGGTACCAATCCGTTCAAGAAAAATCTGGGGCAAAGAACGTGCCTACGGGTAGGTGTCGGTGCGGGTAATATTCAGGGGCGGGTTCCACCAGCAGGGGTATCTCCACCACCTGGGGCGGGTACCACTGGGAGGGGTAGAACCACTACCTGGGGCAGGTACCAGCTGAGCGGGTAGTGGGGCCGGGAGGAGTGATATATGGGGCCGGGAGAAGCAACAGGGCCCCGACACACCTCATTGATATTCAAGACGATCTTCATTACTGTCTGGCAGACAAACTCTCCCAGCGGGGCGCCGCCACTTATCAACTCTCCGGTCCCGGACCACACCAGAGTTAAGGTCCTGGACCACGATAAACCTGAGTCCAGGACCACACTCGCCCCGAGTCGCAAACCACAGAAAACAAAGGTAGACCGAACATCATCCTACAATAACAGAGAGAAGACCAAGCAACAAAGACGGAGCATAGAAATGAAGATCTATCAAATTATTAGTATTATTAGTAGTAATAATAATTGTGGTAGTTGTCGTAGTAGTAGTAGTTGTAGCATTGGTTGTTTTTTCTTGAAATAGTAGAAGCAGTAGCAGTATTACATAAGAAGGGGGAGGAGGAAGATGAAGAGGAGGAGGAGGAGGAGGGCAGAAGTGTGTCGACCTTTCAGGTACTGTCGACAGGTAGTGGAGTCTCAGCTGGATGCCGTCACTTAGGGTGTCACGCTATCATGCTATCCGGCACCTGTCTTCACCCTGCACACCTTCCCAACTCCCTGTTTACCTGCTTTCTTGCATTCGTACCTGCTTGCCCTTCTGCCTTCCTACGTACCTATCTACTTACCTTCCTGCCTATCTACCTACCTACTTGTTTACCTTCCTGCCTGCCTACCCTTTTATTTATCAATATGCCTGCCTGCCAGTACACTCGCTTCTTACCTCTTCAGCACCTCCCCTGCCTACAAGTCACCCTACAATAGCACCACTACATTTACATATCGATACTGAATCATACCTCAGCCGCCACCTGTATCCCTCACGATTAGTAGACGGTAGATCGAGCCTTCACCATACAGTGGGCTGAATGACCTGGGCACACGGGCTTGAAGGCTCATATAAATATAATCTTATCTAACTTCATCTTGATCATTCTCTGCCCCGTACCTCGCCTTCCCTACCACACTCTGTAATTTCCATTGGTTGCATCACTTACTAATTCCTCTTTTAATGTGTGTGTGTGTGTGTGTGTGTGTGTGTGTGTGTGTGTGTGTGTGTGTGTGTGTGTCGCTCCTGGTGAAAGAGATCTCTAAGCGATATATAATGAGGGTGAAATTTAGGATCACTCGGTGGTCAGCCTCACGTGGAGTTAATGAGCTTCTGCTGGTAGTGGCGGTGATGGTGTAAGTGGTGCTGGTGGTGGCGTTGGTCAGTTATAGTGGCGGTGATGGTGTAAGTGGTGCTGGTGGTGGCGTTGGTCAGTTATAGTGGCGGTGATGGTGTAAGTGGTGCTGGTAGTTTAGATACTTGACGACTGGAGTAGTGCTAGTAGTAGTAGTAGTGTTGATCAATTACAGTACCAGTAATAGCAGTGCTAGTTCTCTAAGAGAGAGAGAGAGAGAGAGAGAGAGAGAGACAGACAGACAGACAGAGACAGACAGAGACAGACAGAGACAGACAGAGAGACAAACAACTGTGAGGGCACAATGCACCATTTCTTTAGACAGCAACTGCGCACCAACCAGAGAAACCCTTTGTCTAGATAAATGTATATGTCACGTTGAAAAGTAAAGGATGTGTGGAGCTGGTAGGAAAGAGTAAGAAATGATGATGATGGGGGTGCCTCCCTCCACCTCCCTCTGGGAGCAGCATCCAGCACTCCACCATCAAGGAACCAAGGCAGTAAGCTGTCCCGGCTATGAATTAAAGCTCTCCCTTCTTTCCTACAGAGCTTCGAGCGTTTCCCACAATGTTTCCTGCAGATGGTCAGAGGATCCTTCCAGCACCTCCGACGCCGCCGGGAGGGAGAGGAGGTGCTGGTGGAGGAGGTGACCCTCCGCAGGTGAGAGTCATGTGCTGACTTCAACATTAATCAGCGGGTCGTTTGCCTCTGACGGTGCCGAGGAGTCTGTTCCCTCGCCTTGTAATTTGTAACTGAGGGCCGTGTTGGTCGTTTGACAGCCACGCGTGATCAGTTGGCAGCATCTTGGGGAGATCTGCCAGGAGCACTAAGAATGTGCCCTGAGTTTTGAGAGCACGATGGGACTCCCACTTCGAGGCTTCAAGGTGAAAAAAAAACTCAAAGAAGCTACGTAAAGACGCAAGCTAGAGCATCAAGGTAAAGAAACCTACTTCAAAGAAGCTACTTAAAGAATTCTTGAATGGGCGATAAAGGTCGTTCACTCTGATATAGCTACATAGAGATTCAAAGGTTAAGAAATCGAAGTGCTGTACAAACTCTTCTTTAGATGTTGCTGCATAAAGGTACGAAGATTGAGACATCGAAGTAAGAACGCTGATTTCGAGGCGGCTGAACGACGATGCACAGGATCGAACATCGAGTCAATGATGTTAATTTAGAGACTAGTTGAATTGGAATAAGGCGCTGACTTCTAAGGGTCAATAAGAGCAGATCTGCAATAACAGAACATTCAGGAAGAGATAACATAGCTGAAGCATCAAAATATAAACACAAAAACAGATATCTAGGGTGGAAAAGGTAAAGGGAGAAGGTAAATAGACAAGGAAAACTGTACTCACAATTAGGGAAAAAATGGTTGTAGGTTGGGGGAAACTATACTATAGCGAACACTCGCGAACACTCCCGAATACACTCGAACGCTTCTGAACACTCTTAAAAATGTTCGAACACTGCTAAATACCTCCAAAAGCACCGGGAAGCCCCAGAAACCGCTGAACACTTCTGAACACCCATCCAACACTTCTGAACACATCCGAACACTGGCTCCTAGAATTTAACCCCGCCAAATGCAAAGTCATGAAGATCGGAGGAGGGCAAAGAAGACCGCAGACAGAGTATAGGCTAGGAGGCCAAAGACTGCAAACCTCACTCAAGGAGAAAGACCTAGGAGTGAGTATAATACCGAGTACATCGCCAGAAGCACACATTAACCAGATAACTGCTGCGCCCTAATATCCCCGAAGGGAAACATCCGAACGGACATAACTCGATAGGAACATTTCCGAAGTAGATTTAAGTGTTATCACTCAGGGCAACACGCCGACTACCCTTTTAGCTAAAGAAACAGAGAAGAGGAGATAAAGGAATAGAACACGAACAGAAGAGGATGAGAGATATGCAAATGAAAGAGGTGGGAGAGGTGTTTAAGCACGATTAAGCTTGCTATCACCAACCAAACACCACCACCACTAACCTCTCCTCCAAATACCAAGGATAACTCCTGTTTTCTCTTGTTATAGCATTAAAAGCGGTATAAAGCACATTGTTTTTCCTCCGTTAAGCAGTTAAGTCATTAGAGTAGTGAGCGGTTGAGAGGGGACTTGTATTCATCTGTCGCTCGTCTGTTACCATCATCTTCCTCATCCTAGTTCCCCTTCATCATCATCTTCCTCACACTCATCACCTTCACTGTTATCACCCGTACAAAGTAAAGCTCCTCCATGAAGGGTATATATACCAACAAGATAAATATTAGATACCTGTGCAACATCGGGGTATCTGTATTGTAGACGTTTCGCCATCCAGTGGCTTTATCATTACAAATTTAAGGACATAATGGGAAGACAGTAGAACTATATACAAAAAGATGAGATAATCAGTCCCTCAGTCTTGGACTCACGAAATCGTAATGACACGATTGCAAACAAACCATACCACGGGTGGGGATGGAACCCGCGATCGGAGAGTCACAAAACTCCAGACCGACGCGCTAGCCACTGGGCCAGCTGGCTACAATAAGATTCATCCAACTAGGTAAATTTATACACCATAGGAAGATTAGCATAAGCACCAGTGGCTACTACGTCGGTCTGGACTCTCTGATCGCGGGTTCTATTCCCCACTTGTGGTATGGTTTGGTTTTTTTCCTCAGTCTTGGAGCTGGTGAAGACTACGGTGCTCTTCACCAACTCCAAGGCTGAGGGACTGATTACCGCATCTTTCGTATACAGTTTTACTGTCTTCCAATCATGTCCTTGAATTTGTATTGATAAAGCCACTGGTTGGCGAAACGTCTACAATAAAGATACCCAGATGTTGCACATGTGTCTAATTTTAGTAAAGCTCGTTGAAATGTCGGAAAACACATCAGTACACTGATTATGGCGACTCACATCTGACCCTTGTAGCGGTGATCAATTTACGGGAAAACAGAGGAAGAAGAGGAGGAGGGGAAGGAGGAGGAGGTCGAGGAGGAGGGAGAAGAGCAGGAGGATGACAATGAGTGGTGTTTAGCTATCAGCATTGGATCATAAACTACACCAAGTAACAGGTGAGGTAAACAACGTTGGATCATAGTATTTTGCTTTAAGAAAATGCACCCAAGGGACGGCGTAGAGCGAGGACAGGTGATGTGGAGCGAGGACAGGTGATGTGGAGCAAGGACAGGTGGTGTGGAGCGAGGATTGGTGGTGTGGAGCGAGGACAGGTGGCGTGAAACCATAACAGGTGATGTGAAACCATAACAGGTGATGTGAAACCATAACAGGTGATGTGAAACCAGAACATGTGGTGTGAAACCAGAACAGGTGGTGTGAAACCATAACAGGTGATGTGAAACCAGAACAGGTGGTGTGAAACCAGAACAGGTGATGTGAAACCAGAACATGTGGTGTGAAACCAGAACAGGTGGCGTGAAACCATAACAGGTGATGTGAAACCAGAACAGGTGATGTGAAACCAGAACAGGTGATGTGAAACCAGAACATGTGGTGTGAAACCAGAACAGGTGGCGTGAAACCATAACAGGTGATGTGAAACCAGAACAGGTGATGTGAAACCAGAGCAGGTGACGTGAAACCAGAACATGTGGTGTGAAACCAGAACAGGTGGTGTGAAACCATAACAGGTGATGTGAAACCAGAACAGGTGATGTGAAACCAGAACAGGTGATGTGAAACCAGAACAGGTGATGTGAAACCAGAGCAGGTGATGTGAAACCAGAACAGGTGATGTGAAACCAGAACATGTGGCGTGAAACCATAACAGGTGATGTGAAACCAGAACAGATCAAAAACTTAGGACCCCTCTCTCTATTTCTACTAGTTCAACAAAAGCAAGATTTCTCCCTAAGACAGTCTAGTAAGCAGTTTAAATTTGAAGTTTTGATGACGGGAAGTCTCTCTAGGTTGTACAATCCCATTTACCTTAATTATTTAGCTTAATTATTTCTATATTTTCACGGTGTTTAATGTAAGTATTAAGACTGAATTTGTTAAATGTGCTTCTTAATCTGGAGTTACGAGGTACTGAGGGCTGGGGGGTTAACGCTGGTTAACACAGTGGTGGTCGTTAACACAGTGGTGGTCGTTAACATTGGTGGTTGTTAACAAAGTGGTGGTAGTTAACATAGTGGTGGTCGTTAACACAGTGATGGTAGTTAACACAGTGATGGTAATTAACACAGTGATGGTATTTAACACAGTGGTGGTAGTTAACACAGTGATGATAGTTAACACAGTGATGATAGTTAACACAGTGATGGTAGTTAACACAGTGATGGTAATTAACACAGTGATGGTATTTAACACAGTGGTGGTAGTTAACACAGTGATGATAGTTAACACAGTGATGATAGTTAACACAGTGATGGTAGTTAACACAGTGATGATAGATAACACAGTGATGGTAGTTAACACAGTGATGGTAGTTAATACAGTGATGATAGTTAACACAGCGATGGTAGTTAACATAGTGGTGGTAATTAACACAGTGATGGCAGTTAACACAGTGATGGTAGTTAACACAGTGATGGTAGTTAACACAGTGACGGTAGTTAACATAGTGGTGGTAATTAACACAGTGATGGTAGTTAACACAGTGATGGTAATTAACACAGTGATGATAGTTAACAAAGGGTAAGGTGTCACACAAGGAGACAGGAACGAGGACAGTGTGGAAAGGGAGTGTGTTCCCTCCCTTTCCCTCACATCATTACGAGTTGAGTGAAGGGGAGAATTGGCGGAGGAAGGAAAGGAAGGGAAGGGAGGAAGGGAAGGGAAGAAAGGAAAGGAGAAAGAAAAGGAAGAGAGGGAGGAAGGTAAGAAAGGAAGAGAGGAAGGGAGGAAAGAAGGGAAGGAAAGGATGAAGAGAAAATGGTAGAGAAATGAAATAAGTGGTGAGGAGACGAGAATAGCAAGTTGAGAAGAGGCAGTAAGAGAGAGTCACCCAGGGGGAGTCACCCAGGGGGAGTCACCCAGGGGAGTCACCCAGGAGGAGTCACCCAGGGGAGTCACCCAGGGGGAGTCACCCAGGGGGAGTCACCCAGGGGGAGTCACCCAGGGGGAGTCACCCAGGGGGAGTCACCCAGGGGGAGTCACACAGGGGGAGTCACCCAGGGGGAGTCACCCAGGGGGAGTCACTCAGGGAGAGTCACCCAGGGGGAGCCACCCAGGAAGAGTCACCCAGGGAGAGTCACCCAGAGAGAGTCACCCAGAGGGAGTCACCCAGGGAGAGTCACCCAGGGAGAGTCAGCCAGGGAGAGTCAGCCATGGAGAGCCACCCAAGGAGAATCACCCAGAGGGAGTCACCCAGGGAGAGTCACCCAGGGAGAGTCACCCAGGGAGAGTCACCCAGGGAGAGTCACCCAGGGAGAGTCACCCAGGGAGAGCCATCCAAGGAGAGTCACCCAGGGAGAGTCATCCAGGGAGAGTTACCCACGGAGAGTCACCCAGGGAGTCACCCAGGGAGTCACCCAAGGAGAGTCACTCAGGGAAAGTCACCAAGGGAGAGTCACACAGGGAGAGTCACCCAGGGAGTCACTCAAGGAGAGTCACCCAAAGAGAGTCACCCAGGGAGAGTCACCCAGGGAGAGTCACCCAGGGAGAGTTACCCAGGGAGAGTCACCCAGGGAGAGTCACCCAGGGGGAGTCACCCAGGGAGAGTCACTCAGGGAGAGTCACCCAGGGAGAGTCACCCAGGGAGAGTCACCCAGGAGAGTCACCCAGGAGAGTCACCCAGGAGAGTCACCCAGGGAGAGTCACCCAGGGGGAGTCACCCAGGAGGAGTCACCCAGGGAGAGTCACCCAGGGGAAGTCACCCAGGGGGAGTCACCCAGGGAGAGTCACTCAGGGAGAGTCACCCAGGGGGAGTCACCCAGGAGGAGTCACCCAGGGAGAGTCACTCAGGGAGAGTCACCCAGGGAGAGTCACCCAGGGGGAGTCACCCAGGGGGAGTCACCCAGGGAGAATCATCCAGGGAGAGTCACCCAGGGAGAGTCACTCAGGGAGAGTCACCCAGGGAGGGTCACCCAGGGAGAGTCACCCAGGGGGAGTCACCCAGGGGGAGTCACCCAGGGAGAGTCACCCAGGGAGAGTCACCCAGGGGGAGTCACCCAGGGAGAGTCACCCAGGGAGAGTCACCCAGGGAGAGTCACCCAGGGAGAGTCACCCAGGGAGAGTCACCCAGGGAGAGTCACCCAGGGAGGATACACGTCAACATTTACATAATGGGCTCCGTAAATCGCCGTCACAGAGATGGTCAGGGACCTGCATCCATTTATTTACATTTATATTCCATATGTTCCGCATTTTTTCTTTATTATTGACGATTTTGGAGAATCACGATGGAGGGAGTGTGGAGGAGGTGGCAGGGGTCGCGATGGAGGAGGTGGCAGGGGTCGCGATGGAGGAGGTGGCAGGGGTCGCGATGGAGGATGTGGCAGGGGTCGCGATGGAGAAGGTAGCAGGGGTCGCGATGGAGGAGGTGGCAGGGGTCGCGATGGAGGAGGTGGCAGGGGTCGCGATGGAGGAGGTGGCAGGGGTCGCGATGGAGGAGTGACAGGGGTCGCGATGGAGGAGGTGGCAGGGGTCGCGATGGAGGAGGTGGCAGGGGTCGCGATGGAGGAGGTGGCAGGGGTCGTGATGGAGGTGGCAGGGGTCGTGATGGAGGATGTGGCAGGGGTCGCGATGGAGGATGTGGCAGGGGTCGCGATGGAGGAGGTGGCAGGGGTCGTGATGGAGGATGTGACAGGGGTCGCGATGGAGAAGTGGCAGGGGTCGCGATGGAGGAGGTGGCAGGGGTCGCGATGGAGGAGGTGGCAGGGGTCGCGATGGAGGAGGTGGCAGGGGTCGCGATGGAGGAGGTGGCAGGGGTCGTGATGGAGGAGGTGGCAGGGGTCGCGATGGAGGATGTGGCAGGGGTCGCGATGGAGAAGGTAGCAGGGGTCGCGATGGAGGAGGTGGCAGGGGTCGCGATGGAGGAGGTGGCAGGGGTCGCGATGGAGGAGGTGGCAGGGGTCGCGATGGAGGAGGTGGCAGGGGTCGCGATGGAGGAGGTGGCAGGAGTCGCGATGGAGGAGGTGGCAGGGGTCGCGAAGGAGGATGTGGCAGGGGTCGCGAAGGAGGAGGTGGCAGGGGTCGCGATGGAGGAGGTGGCAGGGGTCGCGAAGGAGGAGGTGGCAGGGGTCGCGAAGGGAGGGGAGGACTCTGCTGTTTACACTGCTGCTAATGCTTTTACTGCTGTTGTTGTTTTGGCTTCTGTTGCTGTCGCCATTTCTGCTGCTGTTGATGCTACAGTCGATGCTCCTGCGGCTGCCGCCGCTCCAGCCGCCGCCGCCGCCACCACCGCCGCCGCCGCTGCTAGACCTGCTCTCCGTGGCTAACCAAAACGAACAACACAGTCTATATTACACAAAAAAGTCTGGGTTTCTGTGCAGTGTTCTGCGTCCTTTGACATACCTGTGTCTGCGTAGCCATACCCTGTGTCTGCGTAGCCATACCTGTGTCTGTCTAGCCATACCTGTGTCTGTCTAGCCATACCTGTGTCTGCGTAGCCATACCTGTGTCTGTCTTGCCATACCTGTGTCTGTCTTGCCATACCTGTGTCTGTCTTGCCATACCTGTGTCTGTCTAGCCATACCTGTGTCTGTCTTGCCATACCTGTGTCTGTCTTGCCATACCTGTGTCTGTCTTGCCATACCTGTGTCTGTCTAGCCATACCTGTGTCTGTCTTGCCATACCTGTGTCTGTCTTGCCATACCTGTGTCTGTCTAGCCATACCTGTGTCTGTCTTGCCATACCTGTGTCTGTCTAGCCATACCTGTGTCTGTCTAGCCATACCTGTGTCTGTCTAGCCATACCTGTGTCTGTCTAGCCATACCTGTGTCTGTCTAGCCATACCTGTGTCAGTCTAGCCATACATGTGTCTGTCTAGCCATACCTGTGTCTGTCTAGCCATACCTGTGTCTGTCTAGCCATACCTGTGTCTTCTAGCCATACCTGTGTCTATCTACCCATACCTGTGTCTGTCTTGCCATACCTGTGTCTGTCTAGCCATACCTGTGTCTGTCTAGCCATACCTGTGTCTATCTACCCATACCTGTGTCTGTCTTGCCATACCTGTGTCTGTCTTGCCATACATGTGTCTGTCTTGCCATACCTGTGTCTGTCTAGCCATACCTGTGTCTGTCTAGCCATACCTGTGTCTGTCTAGCCATACCTGTGTCTGTCTAGCCATACCTGTGTCTATCTACCCATACCTGTGTCTGTCTTGCCATACCTGCGTCTGTCTTGCCATACATGTGTCTGTCTTGCCATACCTGTGTCTGTGTAGCCATACCTGTGTCTGTCTAGCCATACCTGTGTCTGTCTAGCCATACCTGTGTCTATCTACCCATACCTGTGTCTGTCTTGCCATACCTGTGTCTGTCTTGCCATACATGTGTCTGTCTTGCCATACCTGTGTCTGTCTAGCCATACCCTGTGTCTGCGTAGCCATACCCTGTGTCTGCGTAGCCATACCTGTGTCTGTCTAGCCATACCCTGTGTCTGCGTAGCCATACCCTGTGTCTGCGTAGCCATACCCTGTGTCTGCGTAGCCATACCTGTGTCTGTCTAGCCATACCCTGTGTCTGCGTAGCCATACCCTGTGTCTGCGTAGCCATACCTGTGTCTGTCTAGCCATACCCTGTGTCTGCGTAGCCATACCCTGTGTCTGCGTAGCCATACCCTGTGTCTGAGTAGCCATACCCTGTGTCTGCGTAGCCATACCCTGTGTCTGCGTAGCCATACCCTGTGTCTGCGTAGCCATACCCTGTGTCTGAGTAGCCATACCCTGTGTCTGCGTAGCCATACCCTGTGTCTGCGTAGCCATACCCTGTGTCTGCGTAGCCATACCCTGTGTCTGAGTAGCCATACCCTGTGTCTGCGTAGCCATACCCTGTGTCTGCGTAGCCATACCCTGTGTCTGCGTAGCCATACCTGTGTCTGCGTAGCCATACCTGTGTCTGCGTAGCCATACCCTGTGTCTGCGTAGCCATACCCTGTGTCTGCGTAGCCATACCCTGCCACTGTGTCAGCCTTGAATCCAGTACCAAACATGTCCTCCAAAAATAGATCTTTTCGAAAAAGTCAAGTAAGCAGAGACAATATTTATCAAGTGATGAAAATCAGCATTTGTAGTGTTGACATTATTATTATTATTATTATTATTATTATTATTATTATTATTATTATTATTATTGTTATTATTATTATTATTATTATTATTATTATTATTATTATTATATTATTATTAATTATTGTTATTATTATTATTATTATTATTATTATTATATTTTTATTATTATTATTATTATTATTATTATTATTACAGTGTTAATGGAAGAGCTAAACCTGTAAGAGTCATACGACGCCGGGAAAATCAGAGGGAATTCTTTTTGATCAGGTGGAAGGGAGAGTAGCTCCATTTTCTTGGATTAAGAGTCAATGACTAATAGTCCATTCTGGTGGTTGGGGTGGTTGTAGTGGTGGTGGTAGTGGTGGTGGTGGTAGTAGTGGAGATGGTAGTGGTGGTGGCAGTGGTGGTGATAGTGGTGGTGGTAGTGGTGGTAGTAGTAGTGGTGGTAGTGGTGGTAATAGTAGTAGTAGTGGTGGTAGTGGTGGTGGTAGTGGTGGTGGTAGTGGTGGTAGTGGCAGTGGTGGAAGTGGTGATAGTAGTGGTGGTGGTAGTAGTGGTACTAGTAGTGGTAGTGGTGGTAGTGGTAGTAGTGGTAGTGGTGGTAGTAGTAGTAGTGGTGGTAGTAGTGATAGTAGTGGTAGTAGTGGTACTAGTAGTGAGTGTAGTGGTGGTAGAAACAGTGTACAATACACCCACATTCCTTCAACCAGTCTGGCAGTAACTGCAGCGCAAGTTCCTCTGAACTCAGGAATGGCCCTTATTTTCCTCTCTGGCTTATTTAAGTGAAGCATTAGGGCTGGTTGGGTGTTGTGGATGCTGGGAGGTGGGTAGGCTAGTGTGTGGTGGGTTAGAGTAGTGTTATATGAGTGTGAGAAGGGTTAGTGTGGTGGTAGTGAGGAACCCTCAGGGGACAGGGGGCGTGTCCCTTCCCCAGGTCTGCCAACTGCTCCTGTCCCCAACTCTTGTATTACTCCTTGTCTCTTCCTACCCGTCTAAATGACTCTCGTCACTGCATTTCTCATCTCTGGCGCATTCCCCAGTTACGGATTATAGGCCACTGAGGGAAAGCTGATAGGTATAAGAGGCTTGAAGGTATCTATAATGTGGAGTCTGAAGCAGAGGTGCCAACCCCGCCGCTAGCAGGCTGGCCAGGTCTGGACGTAAGCAATGGTAGCCTCGGCTTCCCTCAACAAGTCATCAATAGTGGAGACCTCAGCATCAACCTCATTCACTTAAAAACCGCAAATGACTGGTTTTCTAAACAATGTTGTTGACTAAAGAACAAAAGGGTACAATACCCTGACTGGAACAATATACAAACAACCCGGACGTAGGAGAGAGAACTTTGTAAATGGTCCAAGTTGGACCGAAACGTCGTCGTAAGCTTCTCTCGCCTATGTGCGGGATATTTGTGTAACGTTGTTAATTGCTAAATAATACCATCATCAACTTTATTCAATTAAAACCGCAAGAGACTGGATTCCTAAATATCGTTGTTAACTTGTCTTCGTTATCCTGGTGGGTAATTTACACGTATGTTTCTATTTGTGATCATTTATGTAACTGTATTTATGTGTAGCTTTACTTAAATAAGCTTACTTAACTACTAAGTAATACCAGCAATAATCAACTCACCGAGAATACCTAAAACATCTGCAGCTTCGCTGGACTACAATAAATAAACAGAGCTTCTAAATGCAGGTGTTATCACAGGTATTATCGCTAAAAAACACAACTGATCACAGCCCTCCCTCCCTCCCATCCTTCCTGGTCTCCGACATAATGAAAATAACACTATTAACTAAAGAAATCGTGTTGAACCTCGTTGATAACGAATCGGTCAATAAGTGTGCCACAGAAATCAGTTTACCTGGAGTTTACCTGGAGAGAGTAGTATTGACTGACACACAATTTTAACAGCAGTCGAGATATTAACTCGATAATAGTGAAACAAATTCACACCAACATGACTGGAACAACTCGCACTTAAAAAGGGATCCTACTCTTGCTAAATAGTCTTTAAGCCTTCTCTACTTTTCTCGCCCCAGCTGAGACTTGACAATAGTCCAGGAAGGGCCTAAACGTCGTCGTAACATTCCTCTCTTAAGTGCAGGATTTTGAAGATATTAACTCAAGCGTTCCCTTATTCCACAGAAAATTCAAGCCTCTACAAGAAGCCTTGACAATTACAACAAAATGGGTTTTAACATTTAACAGGGGCCAACAATGAACCCCTTGCTAAGAAAAACTTTTAAAAGCCAGAGCATTATGGATTCAGAGATCATGCTGTCACACACTGTGACTCGACCCCTGCAACTACAACTAGGTGAGTACATGTAAAGTCCTACGTTACTAACACACACCATCATGTGATTATTAATTCTACCTATCAACACAGAGGTGCCACAGGGCAGCGTCCTTGGACCTCTGTTATTCCCCATCTACAGCAGTGACGTTCTCAGTGCTTCCCCAGGAACTTTAGCCAGTTCTGTCTGCATATGACGCAGCTTTTGTCCCCAGCTGTCTTAATGACCTTAATGACCTACTCGTAAAGTTGTCTATTTGGACGATTACCAACAAACAACCTGTCAATATTGATATGACCTTCTGCGCAGTGTTCAAGAATAAATTTAAAAATGTTAGAGTGAACATAAAAATACGTAATACACACAATGAGACATAAAATGAGGGAAATTTTTTTGCGTATTCACCTTGAAAACAAACCAAAATTCAGGTCACAACACACACACAACACACACAACCCACACACCAACACACACACACAACACACACACACACACACACACATCCCATACGTCTTAGAAAGTTCATAAAACAGCGGCTGTTCTTTTTAAAGCGTACGCTAATATATACCTCAGAGCACATAACTGATTCTGTGCTACTCTCTTGTGGTATATATGCTGGGAGATCTGCAACAGCCAGTCACCTTAAACCCATCGTAACTTAAGAAAAACTTGCTCTTAGAATGATCACTCAGTCAGGTTCAAGGCAACACACACACACACTAAACCCACAACAGAAAACTGCCAATGATCACACACAAGCACACACACACACACACACACACACACACACACACACACACACACACACACACACACACACACACGGGATGTTCCAGAGAAGGGACACAGACACAAGAGGTCACAATTGAAAGTTGAAGACTCAGATGAATCAAAGGGATGTTAGGAAGTATTTCTTCAGTCATAGAGTAGTCAGGCCGTGGAATAGCCTAGAAAGTGAAGTAGTGGAGGCGGGAACCATACATAGTTTTAAGGCGAGGTATGATAAAGCTCATGGGGCAGGGAGAGAGAGGACCTAGTAGCAATCAGCGAAGAGGCGGGGCCAGGAGCTGTGAACTCGACCCCTGCAACCACAAATAGGTGAGTACAAATAGGTGAGTACACACACTATAGAAAAGTTCAAGTTTACTCAACATACAAAGCATACATACTTACTACTGCACATACAAAATACACAGTACACTCAGTACCAATAATAACCTGGTTCTGAAACTTGTCTTTGAGCGCTACAACAGTAACCATAGACACATTACAAGAAGCAACTATCTCTATTATGCCTCACATGATCAACTCAACCAAGGAAGAAACTCCATGCTTATATAAGCCCCAAAAGTACTGAACTTTCTTCCTGAGGTTCGAAAACGGTGACCAAAAAACATCTGAAATTGATGTAACACTACGTAGATCAAATATATATATATATATATATATATATAATATATATATATATATATATATATATATATATATATATATATATATATATATATATATATATATTATATATATTATATATATATATAAATATATATATATATATATATATATTGTTCCGTGACTGGAACAATACACAGATAACCCGCACATAAGAGAGAGAAGCTTATGACGATGTTTCTGTCCGTCCTGGACCATTATCAAGCCCAGGATGGAGTGAAACATCGTCAAAAAGTGCTTCTCTTAAGTACCATTTCTTAATGGATAATCGCTCCAGCCACGGTACTGTGACTTTCATAAGAACATAAGAACATAAGAAAGAAGGAACACTGCAGCAGGCCTACTGACCCATGCGAGGCAGTCCAAGTCTCCTACCGCTTAAGCCAATGCACCCAACTAGTCATCAACCATACCCCCGCTGGGATTGAAACCCGCGTCATATAGTCTCAAAACTCAGCCCGTCGGGTATAGGTTAATTTGCAATCGTTAATTATTACGATTTCTAAGTCATGTTAACGGCATGAAGGACTTGAGCTAGAGTTTATCACGGCCACGCTACTGGATGATTCGTCTGTAAAAAACTTGCATTAGGGTCACAGAGGTGCCTGTGCTAACTTTCTATGAGTGTTAATATACCTAGTTGGATAGAATCTTATTGTGACACTGTCTAGTGGCTAACGCGACGGGCTGGAGTTTAGACTCTATGACCGCGGGTTCAATCCCAGCCGGGGTAGGTTTATTTGCAATCGTGTCATTAGAATTTCTTAAGTCTAGTCAGTGCAGTCACATTGACTTAAGGGAGGAACACGGCAACCGTCCTGGTAGCACAACTATAGGCCAACCTACCCACCCACACCCGACTCATTAGTCTTATCCAACCTATTTTAAAGCAGTACACAACGTTCTGGCCTCTATAACTGTACTTGGGAGTTTGTTCCACTCATCCACAACTCTATTACCAAACCAGTACTTTCCTATATCCTTCCTGAATCTGATTTTTTCTAACTTAAAACCATTGCTGCGAGTCCTGTCTAGGCTAGATATTTTCAGCACACTATTTACATCCCCTTTATTTATTCCTGTCTTCCATTTATACACCTCAATCATATCCCCCCTAATTCTACGTCTTTCTAGAGAGTGAAGATTCAAGGCCCTTAGTCTATCCTCATAGGGAAGGTTTCTGATACATGGGATCAACTTTGTCATCCTCCTTTGTACATTTTCCAGAGCATTTATATCCATTCTGTAATACGGTGACCAAAACTGTGCAGCATAATCTAAATGAGGCCTAACCAAGGATGTATAGAGTTGAAGAACAACCTGAGGACTCCTATTATTTATGCTTCTTGATGTAAAGCCAAGGATTCTATTAGCTTTATTGCGAACACTTATGCACTGTTGTCTTGGTTTCAGATTACTGCTAACCAGTACTCCTAAATCTTTTTCGCAATCCGTAATATTAAGATCTACATTATTTAGTTTATTTGTTGCATGGTTATTGTCCTGTCCAACATTGAGAACTTTGCATTTGTCTATATTACCCTGCATCTGCCACTTCTCCGACCACTGGATCAGTCTACTCAAATCTTCCTGGAGTGCTCTAATGTCCTCGTCAGAATGAATTCGACGGTCTATTTTGGTGTCATCAGCAAACTTGCTGATGTCGCTCTTTATGCCCTCATCTATGTCGTTTATGTAGATTGTGAACAGCAGGGGGCCCAACACTGACCCCTGTGGAACACCGCTCGTGACGCTTCCCCACTCTGATTTCTCCCCATTTATGCAAACTCTCTGCTGCCTATTTGTGAACCATGCCTCTATCCAGGAAAAAAATTCTCCTCCTATTCTATGTGCCTTAATTTTCCTCAATAGTCTCTGATGTGGGACCCTGTCAAAAGCCTTACTGAAGTCCATGTACACAATATCATATTCATTACCATGATCTACCTCCTCAAATACCTTAGTGAAAAAAGTTAACAAATTCGTAAGGCAGGAACGCCCCTTTGTAAAACCATGCTGAGATTCGTTGATTAATTTATGCTTTTCAAGGTGGCTACGAACTGCCTCGGTAATTATTGATTCCATAAATTTTCCCACTATGGAGGTTAGGCTTATTGGTCTATAGTTTGAAGCTAAGGACCTGTCACCTGCTTTGAAAATAGGTATCACATTTGCCATTTTCCACTTACCTGGCACCATGCCAGTTTGTAATGATATGTTGAAAAGATTAGCCAAAGGTTTGCTAAGCTCCTCTTTACATTCCTTTAGAACCCTTGCATACAGTTCATCAGGGCCTGGGGATTTGTTAGGTTTTAATTTATCTATTTGCCTAAGGACCATGTCACTTGTGACCCTAATCGTGCACAGTTTATTATCGTCCTGTTCCACATAATTTATCATTTCTGGAATATCGCTGGTATCCTCCTGTGTAAAAACTGAGAGGAAGTATGTGTTAAAACTTCTACACATTTCCTTATCACTGTCAGTGAGCTGACCCGAGGAACTTTTGAGTGGGCCTATCTTGTCCCTGATCTTACTTCTGTATACCTGAAAGAATCCTTTTGGGTTAGTCTTCGAATCTCTTGCAACTTATCTTCAGATAATTTTGGATGTGGGATAGACTGGGCAACAAGGCGAGTGTTGAGAACTGGCAACACCAGTGAAAAAGGAGGGCGATAGAAGAGGGGGAAATAAAGAGAGAGAAAGGGAGAGAGAAAATGATGTAGGTAACAGCTCTTAGCTTGTAAAAACAGTTAGAAATTCTTAACTTAACCTTGTAAAACCCTGTGTAAACAGAGAAAGGAGAGAGAGAGAGAGAGAGAGAGAGAGGAGAGAGAGAGAGAGAGAGAGAGAGAGAGGAGAGAGAGAGAGAGAGAGAGAGAGAGAGAGAGAGAGAGAGAGAGAGAGAGAGAGAGAGAGAGAGAGAAGAGAGCAAAGCTGGAACAGGCCGCCATGCCCACCCGCCAGAAATTGCAAGTCAGACCAGTAATTTACTACGGGGGCGACAAAATTACCATCAGTCAGCGGAAGACACGCCTCACTTCAACGATTTTACACACACACACAAACCACAATGTTTTTTCCTGCCAATCGTGTTGAACAAAATCAGGCCAAAATTACCTTCGCCTAACTGTTTACAACAGCTGAGATGTTTCCATCTCAGAATTTTTAAATGGTTTCCGGCCTCCTGCCTTGGACACAAAGCATTTCGGCTCACATATTACATTTCGATCGCTACGGCACTGCAACGATCACTTAAGAAGACTCTTTTCTTCAATCTTTTTAAACTGCGATATTTTGCTCTAAAGCATTGTATACATGAATGCTTCGACTACAGTCGTTTCCGCACTTGCGAAAGTTTTTGACAAGAGTGACTCAGAATGTGTCTATGGGTGGAGAGATTCAGATCACCCAGTTATTTTGTTTATAAATGTTCTGAAATTTGGCAGGGAACTATTTATGAATAATGTGAATGAGTTTCATTCTTTGGGTAAACCATACGTTAAAAATGTGTATTTTACACAATGGACCTCGAATTTAGTTACTACCTTTTCTGTATGCAAAACTATTTTTATTTTCTATAAAATGTTTTTTTGTTAATATTTTTGGGTGTCTGGATGTGTTTAATTAGATTTACCATATTCCTATGGGAAAAGTAATACAAAAAAATACATTTAAATAGATAATAAAAATAGTTTTGCATACAGAAAAGGCAGGACAAATTCGAGGGTATTTTATTTTTATATATAAAATATATATATTTTATTAGATATATATTTTTTATATATATATTAATATTATATATATTATATATATATATATTATAAAATATAATATAATATAAGTCTATATAATATATATCATATATTATATATAACGTGTGGTGTGTGTGTACTACTAGTTGTACTACACTAGTGGGGTTGCGCGGGCAGTCGAGTCCGAGCTCCTGGACCCGCCTCTTCACTAGATCGCTACTAGGTCACTCTCCCTGAGCGTGAGCTTTATCATACTCTGCTTAAAGCTAGTTAGGATCCTGCCTCACTACATCGCTTCCAACTATTCCCTTACTGCTACTCTGTGGCTGAAGAAATACTTCCTAACATTCCCTGTGATTCATCGTGTGTTCTTCAGCTTCCAACTGTGTCCCCTTGTTAAACTAGTGTCAAATCTGTGTGTGTGTGTGTGTGTGTGTGTTGTGTGTGTATGTGTGTAATGTGTGTGTGTGTGTGTGTGTGTGTGTGTGTGTTGTGTGAGTGTGTGTGTGTGTGTGTGTGTGTGTGTGTGTGTGTGTGTGTGTGTGTGTGTGTGCGCGCAATAAAATCACAGTAAACAGGTGTTATCACAATATGCAAAACGACCACTGTGAAAAAAATAGTGAAAATTGCCCGAAATATTGATTTTCAAAAGTGCTTAAAAATATATATAAAACATATTTTGATTATAATAATGTTCGAAAATATATTTTTTTATGTGTCAGGACCAGTGAAGAACCAGTCTCTCCATTATAGGTACTGGAGTGCTCCTGAAGTGAATGTAGAGGTGCAGTACTGTTTTTAATAAACAATATGGTGACTAAAGGCGTAAAAAACTAACTAGTAAGTCGCTGTGACTAGCTACGATAAGTCAGTAAGTCGCTGTGACTAGCTACGATAAGTCAGTAAGTCGATGTGGCTAGGTACGATAAGTCAGTAAGTCGCTGTGACTAGCTACGTTAAGTAAGTAGCTGTGACTAGCTACGATAAGTCAGTAAGTCGCTGTGACTAGCTACGTTAAGTCAGGAAGTCGCTGTGACTAGCTACGTTAAGTAGCTGTGACTAGCTACGTTAAGTCAGTAAGTCGCTGTGACTAGCTACGTTAAGTCAGTAAATCGCTGTGACTACGTTAAGTCAATAAGTCGCTGTGACTAGCTACGTTAAGTAGCTGTGACTAGCTACGTTAAGTCAGTAAGTCGCTGTGACTAGCTACGATAAGTCAGTAAGTCGCTGTGATTAGCTACGTTAAGCCAGTAAGTCGCTGTGACTAGCTACGATAAGTCAGTAAGTCGCTGTGATTAGCTACGTTAAATCAGTAAGTCGCTGTGACTAGCTACGATAAGTCAGTAAGTCACTGTGATTAGCTACGATAAGCCAGTAAGTCGCTGTGACTAGCTACGATAAGTCAGTAAGTCGCTGTGACTAGCTACGATAAGTCAGTAAGTAACTGTGATTATCTACGTTAAGTCAGTAAGTTACTGTGACTAGCTACGTTAAGTCTGAGTGTGTGTAGTACATTAGCACAGGTAGACCCCAGTATGGATCACTTGCGTGTCTCAGCGGAGTTACAACGTAAGAATATAAGTAACGTGTTGTTGATGGTATGCAATACCGACAAGTTGATGAATAAGACACATGAGTAAAGCTTGGGTATCTTTATCGCCGGAAGGTTACGCCTGCACAACATCCTTCTTCAGTCTAATACAGGTGAATGTAACACGTAGATGTTTTGGTGTGATCAATTCGTCATCCTTGGTAGGAGGTGGTCTGTCCCTCAAGTTAAAGCACAGACCTGCGGGCAGATCTTATACAATATATTAGGGCCGAAGTAAGGTGAAGCAGCTGGAGTTGAGGACACAGATGAGCGGGGCCCACTTGTGTAAGTAGGTGATGATGAGCAGTTGTTTAACAAAGGAGTTGTAGAAGGCTCCCTCTACCAATACCATGGTGTTGCCGTGTCAGGCCCTGATCCACCGCAAGGCCTGGTCACGGACCGGGCCTTGATGATATACAATACCATTATACAATACCATTATAAGAATGGGCCTATTGGCCCACGCTAGAGAGATTCTTCTCAGATTCAACCCCCTTCCCCCCCCCCTCTTTCACTCCAGTCAGCCCATTTTAGCTCTTTGCCAGCCGCTATGATGGTATGTAGAGCCTTTTCAAATTTCCCAAAGAGATGACACGAGGGTAAATCTAATTTGTATACCATTCACAGAGTTCCTCTTCAACATTACACAGTACAACATATACAGATTTTCTTGCACTAGGGAGTAGACTCCCGCTGCTCAGAGGTAGAGCATGCAAAGACCTTCTTTGTCTAGCTTGGTGGCGACCAGTCGCCAGTCACTCATTATTCAGTCACCAGTCACTCAGCAGTCCGTCACTACGTCGCCAAGGTCCCCCTCAACCCCTGACCATCACCTCAAGGAGCCAGGTATTTCCAGACTAAGACGTGGCACATTACTTCAGGAAAGTAAGCACGCACTTGTCCCATCCATCAGGTGGGCAGCCAACGCATTTGATTCATCGAATACCAAGCCCACACGCGAAGTATTATCCGTTATTGTCCCAGATTAATGAAAATTTTTCGGGAGATCCGTTAGCTAATTTATCCCTTCAAGGGGGTACCTCGATGTTAATAAAGGGTTCTTTATCCAAGGAATTTAAGCTAAACCTACCCTTCGTAGCATTCACTCTCATCACCTTCCCTTCCCCAGGGGGTGTATAACCCCTTCCGGTTTATACTTTCCCCTGAATGTATTAATAATATAACCATTTGTTTATTTAAAATTAGAAAAACTATTAACCTGTGCTGCTATTGTACTCTATATGGTAGTTCTATGGTAAGACAAAAGTCACCTATATTTCCATGTCCCATTCCATCACACAGGTAATATATCGTGCATTAGGTAAAAAAAAATAGTCGGCCTGAGCTAAGAGGCGAAGAAGATATCGTCAGACATTTGCACTATAGGATCGGTAACTATGGAAGTTTCATAGCTTCCTTTCCAGCAGAACTGGAATTACTGTTACTTGGGAAATGCTATCTCTCAGGCTCCTTGAGCTATGTTTCAGTGAAGCACGAGGGAGACGTGTTGGAGCTAGGTAAAGTCAATAGCTATAAATCAAAGCTGCTATGTTTCCAGGGCCCTACGCCAACTATACACTGGCTAAATAAGGGTCGTGGAGGAGTTAGATGGGGTTATTATAGAGAAAGTGACGACCGTACTAGAGGGATGTGATACAAGCAACACAGGGCAGGAGGACACGCGGTTGTTGCTTAGGTGGTCACTGCAAGTGGGATGTGCAATGTTGAAGGTATTATATACGAGTTTAGGGTACTTGTTTGGGGAAGGGGATGAAAGCTGCGCAGGGGGTATGCGCAGTGTCCACGCCTTGGATCCTGCCCTACCACTACGACCACCACCACTACCCCCACCAGCACTACCACCACCGGCGGCCCCTCCACCACAATTTGCGGTACCAGCTTTGAATGCCTACCGCGTCCCTCATTAAGTCATATTGTTAATAAAGTTGATTAATTTGTTAATTACCATTGTGTCATATGCCGGCCCGAGTCTGGCCGCTCTCACACGAGCGCCCGCTGCTTCAATCATAGCCAGATTCAACCACTGGAGCTGGCCGTAGAATGTTGATGATATAACCTTATGTGGTGCCTAGCTTTGATTGTTACTGGTGGTTCTTAGACACAAACACTAACAGGAG
>NC_069436.1:7790334-7822834 GCF_026875155.1 Cherax quadricarinatus
TAGGGGTCCGTGAGAGCCATTGTTGGGAATAGACCCTGTCCCAAGGACCACCGTCCCAAGGACCACACAGGTGGACCACCGTTGTTTGCATCACATTAAAGTGATCTCCCTGGCAGACACTACACTGGCAGGCCCCTGACGTGATCTCCCTGGCAGACACGTCACTGGCAGGCCTCTGATGTGATCTGCCTGGCACACACGTCACTGGCAGGCCTCTGATGTGATCTGCCTGGCACACACGTCACTGGCAGGCCTCTGATGTGATCTGCCTGGCACACACGTCACTGGCAGGCCTCTGATGTGATCTGCCTGGCACACACGTCACTGGCAGGCCTCTGATGTGATCTGCCTGGCACACACGTCACTGGCAGGCCTCTGATGTGATCTGCCTGGCACACACGTCACTGGCAAGGCCCAGACGTGATCTGCCTGGCAGACACGTCACTGGCAGGCCTGTGATGTGATCTGCCTTGCACACACATCACTGGCAGGCCTCTGATGTGATCTGCCTGGCACACACGTCACTGGCAGGCCTGTGATGTGATCTGCCTGGCACACACATCACTGGCAGGCCTGTGATGTGATCTGCCTGGCACACACGTCACTGGTAGGCCTGTGATGTGATCTGCCTGGCACACACGTCACTGGCAGGCCTGTGATGTGATCTGCCTGGCACACACGTCACTGGCAGGCCTGTGATGTGATCTGCCTGGCACACACGTCACTGGCAGGCCTCTGATGTGATCTGCCTGGCACACACGTCACTGGCAAGGCCCAGACGTGATCTGCCTGGCAGACACGTCACTGGCAGGCCTGTGATGTGATCTGCCTGGCACACACGTCACTGGCAGGCCTCTGATGTGATCTGCCTGGCTCACACGTCACTGGCAGGCCTGTGATGTGATCTGCCTGGCACACACGTCACTGGCAGACCTCTGATGTGATCTGCCTGGCACACACGTCACTGGCAGGCCCCTGACGTGATCTGCCTGGCAGACATGTCACTGGCAGGCCTGTGATGTGATCTGCCTGGCACACACGTCACTGGCAGGCCTCTGATGTGATCTGCCTGGCACACACGTCACTGGCAGGCCTGTGATATGATCTGCCTGGCACACACGTCACTGGCAGGCCTCTGATGTGATCTGCCTGGCACACACGTCACTGGCAAGGCCCAGACGTGATCTGCCTGGCAGGCATGTCACTGGCAGGCCCCTGACGTGATCTCCCTGGCATGGCCCAGACGTGATCTTCCTGGTAGACACCTCACTGGCAGGGCCCAAGGACTCGAGTTCAACCCACCAGGACGCTCACATCACCACACGAAAGATTGAAAACACTGAACTAGCCCTCGCAGGAAAACAGAAGGTACTGGCTAACCAGTCCTTGATGTTTGCTAGAAGAAAGCCCTTGATGTTTGTTGGTAGAGAGTCCTTGATGTGACGATTCAGACCTTGATACCTCCCACACCCCAGGCGCTGTATGAATCCCTGTGGGTTTTGCGCGCCTCCCCGGGATTTTAATAATGATTATCGTGTCATTAACAATTTGCTGGTCAGCACTTCATTTGGGTAATTAGGTTCGAGTGCTGCCTGCACCTGCCTGCGATTGCCTGCGCCTGCCTGCACCTCCTTGCGCCTGCCTGCGCCTGCCTGCGTCTGCCTGCGCCTGCCTGCGCCTACCTGCGCCTACCTGCGCCTACCTGCGCCTGCCTGCGCCTGCCTGCGCCTGCCTGTGAATAAAAAGTCACCTTGGCTAGAATTACTGCACTGCTACTACTATTATTACTGATACTATTACTACTGCTGCTGCTGCTGTTGCTACTACTATTACTACTGCTGCTGTTGCTACTGCTATCACTACTTCTACTACTATTACTACTACTACTACTATAACTACCACTACTGCTACTCTTATTACTACTGCTACGACGACTCATCAATGGCTCGTGATTCATCATTTTCCATCAATAAAAAGTGTTTGGTGTTCTTAAGTTCAATATCGTTACATATAATAAAGCAGAGTAAAAATCTATATTTTATTGACTAGTCCTTCTCTTTACTTTAGTTTTCCCCTTCCTCCCTCCCTTAGGGAAAAAAATTGGTCAAATGAAGTCACAATCTAAGCTCCAACGACTTCGCAGCGGGGTGAGTGAGACCTTTTGATGTCAGGCAAATTTCACTCATTAATGTCTCCCTTAATTTCTCTACTCTTGAAAGAACTCGGGGCTTGTTGAGCTCTGAATACTCCTCGTCAACTCTCGCTTTCAAACTTCGTCCCGAAACTGAGGGAGGGGAAAAAAAAGGTCGGCCGTGAGTTTTTTCCCCTCTGTAGTGTCTACGTGTTTCTTTGTAACTGCCAAATTGCGGGAATTTGTGCTGATTTTTTTTTTTTTGCTTCGCTGTCTGCGCATGGTTTTGGAAAACAAAATTTCTGGTTTTATATGTGTTTTTGTTTTTGTTATCAGAGGGGGGAAAAATTCTGCCATAAATATAGGGCTTTATTTTGTGTATTTATGTACCGAAGCCCGAACGTATGTGCAGATATGTATACTTAGGCATGAGTGGGAGTAACCTGGTAGCGAGTAGGGAAAAGGCGGGGACAGGAGCTATAGGTCGACCCCTGCAGTCACTTATAGGTGAGTACATAGATACACACACAACACACACACACACACACACACACACACACACACACACACACACACACACACACACACACACACACACACACACACACACACACACACACGGTCTACACGTCACCTGTCTACCACCTGGCAAGAATATTATAATTCTTAAAATCTGGGCTTATTAGGATTTAGCAAACTCCAAGTGTATATATACTGAAACATGATGTAAGTTAAGACACTTGTGCAACATCTAGTGATCTTTATTGTAAGCGTTTCGCCATCCAGTGGCTTTATCAATACAGATTCTTGGACATAATTATAAAACAAAAGAACTTTATACAAAAGATGAGGTAATCAGTCCCTCAGCCTTGGAGGTGGTGTTTACAACACCGTGGTTGTAGAGATTCTGAAGCACAGGTAAGGAGACTGGCGCTTATATAGGCGTCAGTGAATAGGGACGTGTAGCAGACGAGGGCATAGTCACTGGTAGGCGGGATTCCCCAGTGGAAGTAGGTCCTTCCCACATTGATGGGCTAGTTGTAGAAGTCGTGAAGAAGGTCATGTAGATGTCCTCTGAATCAAGACACCATGATGTTGCACATACTGAGACATATATCCCTCCACTCGTACATGCACTGCTCTTCTCAATGCACACACAGCAAGAAAGATATACTCATCAATATACGCAGCGTTGTACACAACTCATCTTCCTAATAAAAGATAGTGTATAAAAGAATTAAAAAGTGTACTACAAACTCCGGCCATACAATAGAGCGGAAAAATAATGTAAGGGACCTGGGAGTAGTAATGTCTGAGGATCTCACTTTCAAGGATCACAACAGTGCCACGATCACAAGTGCAAAGAAAATGATAGGATGGATAATGAGAACGTTCAAAACGAGAGATGCCAAGCCCATGATGATCCTTTTCAAATCACTTGTTCTCTCTAGGCTGGAATACTGCTGTACATTAACATCTCCATTCAAAGCAGGTGAAATCGCAGATCTGGAGAGTGTACAGAGATCCTTTACTGCACGTATAAGTTCTGTCAAGCACCTTAACTACTGGGAACGCTTGCAAGCACTTGACTTGTACTCGTTGGAACGCAGGAGGGAGAGATATATCATAATCTACACTTGGAAAATCTTGGAAGGAATGGTCCCAAATCTGCACACAGAAATCACTCCCTACGAAAGTAAAAGACTGGGCAGGCGATGCAAAATGCCCCCAATAAAAAGTAGGGGCGCCATTGGTACACTAAGGGGAAAACACCATAAGTGTCCGGGCCCAAAATGTTCAACAGCCTCCCATCAAGCATTAATGGAATTGCCAAATAAACCCCTGGCTCCCTTCAAGAGAGAGCTGGACAGATACCTAAGTCAGTGCCGGATCAGCCGGGCTGTGGCTCGTACGTTGGACTGCGTGCGGCCAGCAGTAACAGCCTGGCTAAACAGGCCCTGATCCACCGGGAGGCCTGGGGCGTTGATCCCCTGGATAACCTCCAGGTAGATTCCAGGTAGACAGTAAACTCGGCTCACTGATCTAGACTGATTGATATTATATATATTTATATATATATATATATTATATTATTATATATATATATATATATATTATATATATTATATATATATATATATATTATATATATATATATATATAATATATATATATATATAATTATATATTATATGCAGAACAACCACTCTGAAAGAATAGAGAAATTCCAAGCGCTTTCGTGAGTAGTCACGGAAGCGCTTGGAATTTCTTATTCTTTCAGAGTGGTTGTTCTGCATTTCTGAAATCACCTGTTACTGTGATCTTATTGCATATATATCTATAATATATAATATATAATATATTATATATATATATATAATTATATATATATATATATATATATATATGTATATATATATATATATATATATATATATATATATATATATATATTATAAAATATATATATATATATATTATATTTATCACGCCGGGCCGATTCCCACCAAGGCAGGGTGGCCCGAAAAAAGGAAAACTTTCACCATCATTCACTCCATCACTGTCTTGCCAGAAGGGTGCTTTACACTACAGTTTTTAAACTGCAAACATTAACACCCCTCCTTCAGAGTGCAGGCACTGTACTTCCATCTCCAGGACTCAAGTCCGCCGGCCGGTTTCCCTGAACCCCTTCATAAATGTTACTTTGCTCACACTCCAACAGCACGTCAAGTATTAAAAATCATTTGTCTCCATTCACTCCTATCAAACACGCTCACGCATGCCTGCTGAAGTCCAAGCCCTCGCACACAAAACCTCCTTTACCCCTCCCTCCAACCTTTCCTAGGCCGCCCCTACCCCGCCTTCCTTCCACTACAGACTGATACACTCTTGAAGTTATTCTGTTCGCTCCATTCTCTCCACATGTCCGAACCACCTCAACAACCCTTCTCAGCCTCTGGACAACAGTTTTGGTAATCCCGCACCTCCTCCCAACTTCCAAACTACGAATTCTCTGCATTATATTCACACCACACATTGCTCTCAGACATGACATCTCCACTGCCTCCAGCCTTCTCCTCGCTGCAACATTCATCACCCATGCTTCACACCCATATAAGAGCGTTGGTAAAACTATACTCTCATACATTCCTCTCTTTGCCTCCAAGGACAAAGTTCTTTGTCTCCACAGACTCCTAAGTGCACCACTCACCCTTTTTCCCCTCATCAATTCTATGATTTCACCTCAATCTTTCATAGACCCATCCGCTGACACGTCCACTCCCAGATATCTGAATACATTCACCTCCTCCATACTCTCTCCCTCCAATCTGATATCCAATCTTTCATCACCTAATCTTTTTGTTATCCTCATAACCTTACTCTTTCCTGTATCACTTTCAATTTTCTTCTTTTGCACACCCTACCAAATTCATCCAGCAATCTCTGCAACTTCTCTTCAGAATCTCCCAATGAGCACAGTGTCATCAGCAAAGAGCAACTGTGACAACTCCCACTTTATGTGTGATTCTTTATCTTTTAACTCCACGCCTCTTGCCAAGACCCTCGCATTTACTTCTCTTACAACCCCATCTATAAATATATTAAACAACCACGGTGACATCACACATCCTTGTCTAAGGCCTACTTTTACTGGGAAATAATTTCCCTCTTTCCTACATACTCTAACTTGAGCCTCACTATCCTCGTAAAAACTCTTCACTGCTTTCAGTAACCTACCTCCTACACCATACACCTGCAACATCTGCCACATTGCCCCCCTATCCACCCTGTCATACGCCTTTTCCAAATCCATAAATGCCACAAAGACCTCTTTAGCCTTTTCTAAATACTGTTCACTTACATATTTCACTGTAAACACCTGGTCCACACACCCCCTACCTTTCCTAAAGCCTCCTTGTTCATTCTGCTATCCTATTCTCCGTCTTACTCTTAATTCTTTCAATAATAACTCTACCATACACTTTACCAGGTATACTCAACAGACTTATCCCCTATAATTTTTGCACTCTCTTTTATCCCCTTTGCCTTTATACAAAGGAACTATGCATGCTCTCTGCCATCCTAGGTACCTTACCCTCTTCCATACATTTATTAAATAATTGCACCAACCACTCCAAAACTACATCCCCACCTGCTTTTAACATTTCTATCTTTATCCCATCAATCCCGGCTGCCTTACCCCCTTTCATTTTACCTACTGTCTCACGAACTTCCCCCACACTCACAACTGGCTCTTCCTCACTCCTACAAGATGTTGTTCCTCCTTGCCCTATAACGAAATCACAGCTTCCCTTTCTTCATCAACATTTAACAATTCCTCAAAATATTCCCTCCATCTTCCCAATACCTCTAACTCTCCATTTAATAACTCTCCTCTCCTATTTTTAACTGACAAATCCATTTGTTCTCTAGGCTTTCTTAACTTGTTAATCTCACTCCAAAACTTTTCTTATTTTCAACAAAATTTGTTGATAACATCTCACCCACTCTCTCATTTGCTCTCTTTTTACACTGCTTCACCACTCTCTTAACCTCTCTCTTTTTCTCCATATACTCTTCCTCCTTGCATCACTTCTACTTTGTAAAAACTTCTCATAAGCTAACTTTTTCTCCCTTACTACTCTCTTCACATCATCATTCCACCAATCGCTCCTCTTCCCCCCGCACCCACTTTCCTGTAACCACAAACTTCTGCTGAACACTCTAACACTACATTTTTAAAACCTACCCCATACCTCCTCGACCCCATTGCCTATGCTCTCATTAGCCCATCTATCCTCCAATAGCTGTTTATATCTTACCCTAACTGCCTCCTCTTTTAGTTTATAAACCTTCACCTCTCTCTTCCCTGATGCTTCTATTCTCCTTGTATCCCATCTACCTTTTACTCTCAGTGTAGCTACAACTAGAAAGTGATCTGATATATCTGTGGCCCCTCTATAAAGATGTACATCCTGAAGTCTACTCAACAGTCTTTTATCTACCAATACATAATCCAACAAACTACTGTCATTTCGCCCTACATCATATCTTGTATACTTATTTATCCTCTTTTTCTTAAAATATGTATTACCTATAACTAAACCCCTTTCTATTCAAAGTTCAATCAAAGGGCTCCCTTTATCATTTACACCTGGCCCCCCAAACTTACCTACCACACCCTCTCTAAAAGTTTCTCCTACTTTAGCATTCAGATCCCCTACCACAATTACTCTCTCACTTGGTTCAAAAGCTCCTATACATTCACTTAACATCTCCCAAAATCTCTCTCTCGCCTCTGCATTCCTCTCTTCTCCAGGTGCATACACGCTTATTATGACCCACTTCTCGCATCCAACCTTTACTTTAATCCACATAATTCTTGAGTTTACACATTCATATTCTCTTTTCTCCTTCCATAACTGATCATTCAACATTACTGCTACCCCTTCCTTTGCTCTAACTCTCTCAGATACTCCAGATTTAATCCCATTTATTTCCCCCCACCGAAACTCCCCTACCCCCTTCAGCTTTGTTTCGCTTAGGGCCAGGACATCCAACTTCTTTTCATTCATAACATCAGCAATCATCTGTTTCTTGTCATCCGCACTACATCCACGCACATTTAAGCATCCCAGTTTTATAAAGTTTTTCTTCTTCTCTTTTTTAGTAAATGTCTACAGGAGAAGGGGTTACTAGCCCATTGCTCCCGGCATTTTAGTCGCCTCATACGACACGCATGGCTTACGGAGGAAAGATTCTTTTCCACTTCCCCATGGACATAGAGAAATAAAGAGGAACAAGAGCTATTTAGAAAAAGGAGAAAAACCTAGATGTATATTATATATATATATATATATATATATTTATATATATATATATATATATATATATATATATATATATATATATATATTTATATATATATATATATATATTATATATATATATATATATATATATATATATATATATATATATATATATATATATGCATGTGCGTGTCTGTGAAGTGTGACCAAAGTGTAAGTAGGAGTAGCAAGATATCCCTGTATCTAGCGTGTTTATGAGACAGAAAAAGAAACCAGCAATCCTACCATCATGCAAAACAGTTACAGGTTTCTGTTTCACAGTCATCTGGCAGGACGGTAGTACTTCCCTGGGTGGTTGCTGTCTACCAACCTACTACACACACACACACACACAACACACACACACACACACACACACACACATATATATATATATATATATATATAATATATATATATATATATATATATATATATATATATATATATAATATATATATGTCATTCTACTTTGAGTCATTTAGAGAGAATGGATCAAAGTAGAATGACATGGGAAAGCATATAAATCTATAGGGGAAGGAAGGCGGGGTAGGGGTCGTCCTCGAAAGGGTTGAGAGAGGGGGTAAAGGAGGTTTTGTGGGTAAGGGCTTGGACTTCCAGCAAGCGTGCGTGAGCGTGTAGATAGGAGTGAATGGAGACGAATGGTACTTGGGACCTGACGACTGTTGGAGTGTGAGCAGGGTAATATTTAGTGAAGGGATTCAGGGAAACCGGTTATTTTCATATAGTCGGACTTGAGTCCTGGAAATGGGAAGTACAATGCCTGCACTTTAAAGGAGGGGTTTTGGGATATTGGATTTGGAGGGATATGTTGTGTATCTTTATACGTATATGCTTCTAGATGTTGTATTCTGAGCACCTCTGCAAAAACAGTGATAATGTGCGAGTGTGGTGAAAGTGTTGATGATGATGAAAGTATTTTCTTTTTGGGGATTTTCTTTCTTTTGGGGTCACCTGCCTCGGTGGGAGACGGCCGACTTGTTGAAAAAAAAAAATATATTATATATATATATATATATATATATATATTATATATACTAAATATATCTATATATATATATATATATATATATATATAGTATATTTTATATATATTATATATATATATATATATATATATATATATATATATATATATATGCAATAAGATCACAGTAAACAGTGATTTCAGAATATGCAAAACAACCACTCTGAAAAAATAGAGAAATTCCAAGCGCTTTCGTGACTACTCACGTTCCTTGATAATGAAGTAGTCACGAAAGCGCTTGGAATTTCTCTATTTTTTCAGAGTGGTTGTTTTGCATATATATATATATATATATATATATATTATATATATATATAAATATATATATATAAATATATATATATATATATATAGACTTGAATTCGACCTTCCAAATTCTTCTTTAAAAAACTGTCCAAATGTGTGAATTTATGTCCTCGGGTTTGCCTGGGATTGGGGCCCGGGGGCTGAGCGACATGTGGGTAATGCCCTTTAAATTTGATCTTACGGGGTTTGTACCTACAGCAGGTGGCACCAATCCCCAGGGGCTTTCTTGGGTCCCCCTTGTGATGAAATTTGGGCTTCGAAATATTGTGTATTACGTTTTGATCATAATTTCCTCCTCGGGGAAAAAAACTTGAAAAATCAGTAATTTTTCCTCCTCAGGGAAAAGTACTTGATAGATCAGTAAGTTTCCTCCTCGGGAATAAGATACTTGTAGATCAGAAAATTTTCCCCCTCGGGGAATAAATACTTGAAACATTTGTTTCCTCCTCAGAATAAGAACTTTTCCTTTGGTATTTTGTAAAACGTTTTTTTAACGCGGTAGATTTCGTACTCAATACGAGGTGACAAAACAGTGGGGGGTATATTTTATGTTACCATTCATGAGCTTAAAGAAGTTACCATGGGAAGGGGCCTTTGAGGAAGTGCCTTTGAAAAAGTGCCCTGAAAAGTGACCTTAAAAAGGGGCCTTAAAGAGGGGGCCCTTAAAATGTGGCCCCTTGAAGAAGTACCTTAAAGAAGTGCCCTGAAAAGAGGGTTGAAGAAGATGCTTGAACAGTGACCTTGAAGATGTGGCCTGAAGAAATACCTTGAAGAAGATGTCTTGAAGAAGTACCTTGAAGATGGGGCCCTTAAAAGTCCCTTTGAAAAAGGGCCCTGAAAAAGAAAAACCTTAGAAATGTCTTAAAGTAACTTAAAGTTTGGGGCCCTTTGAAGAAATGACCTTGAAGAAGGACCTTAAAGAGTGGCCTTGAAAAAAAGACCTTGAAGAGTGCCCTTGAAAAAGTGCCCCTGAAAAGGGGCCTTGGGGAATGCCCCTTTTTGAAAGAACCAGCTCCAGGGCCCTTGTTTTCAATGTGAAGTTTGGGTTTGGTTTGGTTTTGGTTTAAATGTGATTGAAACCCTTTCCGACTCCCGAGGGTCTTTAAGTGCAGTAACCTTTCCTTCCAAATAGGGAAAAGGGGTTAAACTCCCCAAAGAGACTTTTCCCTCCATGTTACTCGTATACCCCTCCCGTGTATACTATTTATGACCTCCCATGTAAAATATTGTATGCGGGGATAACTGAAACACCCTTAATCTGGACCAAAATAAGTTTTATCCTGTGACCCCCTCTTTTCCGGAAATCTTTTATTTTGTAAATTTAATGGTGTAACAAATGGTGCCTTGGAGGGGAATGGCTGGCGGTTACCGCTTGACCCATGGACCACTTTATTTTGGTTATTAAATTTCGCGTTTGCGAGTTTTACAGCAACCAGGCGGCTGTTTGTCTAGGCCCCCAGGGGTCGTTTTCTAAGACATAATGACCAGAAAAATGGCGACCGCTTAACCCGTGTGAATTACTACAACCGGTAGCTGTGTCTGGTGGCATTTAGCGAGAGGAGCAGCCTGGGCGAGATGTGTATGCAAATGATGATGGAGTAGCGGGCTATCCATCAGAGCCCTGGTAGAGAGGGTACCAGTGTGTTAACCTGAGAGACCCCGCGGCGATACTCCACTCTCTTGTGGTTTTCCAGGGCACGTGGGCGCCTGGATCATGGAATACCACATAGATGCCGAGAAAGTGGAGTATACGACATTTAAATGTAGTGGATATCATTTTTACTCCATGAGAAAGTGGGAAAAAATTCTTACTCCGTCAGCCATGCCTGTCGTAGGAGGCGACTAAAATGCCGGGAGCAAGGGGCTAGTAACCCCTTCTCCTGTATACATTACTAAATTTAGTTAGTTGAAAAAAAAAATAATTTTTGAATACAATGTTTCATTTAAGTGAGGGAGCTTCCTCGAGTTAAATATTTTGGAGAAAAATAAAATTTATTGAGACGTTTCGCCTGCGGAACAGGCTTCTTCAGTCAGTTTGTTCAACAGTTAGGTATCTTTATTCCGGAACGTTTCGCCTACACTGGAGACTTTTTCAGTCTAGTACAGATGAGGCAGCAAAAGCAGTAGAGATGGACTGATTATATCGTCTTTACTGCACCTCTACTCCTGCTTCTGACTTCTCTTGGCTCGACTGAAGAAGTCTACTGTGTAGGCGAAACGTTTCGGGAATAAATTACCTAACTGTTGCACACGTCTTACTCATCTACTCGTGGGTGTTGTGTACCACAATTATTGACTGAAATAGCCTATTCAGTGGGCGAAACGTCTCAAGAAAGCTTCTCTCTACAACATTGGTCTTGTTATGTAAAAGGACACAAGTGCAAATAATGTGATATTTTATTGTGGCAACGTTTCGCTCTCCAGGAGCTTTGTCAAGCCGTTACAAACAATATGGCTTGACAAAGTTCCGGGGGAGAGGCGAAAAGTTGCCCACAAATAAAATGTCCCCCATTAGTTGCACATGTGTCCTTTTACCTAATATATTGTCGGTATTTCTACCAACATTAATACAACACTGGTCTTCACTTGACAACGTTACTAATAGCTACTTATGTGGATAACTGAAGTGTCTTGAACACTTGTAAGTGCTCAGTAATGACCCACCTGAAGACAGGAACTCAGAATAATAACTGGTCTGTATATTTCGATCCCCTTCTGGGTTCCATTTCAAAACAATTCTTCTTCTGTGTTTCTGTCTCCACGTGGATCATTCCTGAGCGCATTCCTGTACCCTCTACCATTGCCAACCTTTTTATCGACAGCAAACCACTTACTTCCAAAGGCTTGCAACCCTTCCATGCCTTTTATTTTCCATTAAAATGACACATAATCCCGCTGGTAGGATATATGACTATATATACATGAGTGTCGGAGGAATAATTATACCGTGGTATCATGGTTAAAATGTTGCACTTCCGCTTAATTGTCTCGCTGCCTGGGTAATAACCGAGTGCACTCTATGTTTATGTGTGGCGAGGTGAGTCCTTGAATAGGGCCGTGCACTCAGTGAATGTCGTGCACGGTGCACTCGTCTGAGTGGTGAGAGTAACTGGTATAACTCCTGAGTTATTGCTGGTACATATTCCACACATCAGTATATATACACCTAGAGATGTGTATCTCCCAGGATATATACTTCAAGAGATGTGTATCTCCCAGGATATATACTTCAAGAGATGTGTATTTTCCAGGATGTATACTTCAAGTGTATGTACACTGAGAGTGTATATCTATTAGAGTATGTACACTGAGTGTATATCTCTCATATTACGTACACAGAAAGTGTATATTTCTCAGGATATACACACATGAAGAGATGTTTGTGTTTACGATAAATAAGTGGAGATGTTTGTCTCTCTCAGTGTATACAAACCATTTGTGTATATACACCATGTGTGTGTATCCCTCGGCTTATATATAACAAAAGGTAACCATCTTTCATGGGTATATACACTGAGGTATGTATTTCTCATGGTATATATATGTATGTCAAGAGGTATGTATCTTTCAAGGTATATACGGTATAACGAAAGGGGAGTAAGCACTGAAATTTTAATTCCTAATCGATGTACATCGATTCCAGGCTGAGGGACTGATTACCCCAAACTCCTTCTGATCTTCACCATTCTTCTTTGTAATGGACCGATGAAGCTACTTGTTCATGTGTCTAGTTTATCAACTTCCTAGTGTTAGTTTACAATGTTGTGGAAAAGCTGAACTCACTGACAGTTTAAATACGTTGAAATCTTGATAATTATTATTATTATAATCAAAAAGAAGCGCTAAACCACAAGGGCTATACAGCGAAATCTTGATAAAAAATATAATATTTACAAGGCTATGAATATTATTCTATGTACACATTCCTATATACACATTCCTATATACACATTCCTATATACACATTCCTATATACACATTCCTATATACACATTCCTATATACACATTCCTATATACACATTCCTATATACACATTCCTATATACACATTCCTATATACACATTCCTATATACACATTCCTATATACACATTCCTATTTTACACATTCCTATATACACATCCTATATACACATTCCTATTACACATTCCTATATACACATTCCTATATACACATTCCTATATACACATTCCTATATACACATTCCTATATACACATTCCTATATACACATTCCTATATATAACATTCCTATATACACATTCCTATATACACTTCCTATATACACATTCCATTACCATTCCTATATACACATTCCTATATACACATTCCTATATACACATTCCTATATACACATTCCTATATACACATTCCTATATACACATTCCTATATACACATTCCTATATACACATTCCTATATACACATTCCTATATACACTTCCTTATACACATTCCTATATACACATTCCTATATACACTTCCTATATCACATTCCTATATACACTTCCTATATACACATTCCTTATACACATTCCATTAACATTCCTATATACACATTCCTATATACACATTCCTATATACACATTCCTATATACACATTCCCGGGTTTGTTTACACTGACATTGTCTTTGTCTTGACTCACGAAATCATAATGACACAAGGTTAACATAGGCACCACTGTGACCACCAATGGAGTTTTATGTCTCTCTGACCGCGGATTCTATCCCCGCCCGTGGTATGGTTTGTTTGCAATCGTGTCATTACGATTTCGTGAGTCATGTTGCCGGCTGTGAGGGGACTTGAGCTAGAGCTAGTCACGGCCACGCTGGCGGGAGATTCGTCTGTAAAAACTTGCATTTGTGGTCACAGTGGTGCCTATGCTAACCTTCCTATGGTGTAGAAATATACCTAGTTGGATGAATCTTATCGTGGCTAGCTGGTCCAGTGGCTAACGCGACGGTCTGGAGTTTTTTGGCTCTGATCGCGGGTTCTATCCCCTCCCTTGGCATGGTTTGTCTTTCTGTCTTTCTCTAGGTAGGTAGACACCGTCAAATGTATTAACCTTGAGAATGGGTTCATATTTGAGAAGGACTTGCCTAGCATGGGCCAGTGGGCCAATTGCAGTGCTCTTCCAATCTTGTGTTCTTAAAACTCATGATATGAGCTCTCCTTGACTGTCTATCCTCACTTGACCCAAGTTGCATCCTAACTTCACTTAAAATGAACTCTAACTTGCTTCCATTTGCTCTCTTAGACATAACTTAGTAATGATCCAGGAACATTACTCAGCTATATATCATCAGTTTCAGGATTACATGTATTTATTATTCTTACTGTTCTTAATTACCCACAAACATGCAACAGCTGGTTAAGATTCACTAGCCACTAATAGGTTCTTATTCTATTTATTTCCCTTTTATTTTCATTTCCATTTATTTCTATTTTATTCCATTTTTTCATTTATTCCTCTTATTTCATTTTTATAAAGTTTTTTACTTTAGTGTTCTACACTTTACTGATGATGTGTATCTAGTTATTAAATAATAATAATAATAATAATAATAATAATAATAATAATAATAATAATAATAATATCTTTATTTACTACAAGTAAATGTACAAGGCATACAGACCATAGCTGACATCAATGACATACTACTATATAGAAAACCGCTTGTTATGCTGAGTATTTCTGGCAAATTAGGTCAGTTTTGTCCCAGGATGCGACCCACACCAGTTGACTAACACCCAGGTACTCATTTTGAACTGATAGGTGAACATGGACAGGGACAGCAGGTGTCTTATGGAAACACATCCCTGTTGTTTTCCAGCCGTACCGGAGAAGATTCGAACCCCGGACCTCAGTGTGTGAGCTGAGTGCTCTAACGTTCAAGCTACGGGACACCAGTAAAGCGGTTGTGAGTAAACCAGAAATCATCTCTAATATTGGAATATAACTTATGGAGGTGGTAATAATTAATGCAATTTTCCTAAATGGGTAGCACATAATGTGATATTTCCTTAATTAAAATCATTATGAACCTGACTAAAAGATGAAAACGTCCAGCAACTCTGCAGATTCTTGATACATAACATATATTCTTTTATGCTTCCAAAGGAGCCAGAAATATTCAATTTGATTGAAAGATAAGACAAAATTTTAACTTGGCAAGTAGAAATCTACAAATCAAAATTTCTTACTGCACAAACACACACACACACACACACACACACACACACCACACACACACACACCACACACAACACACACACACACACACACACACACACACACATGGATATGGAAGACAGAAATGTAGTCCCAATTTTTAAAAAAAGGAAACAGACACGAAGTTCTAAACTACAGACCAGTGTCACTGACATGTATAGTATGCAGAGTCATGGACAAATTATCAGGAGTAGAGTGGTGGCACCTAGAAAGGAATGAGCTTATCAGCAACAACCAGCACGATTTCAGGGATGGGAAATTCTGTGTCACAAACCTACTGGAGTTCTATGACAGGGTGACGGCAGTAAGACAAGAGAGAGAGAGAGAGGGTTGGGTAGATTGGACAGTAAGAAGGTTTTTGACACAGTTCCACACAAGAGATTAGTGCAAAAGCTGGAGGACCAGGCAGGGATAACACGGAAGGCACTGCAATGGATCAGGGAATACCTGTCAGGAAGACAACAGCGAGTCATGGTACGTGGCGAGGTGTCAGAGTGGGCACCTGTGACGAGTGGGGTCCCACAGGGGTCAATCCTAGGACCAGTGCTGTTTCTGGTATATGTGAAATACATGACGGAAGGAATAGACTCAGAAGTGTGCCTGGCTGCAGATGATGTGAAGTTGATAAAAAGAATTCAGTCGGATGAGGACCAGGCGGAACTACAAAGGGATCTGGACAGGCTGCAGGCCTGGTCCAGAAACTGGCTCCTGGAATTCAGTCCCACCAAGTGTAAAGTCACGAAGATTGAGGAAGGGCAAAGAAGATCGCAGAAGGAGTACAGTCTAGGGGGCCCAGAGACTACAAACTTCACTTAAGGAAAAGGGTCTTGGAGTGAGTATAACACCGAGCACATCTCCTGAGGCGCACATCAACCAAATAATTGCTGCAGCATATGGGCGCCTAGCAAACCTAAGAACAGCATTCAAACATCTCAATTTGGAATCGTTTAGGACACTGTACACTGTGTACGTTAGGCCCATATTGGAGTATGCGGCACCAGTTTGGAACCCACACCTAGCCAAGCATGTAAGGAAATTAGAGAAAGTGCAGACGTTTGCAACAAGACTAGCACCAGAGCTAAGAGGTATGTCCTACGAAAAGAGATAGGGGGTATATGATAACGACATATAAAATACTGAGAGGAATTGACAAGATGGACAGAGACAGGATGTTCCAGAGGTGGGACATAGCAACAAGGGGTCACAATTGGTAGTTGAAGATTCAGATGAATCACAGGGATGTTAGGAAGTATTTCTTCAGCCACAGAATTGTCAGGAAGCGGAATAGTTTGGGAAGTGATGTAGTGGAGGCAGGATCCATACATAGCTTTAAGCAGAGATAGGATAAAGCTCATGGAGCAGGAAGAGTGACCTAGTAGCAACCAGTAAATAGGCGGGGCCAGGAGCTGTGAACCGACCCCTGCAACCACAAATAGGTGAGTACACACAGACACACACACACACACGCCACTATCGGGAGGGTGTCTGCTATATAATAAGTTGTGGTCGACCGGACACACTGCTGGGAGGGGAAGGAAGCTGATTCCTCTCAACCGGTTGTTCGTTTGCTGGCTTCCGCGAGCGCTGGCGTCCGTCACCCGTGTTTCATGCTCCACCTGCGTTTGTTACGTCACAGAACCTGGGGTACACTGCTGGCTACACTGGCAGTCAAGTCTCCCAAAAACAACGTCAGTGTTCCTTATCGTCCAAAGATCTCACAGAGAACAATAACGGTGAATATTTGTTTCAAACACTAAGAAGAATCATTGTTTCTTTGCGTCTAAAAACCACCACACACGACCAAGTTGCCGCTAGCTAGACCGATATACTTAAAGGAGAATGATAATAATAATAATAATAATAATAATAATAATAATAATAATAATTATTATAATGATAATAATAATATCTTTATTTCTACAAGTACATGTACAAGGTATACAGATCATACCTGACATCAATGACATACTACTACATAGAAAGCCACTTGTTATGCAGAGTATTTCGGGCAAATTAGGTCGGTTTTGTCCCAGGATGCGACCCACACCAGTCGTCGAACACCCAGGTACCCATTTTACTGATGGGCAACATAGCCGGTGTAAAGAAACACGCCCAATGTTCCTACCCTCGCCGAGAATCGAACCCTGACCCTCGCCGGGTGAAGGGAGAGGTTTAGCCACCAGGCTAATTATTGACTAATTACAAATTAATCATGAATAAATGTGGTTTTAGTGTGTATGTTTGTATGTACTCATCTATTTTCTATGCAAGTGTTGAGTCTTAGCTCCCGGTCCCGCCTCTTCGCTACTAGGTCCACTTTCTCCCTGATTCAAGAACCATATCGTACCTCCACTACTTTATGTGTGTTTGTTTGTGTGCGTGTGTGTGTGTGTGTGTGTGTGTGTGTGTGTGTGTGTGTGTGTGTGTGTGTGTGTGTGTGTGTGTGTGTGTGTGTGTGTGTGTGTGTGTGTGTGTGTGTGTGTGTCTGTGTGTGTGTGTATATGTGTGTGTGTATGTGTGTTGTATGTGTGTGTGTGTGTACTCACCTAATTGTACTCACCTAATTGTGGTTGCAGGGGTCGAGACTCAGCTCCTGGCCCCGCCTCTTCACTGATCGCTACTGGATCCTCTCTCTCTCTGCTTCCTGAGCTTTGTCATACCTCTTCTTAAAACTATGTATGGTTCCTGCCTCCACTACTTCACTTGCTAGGCTATTCCACTTGCTGACAACTCTATGACTGAAGAAATACTTCCTAACGTCCCTGACTCGTCTGAGTCTTCAGCTTCCAGTTGTGACCCCTTGTCCCTGTGTCCCCCTCTCTGGAACATCCTATCTCTGTCCACCTTGTCTATTCCCCGCAGTATCTTGTATGTCGTTATCATGTCTCCCCTGACCCTTCTGTCCTCCAGTGTCGTCAGTCCGATTTCCCTTAACCTTTCCTCGTACGACATTCCCTTGAGCTCTGGGACTAGCCTTGTTGCAAACCTTTGTACTTTCTCTAACTTCTTGACGTGCTTGACCAGGTGTGGGTTCCAGACTGGTGCTGCATACTCCAGTATGGGCCTAACATACACAGTGTACAGTGTCTTGAACGATTCCTTATTAAGGTATCGGAACGCTATTCTCAGGTTTGCCAGGCGCCCGTATGCTGCAGCGGTTATTTGGTTGATGTGTGCCTCCGGTGATGTGCTCGGTGTTATGGTCACCCCAAGGTCTTTCTCCCTGAGTGAGGTCTGTAGTCTTTGTCCACCTAGCCTATACTCTGTCTGCGGTCTTCTTTGCCCCTCCCCAATCTTCATGACTTTGCATTTGGCTGGATTGAATTCGAGAAGCAGTTGCTGGACCACATGTCCAGCCTGTCCAGGTCTCTTTGCAGTCCTGCCTCATCCTCGTCCGATTTAATTCTTCTCATCAACTTCACGTCATCTGCGATCAGGGACACTTCAGAGTCTATTCCTTCCATCATATCGTTCACTTATATCAAAAATAGCACTGGTCCTAGAACTGACCCCTGTGGGACCCCGCTCGTAACAGGCGCCCACTGTGATACCTCTTCACGTACCATGACTTGTTGCTGCCTCCCTGTCAGGTATTCTCTTATCCATTGCAGTGCCCTCCCTTTTACGTGCGCCTGATCCTCCTGCTTCTGCACTAATCTCTTGTGGGGAACTGTGTCAAAGGCCTTCCTGCAGTCTAGGAAAACGCAATCTACCCACCCCTCTCTCTCGTGTCTTACTTCTGTTACCTTGTCATAAAACTCCAGGAGGTTTGTGATACAAGATTTGCCTTCCATGAACCCATGCTGGTTTTCATTTATAATCTTGTTCCTTTCCAGGTGTTCGACCACTCTCCTCCTGATAATCTTCTCCATGACTTTCCACACAATACATGTCAGAGACACAGGTCTGTAGTTTAGTGCCTCGTTTCTGTTTCCTTTCTTAAATATGGGGACTACATTAGCTGTCTTCCATTTCTCAGGTAGTTGCCCAGTTTCAAGGGATGTGTTGAAGATTGTGGTTAGAGGCACGCACAGCATCTCTGCTCCTTCTCTAAGGACCCATGTGTGTGTGTGTGCCTGTGTTATGTGTGTGTGTGTGTGTGTGTGTGTGTGTGTGTGTGTGTGTGTGTGTGTGTGTGGTGTGTGTGTGTCGATGTGTGTGTGCGTGGTGTGTGTGTGTTGTGTGTGTGTGTGTGATGTGTGTGGTGTGTGTGTGTGTGTGTGTGTGTGTATGTGTTGTGTGTGTGCGTGTGTGTGGTATGTGTGTGTGTGTGTGTGTGTGTGTGGTGTGTGTGTTATGTGTGTGTGTGTGTGTGTGTGTGTGTGTGTGTGTGTGTGTGTGTGTGTGTGTGTGTGTGTGTGTGTGTGTGTGATGTGTGTGTGTTGGTGTGTGTGTGTGTGTGTGTGTGTGTGTGTGTATGTGTGTATGTGTGTGTGCGTGTGTGTGTGTGTGTGTGAGTGTGTGTGTGTGTGTGTGTGTGTGTGTGTGGTGTGTGTTGTGTGTGTGTTGTGTGTGTGTGTGGTAGTGTGTGTAGTATGTGTGTGTGTGTGCGTGTGTGTGTGTGTATGTGTGTGTGGTGGTGTGTGTGTGTGTGTGATGTGTGTGTGTGTGTGTGTCTTATTAATGTCCAAGGATAGCTAAGAAAATGGTATAGAGAGCATGAACACGTGTTACCAGCTGTGATGCCAGGTGAGTTCACCTTGCCCGCCTCAGACTACTCAAGGACGTGACACTGCAATAGTCAAATAGCCAGATGTCAACCTAGCCAGTGTAACCATGCATAGTCAACACTAGCCAGATAGTAACACACTAGCCAGATAGTCAAACACTAGCAGATAGTCAAACATAGCAGAATCAAACATAGCCAGATAGTAACACTAGCTGTGTAACACACTAGCCAGATAGTCAAACACAGCAGATATCAAACACGAGCCAGATAGTCAAACACTAGCCAGATAGTCAAACACTAGCCAGATAGTCAAACACTAGCCAGACAGTCAAACACTAGCCAGATAGTTAAACGATAGCCAGATAGTCACTCACTAACCAATAGTCCCACACTAGCCAGTCAGGACTACCTACCAGATAGTCAAACACTAGCCAGATAGTCACTCACTAACCAGATATTCACTCACTAACCAGATAGTCACACACTAGCAAGATAGTCAAACACTAGCCAGATAGTCAAACGCTAGCCAGATAGTCACACACTAGTCAGATAGTCACTCACCAGATAGTCAAACACTAGCCAGATAGTCAAACACTAGCCAGTTAGTCACACACTAGCCAGTTTGTCACGCACTAGCCAGATAGTCACTCACTAACCAGATAGTCACGCACTAGCCAGATAGTCACACACTAGTCAGATAGTCAAACACTAGCCAGATAGTCACTCACTAACCAGATAGTCGCTCACTAACCAGATAGTCACATACTAGCCAGATAGTCACACACTAGCAGATAGTCACACACTAACCAGATAGTCACACACTAGCCAGATAGTCAAACACTAGTCAGATAGTAACACACTAGCCAGATAGTCACTCACTAACCAGATAGTAACACACTAGCCAGATAGTCACACACTAGCCAGATAGTCACACACTAGCCAGATAATCAAACACTAGCCAGATAGTCAACACAGCAGATAGTCAAACAAGCCAGATAGTCAAACACTAGTCAGATAGTCAAACACTAGCCAGATAGTCACACACTAGCCAGATAGTCACACACTAGCCAGATAGTCAAACACTAGCCAGATAGTCAAACACTAGCCAGATAGTCAAACACTAGCCAGATAGAAAACACAGTCAGATAGTCACTCACCAGATAGTCAAACACTAGCCAGATAGTCAAACACTAGCCAGTTAGTCACACACTAGCCAGTTTGTCACGCACTAGCCAGATAGTCACTCACTAACCAGATAGTCACGCACTAGCCAGATAGTCACACACTAGTCAGATAGTCAAACACTAGCCAGATAGTCACTCACTAACCAGATAGTCGCTCACTAACCAGATAGTCACATACTAGCCAGATAGTCACACACTAGCCAGATAGTCACACACTAACCAGATAGTCACACACTAGCCAGATAGTCACACACTAACCAGATAGTCACACACTAGCCAGATAGTCAAACACTAGTCAGATAGTAACACACTAGCCAGATAGTCACTCACTAACCAGATAGTAACACACTAGCCAGATAGTCACACACTAGCCAGATAGTAACACACTAGCCAGATAATCAAACACTAGCCAGATAGTCAAACACTAGCCAGATAGTCAAACACTAGCCAGATAGTCAAACACTAGCCAGATAGTCAAACACTAGCCAGATAGTCACACACTAGCCAGATAGTCACACACTAGCCAGATAGTCAAACACTAGCCAGATAGTCAAACACTAGCCAGATAGTCAAACACTAGCCAGAGAGTCAAACACTAGTCAGATAGTCAAACACTAGCCAGATAGTCAAACACTAGCCAGATAGTCTCACACTAGCCAGATAGTACCTGGAGTTTACCTGGAGAGAGTTCCGGGGGTCAACGCCCCCGCGGCCCGGTCTGTGACCAGGCCTCCTGGTGGATCAGAGCCTGATCAACCAGGCTGTTGCTGCTGGCTGCACACAAACCAACGTACGAGCCACAGCCCGGCTGACAGGAACTGACTTTAGGTGCTTTCCAGTGCCAGCTTGAAGACTGCCAGGGGTCTGTTGGTAATCCCCCTTATGTGTGCTGGGAGGCAGTTGAACAGTCTCGGGCCCCTGACACTTATTGTGTGGTCTCTTAACGTGCTAGTGACACCCCTGCTTTTCATTGGGGGATGGTGCATCGTCTGCCAAGTCTTTTGCTTTCGTAGTGAGTGGATTTTCGTGTGCAAGTTCGGTATTAGTCCCTCTAGGATTTTCCAGGTGTATATACATGGCAAAGCGCTTGGGAAATATCTGTAGATCTACAAAAGTAATCTTTAAACAGTTGAAAGAGCGTGTATAATACAGGCACATGTGTAGCAAAGAGCGTGTATAATACAGGCACATGTGTAGCAAAGAGCGTGTATAATACAGGCACATGTGTAGCAAAGAGCGTGTATAATACAGGCACATGTGTAGCAAAGAGCGTGTATAATACAGGCACATGTGTAGCAAAGAGCGTGTGTTGTACAGGAGGATCCTGAAATTGTTCTCGCTGCCAGTCGATAGTACTCTGCTAGGCGGGGCCAAGAGCTGAAATTCGACCTCAACACACACACACACACATACACATATATATACACACACACACACACACACACACACACACACACACACACAAGCACTCTATTGGCAGAACAAACATGCAGTTAATTGCATAGTGAAGAGAGGAAATCAATCTACATCCGGTAGCTTATTAGATTTCCTCGACTCCCTGTGGTACACGCACTCTACACTGCCTGTGGTACACGCACTCTACACTGCCTGTGGTACACGCACTCTACACTGCCTGTGGTACACGCACTCTACACTGCCTGTGGTACACGCACTCTACACTGTCTGTGGTACACGCACTCTACACTGCCTGTGGTACACGCACTCTACACTGCCTGGGGTACACGCACTCTACACTGCCTGTGGTACACGCACTCTACACTGCCTGTGGTACACGCACTCTACACTGTCTGTGGTACACGCACTCTACACTGTCTGTGGTACACGCACTCTACACTGCCTGTGGTACACGCACTCTACACTGCCTGTGGTACACGCACTCTACACTGCCTGTGGTACACGCACTCTACACTGCCTGTGGTACACGCACTCTACACTGCCTGTGGTACACGCACTCTACACTGCCTGTGGTACACGCACTCTACACTGCCTGTGGTACACGCACTCTACACTGCCTGTAGTACACGCACTCTACACTGCCTGTGGTACACGCACTCTACACTGCCTGTGGTACACGCACTCTACACTGCCTGTGGTACACGCACTCTACACTGCCTGTGGTACACGCACTCTACACTGCCTGTGGTACACGCACTCTACACTGCCTGTGGTACACGCACTCTACACTGCCTGTGGTACACGCACTCTACACTGCCTGTGGTACACGCACTCTACAATGCCTGTGGTACACGCACTCTACACTGCCTGTGGTACACGCACTCTACACTGCCTGTGGTACACGCACTCTACACTGCCTGTGGTACACGCACTCTACACTGCCTGTGGTACACGCACTCTACACTGCCTGTGGTACACGCGCTCTCTACTGTCTGTGGTACACGCACTCTACACTGCCTGTGGTACACGCACTCTCTACTGTCTGTGGTACCCACACTATCTACTGTCTGTGGTACACACACTATCTACTGTCTGTGGTACACACACACTAATGTTTGTGGTGTACACACTCTACTGTCTCTGTTACGCGCACTCTCTCCTGTCTGTGGTACACACTCTACTGTCTGTGGTACACACTCTCTGCTGTCTGGTACACACACTCTCTACTGTCTGTGGTACAGGAACACTCTACTGTCTGTGGTACAGGAACACTCTACTGTCTGTGGTGCAGGAACACTCTACTGTCTGTGGTACAGGAACACTCTACTGTCTGTGGTACAGGAACACTCTACTGTCTGTGGTACAGGAACACTCTACTGTCTGTGGTACAGGAACACTCTACTGTCTGTGGTACAGGAACACTCTACTGTCTGTGGTACAGGAACACTCTACTGTCTGTGGTACAGGAACACTCTACTGTCTGTGGTACAGGAACACTCTACTGTCTGTGGTACAGGAACACTCTACTGTCTGTGGTACAGGAACACTCTACTGTCTGTGGTACAGGAACACTCTACTGTCTGTGGTACAGGAACACTCTACTGTCTGTGGTACACGCACTTTACACTGCCTGTGGTACACGCACTCTGCACTTCATGTGGTAAACATACTATTTCCTGGGTTTGTAAAGTGAAGTTGTAGACCGTAGTATAGTTGTATAATCAATTATTCGCTCTCTCTCTCTCTCTCCCCTCTCTCTCTCTCTCTCCCCTCTCTCTACTCTCTCTCCTCTCTCTCTCTCCTCTCTCTCTCTCTCTCTCTCTCTCTCTCTCTCTCTTCTCTCTCTCTCCTCTCTCTCTCTTTCTGTCTCACTCTCTCTCACTCTCTCTTCACTGTCTCACTGTCACTCTCACTCTCTCTTCCCCCACCCCCACCAGTAGTTACCTCTGCAACTGATTTAAGGTTTTTGGGGACGGATTTCCAACATGCGATATTTAAGGTACACACAGCTTCCGTGGAGAGTTAAATGTTCTTGTTATCAACACTGATGCAGTTCATTCTTGTTGTAAAACTTAATGTAAATGCAGATTTTCACAACCCATTTAGATCCATGCTTATTTACTCCCAGAATTTTAGTAAAATTTGTGGCAACAGTACTGTATTGTTCTATACATTTCGATACGTAGTATCCTATCGATTATAATAGGAATCCTATCGATTATACTAAGAACACCAAGCTTCTTTCTCATATTAAGTTTTTGGAGAGTCAAGAATAATTTTGAGGGCTTCTACTTGCATTACATCCAAGAATGGGAGAGAATTTTCATAAGCTATCATTAACATGGGAGCAGCATAATCAGTTGATGATCTAATTTATAAGTACATCATTCCCACTTTTCTTACACTCGCACCTTTGTTGGGGTTGTGACCAGCAACAATCCTGAGATCATTTAAGCTCTTTGTACTTCTTATTTAGTTGTAATGTGGTGAATTTGCTGATGAGTTCGTCCTTGCCAGGACATCTGTAAGGTTTAACATTGCTGATGTTATTTTCGTGTCAGTATGTGAGTGTTAGACAAAGATATGACGGGGACTTGTCAATTACAAATTACTTGAATTTCATTGAGAATGGTACTCATTTTCTTACGGCCTGTTGTACGGATCGTGATGTTTGCAGTTTACCTTACAGCTATATGTTTGTGTGAGGTTGGTAGAGCATTTAGGAGCATATTAAGACATTCAGTAGTATGGGAGTGAAAGATTCTCCCTGTGGTGTAAATAGGATTATTTCTGTAGATTCACTTCTAAAACCTTGGTAGAGAACAGAGGATACTCTGACAGATGACTTGTTATCCAACCGAGTAAGTTATCACCAGTATTTATCTTGGTTAGTTCATGTAGGATAACAGTTCTGTTTACGGTATCCCTTCAAGATAGAGATCTCTTGCTTGATGGCGATACAGTTCTCTTGGTCTTCAGAATTGAAACCCATCTTTCTTTTTATCGCATCGAGTCCCCAGTGCACTACGTATTTAGAACTTTCCTAATGGATCTATAAATAGATATTTACTGCATCAAAAGCAGAATTTAGATCAAGAAATGTGGTAAAACTAGTAAAAGAATGTGCAATGAGAGGGTGGAATACAATTCTGCACACTTTTCCTGCTCATAAGAACCATAGAGATGAGGTGAGAATTGGCGTCTCATTGTATAGTAACAATATCTATTGAGCTCCAGTCTTGTAAATGTTTTACGAAGACAAGTTAAGGAGACTTGTCTAAATGTATTAGGCTGTTGTTGTTTAGTAATAACAATGAAACTGTTGCGTAGAAAATAAAGAGGACTCCCTCATTGTAACTGTAATATTATACGGCGCTAATAAAGTGTTATCGGGGCCTTGCCTTAAAGTTCTGAAAATATCGTGAGTTATCATATCGTCTCCACAGGTCGTGATAACACTCAGCTATAGTTGCCTCAGAAAGCTAGGTAGCTTGGTTTCAAGCCATGTTTCTTCTCCCCCCCCCCCTGTATGTTCTGACCACACAACCGATTTTTACATCAAAGCAACACACAGAAACAAGCGAAGATATGTCGTTTATTTAGTGTAATGTATAATTCATACTCAGTGAAGAGGCACTCATACTCATCAGTGTGTTGGTTCATAAAAGAAATCAATTTCAACCTTCTTTCAGAAACATTCTCTAAGTTCGTTCCCATGTAAGATGGACTCAAGCCTGGATATTTTTGCCCAGTTATCTACGATGTCATTACTTTTTGCTTCGGTGGAACAATATTATCAGCACTTTCCCACGTTATTTTATTAATACGTTTCCAGGTTAGACTGAGAGGACAGATCCTCACTCTTCAGATATATATACTATCTTTATAACCTCTGTATGTTAGAAGTGATCAAGGTTTCAAGGACTGAAACGTTTTCTAATAAATATGCCCTAGTGTTTGCTTACATGTCTTTCTAAACCAGTTTGAAAGTATCTATTAACAAAGCTTGTACCTGTCTGTTTATAAATCATTCGTGTTCCATCAGCCTTAGTTTTTGTGTTCTGCTCCTCACTTTTGTTAGTTCCAGCATGACAAAAGTGATGTCTGATATTATTTAGCTATTTATGTGAAGAGCTATGTCAGTTGGAGTTATTCATCACACAGAGTGGTGGAATCTCGAGTTACTGCTGTAGTAGTTGACAGAGTTGATGACATTTATTCTCAACAAGATCATTCCATAACGCTGTTGTCTCACTGTTACAATCGCTGCCACAGCTGAGGGAGACAGGAGGTATACATCCAATCCTAAAAGTGGCTATGAGAAATTTCCCTGCCTGACTTAATTCATCAAGGAGTGAAGAAAACTCCACTCTGCGTCCGTGTGGGTTCTCCAGTGCCTGGATTACAGAAGGCTTGATCCTCTGTCATACACAGGCTCGAGTTGTCCATCCCAGAATGTCGAAAGAAACCTGGTGCGTCAGAACTGACTCAGATGGGACAATTTTACCCAATTACTACCTAAGATAAAGTTTGCTATGGATGACTTGTAAAGTTTAAAGTGTGCGACCTTCTCTTGGTGCGCCTCATTCAGCGGAAAATTGTTTACCACACCAATTATAGTCGTCCCTGTCTGTGTTTTAGACATTTATCGACAACTTTCCGCACATGTCGTTTTAGGAAGTTGTGACTGGCGTCTAGACTTTTTCGACAAAGTGACCGCTTTTTTTCTTTTAATTTTAAGAAGTGAAACAAAATACAGTGTGTATGTGTGTGTATGTGTATGTGCGTACGTGTGTGTGTATCCTTACAACTGAACAGGTTGAAAACTGCCCACTGAGATCATTTAAATTTTCTTTCTGAAGTAATTACGTGTCTTGGTAATAACATACAACAAACAATATGCGATATACGATATGTAACAAAAAGTATGAAATATAGACTATACAAACCTCCAGATTCTCAGTAAACTCGTGATGCTATTATTTTTGCTATTACTATTATTATTACCACTACTACTACTACTACTACTGTTACTACTACTACTACTACTACTACTACTACTACTACTACTACTACTACTACTACTACTACTACTGTTACTACTACTACTACTACTACTACTACTACTACTGTTACTACTTCTACTACTACTACCACTGCTACTACTACTACTACTACTACTACTATTACTACTACTATTATTACTACTACTATTACTACTACTGTTATTACTACTATTATTACTACTACTATTAGGGGGAAAGAGGTGGAAAGATGGAAAGATTTGGTGGTGTGGATGAAAAGAGAATTGGTGTTAAAGGGTGTGAATGAAGAGGGGAAAAGAAGAAAAGGGGTGAAGGGAAGGGAGAGGAGGAAAGAAGTGTGGGAAGGTGATAAAGGGAGAGAACAAAGGAGGGGTAATGACCTGAGAATGGGCAGAGGATTAAACGAAATAGAGGAATGGGAGAGACATGTAATGGAAGATTGGGGGAAAAATTCGAGTTTTTAACCGAGTCAGGAAATTGGTTAACTTTAGTAGGAATCAACCAACAAGACAATGGGGTCAAAACAAGTCACCTCAGGTCAATGACCTCCTCACCCTTGAGGTCGCCACGTGCTAGCTAGGGAGGGGGGTCAAGCCAGGTCACCTTAATGACCTTCTCGCCCACGAGGTCACCAGGTGTCTCACTGCTCACCTTATCCACCACCTTAAACATCAATTAATACACAAAGGGCCCTCAGCCACTACTACCCGAGGTTGTTATTGTTCTCACTAGGGACTCCCCACTCTCCTCAATCCTCCATCCTATCCTCCTAACACAGAGGTCAGGGTCAAGTCACTTGGTTTAACTATCTAGGGATAATTGTCTGACAATGGGATGAAAGAGCATAGAGCTCTTGGGAATGAAAGACCTTAAGCGTTTGGAAAGGAGCCATTGGGAAAGCTTGCAGCTTCTGGGAAAACATTAATTGAGAATGATCGTATTAAGGAGAGGTCTCTTGCAATACTTATACTCGAGACCAAAGGAGTACTTCGGACCACAAGAATATTTCCGGACCACAAGAGTACTTTCAGACCACAGGAGTCTGATGCTTAATAATAGTAATAGTAATAATTAATAATAATAATAATAATAATAATAATAATAATAATAATAATAATAATAATAATAATAATAATAATAATAATAAAATAGAGAGAGAGAGAGAGAGAGAGAGAGAGAAGAGAGAGAGAGAGAGAGAGAGAAGAGAGAGAGAGAGTAATCCCCAGCACGAGACACAGAGAAAAGTTTACATTAATCCCCATAAATCCACAACCAGCCTTCAATACCCTCTGAAGGAAGGGGAGAGGATTATGAAGGGGAGGTGAGGAGGGGGTGAGAGTATGTGAAGAGGAGTAAGAGGAGAAGGAATTTCATTCATGTATTGAATTGTTTAACCGCTCATTCATTCATTTAATCAATCAAGTACGTAGGGGCAGAGAAAGGGGTAGGAAGGGAAAAGGGAGGGAGTAGGAAGTCCCTGATTTACTTAGGGAACCTCCTTTGCTAGCCGCAAGAACTGTGTCAAGGTTATCATTGGTGTCAGTAAGCCAGGATGAAGTATATCTCATCCTTAAATCCCTGGATCAAGAAAATACTGTGGACCTAGATAAGAAGAGTCCAATATAGCTGCATAGATGTACAGACATGCTATCATCACTTTTAACTCATATCTATAAGCTCTGCTGCTGAAGTGTATCTGGTCTTTTCTGTGGTTAGTTAGTTTAATATCTTCATTATGCACCCCATACCCATCCTGTGGGCGGTGGAAAGAAGCAAATGTAGTTCTTTCTCACAAAAGCAGAGGAAAAATGTAATTCTTTCTCACAAAAGCAGAGGAAAAATGTAATTCTTTCTCACAAAAGCAGAGGAAAAATGTAATTCTTTCTCACAAAAGCAGAGGAAAAATGTAATTCTTTCTCACAAAAGCAGAGGAAAAATGTAATTCTTTCTCACAAAAGCAGAGGAAAAATGTAATTCTTTCTCACAAAAGCAGAGGAAAAATGTAATTCTTTCTCACAAAAGCAGAGGAAAAATGTAATTCTTTCTCACAAAAGCAGAGGACAAATCAGCAACTACAGACCAGTGTCATTCTTGTCAATCACTAGCAAAATTCTTAAGACAATAATTTCATGGTAAACGACATCTTTTTTAACTACCACTCGCTTCTTTGGGACCATCAATATGGCTTTAGAAAAGGTCAATCTGCAGCTGATCTTCTGTTAAACCTCTCCACTAGGTGGCACCAGTTACTGGATGAACCCATGATCAACTGTGCAATAGCAGTGGATACTGTAGGTGCCAGGCACTTTGGTCCATTGTTATGGAGAGTCTGCTTCAAAGGCCTACTTTATCTATCCTAGAATCTCATGAATATGTAGGTGACTACTCTAAACAAATACCTGTGCTAGAGAGGAAATGCCAGCTGCTCTCAGGCACATAAATCACCAGCTTCCAGCTACGTATATTAACCTGGGAAAAAAACGACTGGCAGGTTACAGGTTACAGGTTACAGGTTAGTGGCTAACGCGACGGGCTGGAGTTTTGAGACTCTATGACCGCGGGTTCAATCCGGCCGGGGTATGGTTTAGGTTACATTTGCTTCAGATGTTAATACTGTAGCAGTGGTAAGAATGAGTGGAAAGGTATTGGAGCCCTTGGTTGAGGTGGATATCATAGAACTGAAATATGATTCCAAAATGTCTATGAAGAATCTGTGAAGTGTCCCTTCTTAGCTCCCTTTACAGACAATGGCATCCAGGAAGTTAACAGCAGTAAGGCGTATATTTTATCTGCGTGACAGCAGAGGCTGCAAAACTCTGTACAAGGCACAAATGTGCTCCCACTTTCTTGGATTGCCTTAAGCCACATTTCATCTAAGACTTTTGGACAGAACAGAGAACCTTGCAAAGTGACTTACTCTCATTTGGGGACAGTTTTGTAGGATCTGTCATTACATCAGAGTCTTCAGTATAGGAGAGATATTGTTATGGTCAGGGCCAATGTTATACCTGGCTCCAGTTTCGCGGTCGGCAAGAATACAGGTTTTATTCCACAAGACCAACCCACGGTACCCACACTCTGGCTGTACCCTTCTCCAGAACATCACTTCATCTGATATCATTCTTTCCTAGAATAACTCAGATTTGGAAGTATGTTTGTACAACATTCAAATGTTAATTAAGTCAAGTCAGTTAACGAAATGAAATCTTTGAACGATAGTTTGTAACAACATCATCCTGTTCCTTATTTCGTGTTGGTAATTAGGGAAAGTCAATTAATGGAACGAGATATTTAGCCCACAGCTTGTAACAACACCATCCTTTACCTATTTCATGTTTCATACATACATATAGAGTTTACATATAGAGTTTCTTATTTAAAAGCTGTGTAAATAAATCGCTTCTGGTGGTGAAGAAGGTTCAAATTACCTCATTTTGGCAAACACTGAATAACAACAACAAATTTGTATCTGTATTAGCCTCTTAGTTCTGGGGATTAATGTAATTCCAGTATTGAAAGATATGTATTTATTACTGCAGGAAATGTTATTGTTTTTCTAGTAATTATATTAACCCTACTTTAGTGCTAGCGTATACTTAGAGACTCTTGATTGATAATGTCAGGGAAGAATGTTAGATGAACTGACGTAGGTGTCAGTTACTAGCTGATAAAACAAAGTAGTATAGCATAGATTAGCATTGTAACTCAGTTGTGTAAATAAGAGAGAGAGAGAGAGAGAGAGAGAGAGAGAGAGAGGAGAGAGAGAGAGAGAGAGAGAGAGAGAGAGAGAGAGAGAGAGAGAGAGAGTACTGGAGAGCGTGCGTCACTCTACCTTGGCCTGCTGGGGTATCACAGTCGGGGCTGAAACAGAAGATGGTGGCGTTGATGATGGAGACAAGCGGGAGGGATGGAGGGAGGGATGGAGGGAGGGATGGAGGGAGGGATGGAGGGAGGGATGGAGAGAGGGATGGAGAGAGGGAAGAAAGATGGGAGGGATGGAACGATGGGGGAAAGGTAGGATATAGAGGGAAGAAACGTGGAAGAGAAAGGTAGAAGGGAGGTGATGGGAAAGGTGTATTAAAACAACATATATATATATATATATATATATATATATATATATATATATATATATATTATATATATATATATATATATATATATATATATATATATATATATATATATACATGTATATATATATCATTGTTTTGATTATTAATTAATAACATTAATGGGATATGATGACTGGGTATGAGATATACACAATGACGTGATCACAACAATGGGAATGGGTTGTGGGATGGGTTGTGGGATGGGTTGTGGGATGGGTGTGGGATGGGTTGTGGGATGGGTTGTGGAATGGGTTGTGGGATGGGTTGTGGGATGGGTTGTGGGATGGGTTGTGGGATGGGTTGTGGGATGGGTTGTGGGATGGGTTGTGGGATGGGTTGTGGGATGGGTTGTGGGATGGGTTGTGGGATGGGTTGTGGGATGGGTTGTGGGATATGTTGTGGGATGGGTTGTGGGATGGGTTGTGGGATGGGTTGTGGGATGGATTGTGGGATGGGTTGTGGGATGGGTTGTGAGATGGGTTGTGAGATGGGTTGTGGGATGGATTG
>NC_069436.1:7827834-7832834 GCF_026875155.1 Cherax quadricarinatus
GGACAATAAATCCTACACGGAGAGAGGCATGACCTGGCTAAGCTCTACACGGAGAAAGAGGCATGACCTGGCTAAGCTCTACACGGAGAAAGAGGCATGACCTGGCTAAGCTCTACACGGAGAAAGAGGCATGACCTGGCTAAGCTCTACACAGAGAAAGAGGCATGACCTGGCTAAGCTCTACACAGAGAAAGAGGCATGACCTGGCTAAGCTCTACACAGAGAAAGAGGCATGACCTGGCTAAGCTCTACACAGAGAAAGAGGCATGACCTGGCTAAGCTCTACACAGAGAAAGAGGCATGACCTGGCTAAGCTCTACACAGAGAAAGAGGCATGACCTGGCTAAGCTCTACACAGAGAAAGAGGCATGACCTGGCTAAGCTCTACACAGAGAAAGAGGCATGACCTGGCTAAGCTCTACACAGAGAAAGAGGCATGACCTGGCTAAGCTCTACACAGAGAAAGAGGCATGACCTGGCTAAGCTCTACACAGAGAAAGAGGCATGACCTGGCTAAGCTCTACACAGAGAAAGAGGCATGACCTGGCTAAGCTCTACACAGAGAAAGAGGCATGACCTGGCTAAGCTCTACACAGAGCATAGCATGACTGGCTAAGATCTACACAGAGAAAGACATAATGCAAGCTCTACACAGAGAAGAGCATGACCTGGCTAAGCTCTACACAGAGAAAGAGCATGACCTTGGCTAAGCTCTACACAGAGAAATAGGCATGACTGGCTAAGCTACAAGTAAAAGGCATGACCTGGCTAGCTCTGCACAGAGCGAAAGATAACTTGGTAAAGTTTTACTCAGAAAAAATAATAAAGCTCTACATGGAGCCTAGCATGAATTGACAAAGCTCTACAGAGAGCTAAACATAGTTTAATAAAGCTCTACAGAGAGCTAAACATAGTTTAATAAAGCTCTACAGAGAGCTAAACATAGTTTAATAAAGCTCTACAGAGAGCTAAACATAGTTTATTAAAGCTCTACAGAGACAAACATTAGTTTATAAAGCTCTACAGAGGCTAACTTAGTTTAATAAAGCTTTTCCAGAGAGCTAAACATAGTTTAATAAAGCTCTACAGAGATCGAAACGTAGTTTAATTAAGTTCTTCACAGAGCGAAACATTGTCCTGATAATACTTGTTAGCACCCAACACGATATATCTATCTATCTATCTCTCTCTCTCTCTCTCTTCTTATATATATATATATATTATATATATATATATATATATATATATATATATATATATATATATATATATATATATATATATATATATATATATATATATATATATATGGGAAATTACAAGCAGAATCATAACCTGTGAGAGAGATGACTCACGAAATCGTAATGACACAATTGCAAACAAACCATACCACGGGTGGGGTTAGAACCCCCGATCACAGAGTCATAAAACTCCAGACCGACGCGTTAGCCACTAGAAGAGCTAGCTTCAATAAGATTCATCCAGTGGCTAACGCGTCGGTCTGGAGTTTTGTGACTCTCTGATCGCGGGTTCTAACCTCACCCGATGGTCTGTGAGAGTGACTTCGCTACCCCTCTGCATTCCTTCCTCTAATTGCCATCACTGTGGCCCCCTACTATCAGGTAGCAAGCACCAACAGTCTGACTGAACAGAGGGGAGGGTTGATTGATCATACACGGGGGGGGAGGGGGAAGCTGACGACCTACGACAGCACATTGAGGTTGATGACAGTTCTCTGTGTTGTGGATGAGTCGAAGTGAATTTGCGAATGCCGTTAACACTGAAGGAAAAATATTACGAAGACTCATGGTAGATTTTCGGAAGACTGAAGATGGATTTAAAGGTAGATTAAAGGGTAGATTTAAGGGTAGAATTAAGGGTAGATTCAAGGGTAGATGTCATGGTAGGAAGTGCCACCTTGCGGCACTCTGGTGCAAGTGGCTCCTTGGTACCGCAAACCCATAAAAGTTAATCCTTGTGTCAACTAATCCTTCGTTTTACGATTGGCACTCCGTGTGTGTGCACCCCCCGAGCTACACTCTGTGTATGGATGCCACTCGACGTACACTCTGTTTATGGGTGTCACTCGGCGTACACTCTATGTATGGGTGCCACTCAACGTGCACCCTGTGTATGGGTGCCACTCAACGTACACTCTGTGTATGGGTGCCACTCGACGTACACTCTGTGTATGGGTGCCAGTCGACGTATACTCTGTGTATGGGTGCCACTCGACGTACACTCTGTGTATGGGTGCCACTCGACGTACACTATGTGTGTGCCATACTTGTGTAGAGAGCGAAGCCATAACAGAGATACTTATCCAGGCAATATTTACCTTGCTCAAAGTACTGTTGGGCTGATGCGTCTCCTCCGTCTTCTTACGTAAGAACATAAGGAGGAGCACTGTAGCAGGCCTACCGGCCCATGAAAGTTAGGTCCTTCTCAGAGCCAAACCCACTAACAAATATATTTACCCATTTTTCACTGCTACCCAAGGAATAAGATTTGATAACTCCTTCTTCTTCTTTTCCTCCTCTTCTTCTTTTCCTCCTCTTCTTTCTCATTCTCTCCATCGTTCTCTTCCTCGTCCAATGCAATGGAGATAAGTCACTTTGACTTTTTTGGGTTACTTTAGGTAATTTATGCATATTACTATGTATATAATAGTTTGTGTAACTATTTATGTGTACCTGTACCAGTGGGACGACAGAAATTAACGGGTCGTCCCAAATATCCTAATCCGACGACTACGCAAAAACACGAACGTAACGGCCACACGACCACCATACTGTGACGGCTACTCAGACACTAGACAACGACTAAGGGAACAACTTACCCTAGAGTGGGTAGACTGCTACGAAGGTCGTACCTATCCTTGCTCTGTTACGTGCGGCCAGCAGTAACAGCCTGGTTGATCAGGCCCTGATCCACCGGGAGGCCTGGTCATGGACCGGGTCGCGGGGGGTGTTGACCCCTGGAACATCCTCCAATTAGATTTCCCTGGATGGTTGATGCTCCGGGTGCCTCTGAGAAGTTGACAGGACAGAGAGAGAGAGAATCACTTACCATCCCTCCCCTCTAGTCCCGAGCCTCATAGGTAAAGGATCGATTATCACCCTCTCTGTTTACACTTGAAGGGGGTACTAATACATTTAGGCTCTATCGTTTCGCCCTGTGTAGCACATCTCTCGCTCTGTAAAGAGGTGTCAAGGTCATGGCTCGATAAAGCTCTACACTGACCGAAACACTGGCCTAGTCTTATCTTTATTACAGTCTTTAATTTCTTTATTTAATAATACCCAATATGCATACAGGGGGTAGAAAGTAAAGGTGAAGATGTGTGTGAGTCAGGGGAGGGGCTGGAGCTGTGGTTCGACCCCTGGACACAGAACTAGGTGAATGCAACAGTATCGTTGCCTCGTATAATTAAGAGATCGTCTTCTTAATGCTGGTAAAGGGCTCTTGATCCAAGTAATTTGTGCTACCACTCTTTCCCTTGGATCATGGAAGAGGGTCGTATGACCCTTCCCCTACGTGTTTAGCGCTTATTATACTCTTACTATTACTCCTACTAATACTAATACTACTACTATTACTACTACTACTACTACTACTACTATTGCTACTACTACTACTACTACTACTACTACTACTATTACTACTACTACTACTAATAATAATAATAAAAATAATAATAATAATAATAATAATAATAATAATAATAATAATAATAATAATAATAATAATAATAATAATAATAATAATAATCCTGGGTACCCACTCAAAGGATACATAACAGTGGGAACTTCATCCACATTCGTGAAACCTCTCACTCGGGTCACGAAATATTTAAATTTTCCAGAGTCGAAGAAAAATGACTGACCAACGAAATCTTCCGGAATCCTTCGTCTGTCGATGAAGACTTCCGCTCATCGCTTGGGGGATTATATCGTTACGAGATGATTTGCAGGTCTTGGGCAGATTCCTTCGTTCCTCTAATTTCACCGAATTTCGAGGACTCGCGCTACCGGAAATCACACTAGCGGAAGTAGCGGCCGTAAAAGTTGATCGTTTAGCGTGGTAATTCCTAGTCGTTAACCACGTCTGTCTGCATTAGATGCATCTGTCTATAGCTGCTCTCCAGGGAGATGTTTCCGGTGAGGGAGGGAGGGAGGAGTGGGCTGGAGAGAGAGAGAGAGAGAGAGAGAGAGAGAGAGAATCCATATAGAGATAAATAATAAGAGAGGAGGGTTTTTTGAGCGAGGGGAAGGTTTTTTGAGAGGGAGAGGAGTTTTCGAGGGATTGGAGTTTTTTTGAGAGAGGGGAGGGTTTTTTGATAGAGGGGAGGGTTTTTTGAGAGAGGGGAGGGTTTTTTGAGAGAGGGGAGGGTTTTTTGAGAGAGCGGAGGGTTTTTTGAGAGAGGGGAGGTTTTTTGAGAGAGGGGAGGTTTTTTGAGAGAGGGGAGGGTTTTTTGAGAGAGGGGAGGGTTTTTTGAGAGAGAGGAGGGTTTTTTGAGAGAGCGGAGGGTTTTTTGAGAGAGGGAAGGTGTTTTGGGAGGGATTTTTGAAAGAGAGGAGGGTTTCTGAGAGAGGGGAGGGTTTTGAGAGAGGAGAAAAGTTTTTTTGAAAGAGGAGATGCTTTTCTAGAGAGATGAGGGGTTTTGAAATTTCCTTTGGAAAGGGAGAGGGATTTTAGAAGAGGGGAGAGATTTAGTAAAGAAAGGATTTTTTTTTTTTTTTTTGCAAAAGGGGAATGGGGATACATAAGAAGGAAGGTGTCTTTGAGGGAAGGGAAGGAAAGGGAGGAAGGTGTCTTTGAGGGAAGGGAAAAAAGGAAGGGAGGTTTCTGAGAGAGGAAAGTGACTTTGTGGGAGAGGATAGAGGGCGCGTCATTTTAAAACACTTTGTATATAATAATGTTGGGTAAATGAACACAGACGCAGCTAATGTGACCTTTTTTTTATTGTGGCAACGTATCGCTAGAGAGCGAAACGTTGC
>NC_069436.1:7837834-7852834 GCF_026875155.1 Cherax quadricarinatus
CTCTAAATCCTTAGAAGCCTCCAAGACTGAAAAATAAACACACAAACACCTTCATTCACGTCTGATAACCAACTGAATAAATATTTCAAGACATTGAGGCCTCCCTCCCCCACCGAAAAAAAAAATTAAAACGCCCTACTGTTTAAAAAAAAACACAAATAGATATTGAAACAGCCTCTGTTGTGAAGCATACGAAGCTTCAGATTCAAAGAGTGCATGACGGTGTTAAACGCATTAATTTTTGACGCAATTTGCAATACCGTTATGGGGATAATAAACGCTTTTATAACATCGTTTACATAAAGCGTTTTTATAAAGGTTAGTTTATTTTATAAATTTGCCGGGAACTAACACAACGAAAATATAAAGATTATATATTATAAAGCGCAACCATAAAGTTGGTAAAAGTTGGTTGCTTCCTGTATTAATTTTAAAGGCTATCTGCTAGGCTAGTCTACTCAGGGTTGTGTTGCCGATAGTGAGGGTTGTGTTGCCTCTAGTGAGGGTTTAGATGCTCTAGTGAGGGTTGTAAAACTGCCTCTAGTGAGGGTTCGGATGCTCTATGAGGGTTTAAATGCCTTAGATGCAGGTTGTGCTAGCCTCTAGTGAGGGTTGTGTTGCCTTAGTGACGGTTGTTTGCTCTAGTGAGGGTTGTTGCCTCTAGTGAGTTATGTTGCCCTCTAGTTGGGTTTTTGCTCTAGTGAAAAGGGATGTGATTGCCTCTAGTGAGGGGTAGTGATGCTTAGTGAGGGTTGGGTTGCTCAGGGGGGTTGGTAGAGCCTGAGTAGAGGGTTGATGATGCCTTAGTGAGGGTGGTGATGCAAAGTTGGGGTTTGAAGTGAGCCTCTAGTGAGGGTTGTGTTGCCTTAGTGAGGGTTGGTAGTTGCCTAGTGAGGGTTAGGTTGGCCTCTAGTGAAGGATTGTGTTAGCAATAGTGAGGGTTGTTTGACCTTAGTGAGGGTTAGTGTGCTTAGTGAGGGTTATGTTGCCTCTAGTGGGGTTTGTGTTGCCTTAGTAAGGGTTGTGTTGCCGCTAGTGGGGTTGTTGCCTCAGTAGATATGTATACATCTTAGGGTAAGAGTTGCCTCTAGTGAGGGTTTGTTACCTCTAGTGAGGGTTAGTTGCTTAGTGAGGGTTGGTTACTCTACAAGCTTGTGTGCCTCTGTGAGGGTTGTATGCATCATGTGAGGGTTGTGAGCCTCTAGTCCCGAAGGTTAATATTCATAGTGAGGTTTGTTAAACCAAGTGAGATTTGATTGCCTCTAGTGAGGGTTGTGTTAGCTTAGTGAGGGTTATGTGCCTCTATGAGGGTTGAACTGCTCTTGTGAGGGTGTGTTGCCTCTAGTGGGGTTGTGTTAGCCTGTGAGTTATATTCGCCTCTAATGGGGTTTGTTGCCTCTTAGTAGGGTTGTGTTGCCTGTAGTAAGGTTGTGTTGCACTAGTGAGATTGTGTGCCTCAAGTGAGGGTAGTGTGCTCTAGTGATGGTTCTGTATTGCCTCTAGTGAGGGTATGTTGCTCTAGTGAGGGTTGTGCGCTCTAGTGAGGGTTGTGTTGCCTCTAGTGAGGGTTGTGTTGCCTCTAGTGAGGGTTGTGCTGCCTCTAGTGAGGGTTGTGTTGCCTCTAGTGAGGGTTGTGTTGCCTCTAGTGAGGGTTGTGTTGCCTCTAGTGAGGGTTGTGATGCCTCTAGTGAGGGTTGTGTTGCCTCTAGTGAGGGTTGTGATGCCTCTAGTGAGGGTTGTATTGCCTCTGTACCACTAGTCAAGAATATTTTATTGACTGGGAGATGAGTGGAAAGCAAACTCTCAGAAATATACCTCTCGGTATGTCTACGCTGAGAGAAATACACCTCTCAGTGTATATACGCTGAGATACATTCATCTGTCAGTGTATACACGCTGAGAGATATACGCCTCTCATTGTGCATATACTGAAAGAAATACACCACTCAGTATATACTCAGGCTGTCTGGTTTACTTATCGTCGTGTGTTTACAAAGATTGAGGGAGTGATCCCAAATCTGAACATCGAAATAACTCTCTACAGAAGCAAGAGGCTCGGTAGATACAGAATGCTATTTTAAAAGCGGAAAAATTATAGTGGTGAGAGAGTCTACCTGGAGTCCACCTGGACGGTATTCTAGGGAAGAACGCCCCCGCGGCCCGGTCCTTGACCAGGCCTCCTGGTCATGGACCCCGGCTGCTAACAATAGTTCCATATTCCAGCACACACAACCATGGTGCTACAAACTACTATGGTGCTACACACCACTATGGTGCTACGCACCACTATGGTGCTACACACCACTATGGTGCTACACACTGTGGTGCTACACACTGTGGTGTTACACACTGTGGCGCTGCACACTGTGGTGCTACACACTACTATGGTGCTACACACTGTGGTGCTACACACTGTGGTGCTACACACTGTGGTGCTACACACCACTATGCTGCTACACACTGTGGTGCTACACACTGTGGTGCTACACACTGTGGTGCTACACACTGTGGTGCTACACACTACTATGGTGCTACACACTGTGGTGTTACACAGTGTGGTGCTACACACCACTATGGTGCTACACACTGTGGTGCTACACACTATGGTGCTACACACTGTGGTGCTACACACTGTGGTGCTACACGCTATGGTGCTACACACTATGGTGCTACACACTATGGTGCTACACACTGTGGTGCTACACACTGTGGTGCTACACACTGTGGTGCTACACACTGTGGTGCTACACACTATGGCGCTACACACTATGGTGCTACACACTGTGACGCTACACAATATGGTGCTACACACTGTGGTGCTACACACTGTGGTGCTACACACTCTGGTGCTAACAACTGTGGTGCTACACACTGTGGTGCTACACACTGTGGTGCTACACACTGTGGTGCTACACACTATGGTGCTACACACTATGGTGCTACACACTATGGTGCTACACACTGTGGTGCTACACACTGTGGTGCTACACACTGTGGTGCTACACACTGTTGTGCTACACACTGTGGCGCTACACACTATGGTGCTAAACACTATGGTGCTACACACTGTGGTGCTACACACTGTGGTGCTACACACTGTGGTGCTACACACTGTGGTGTTACACACTATGGTGCTACACACTGTGGTGCTACACACTATGGTGCTACACACTGTGGTGCTACACACTGTGGCGCTACACACTGTGGTGCTACACACTGTGGTGCTACACACTATGGTGCCACACACTATGGTGCTACACACTATGGTGCTACACACTGTGGCGCTACACACTGTGGTGCTACACACTATGGTGCTACACACTATGGTGCTACACATTGTGGTGCTACACACTGTGGTGCTACACATTGTGGTGCTACACAATATGGTGCTACACATTGTAGTGCTACACACTGTGGTGCTACACACTATGGTGCTACACACTGTGGTGCTACACACTGTGGTGCTACACACTGTGGTGCTACACATTGTGGTGCTACACACTGTTGTGCTACACATTGTGGTGCTACACACTGTGGTGCTACACACTGTGGTGCTACACACTATGGTGCTACACATTGTGGTGCTACACGCTGTGGTGCTACACACTGTGGTGCTACACACTGTGGTGCTACACACTGTGGTGCTACGCATTGTGGTGCTACGCACTGTGGTGCTACACACTGTTGTGCTACACACTGTGGTACTAAACACTGTGGTGCTACACACTGTGGTGCTACACATTGTGGTGCTACACACTGTGGTGCTACACACTGTGGTGCTACACACTGTGGTGCTACACACTGTGGTGCTACGCACTGTGGTACTAAACACTGTGGTGCTACACACTGTGGCGCTACACACTGTGGTGCTACATACTGTGGTGCTACACACTGTGGTGCTACACACTGTGATGCTACATACTGTGGCGCTACACACTGTGGTGCTACACACTGTGATGCTACACACTGTGGTGCTACACACTGTGGTGCTACATACTGTGATGCTACACACTGTGGTGCTACACACTGTGGTGCTACACACTGTGGTGCTACACACTGTGGTGCTACACACTGTGGTGCTACATACTGTGATGCTACACACTGTGGTGCTACACTGTGGTGTACCACTGTGATGCTACACACTGTGACTACAACTGTGTGCTACACACTGTGGTGCTAGACACTGTGGTGCTACACACTGTGGTGCTACACACTGTGGGTAGCACGGTGTACACACTGTGGTGCTACACACTGTGGTGCTACACACTGTGGTGCTACACACTGTGGTGCTACACACTGTGGTGCTACACACTGTGGTGCTAGACACTGTGGTGCTACACACTGTGGTGCTACACACTGTGGTGCTACACACTGTGGTGCTACACACTGTGGTGCTACACAACATCACACACTTCAATGGACGCAGCTGGTCGACAGGGAGAGGTAACAGGGCGGAAAATTTTTATTGGAATCCGTTGTTGTTGTCGTTGGAGTGGTGGTAGTGGTAGCAGTGGTAATGGTGGTGGTGGTGGTAGTAGTAGTCGTGGATGTCGTGATGGTGATAGTAGTAGTGATAGTAGTGGTGGTGGTGGTGGTGGTGGTGGTGGTGGTGGTGGTGGTGGTGGTGGTGGTGGTTGTTGTAGTAGTGATGGTGGTGGTGGCGGTAGCAGTTGTGGTCGTTGTGGTGGTGATAGTAGTGGTGGTGGTGGTGGTAGCAGTGATAGTTGTGGTAGTAGTGGTAGTGGTGGTGGTTGTAGTAGTGGTGGTGGTGGTAGTGATGGTGATGAAGGTGGTGGTTGCAACAGCAGCAGAAACAGCATAACCAACAGTAACAGCAGCAGCAACAGCATTACCAACAGTAGCAGCATCAGCAGCAGCAGCAGCAACAACAACAGCAGCAGCATTACGAACAGTAACAGCAGCATTATCAGCAGCAGCAACAACAGCACTACCAGCAGCAGCAGTAACAGCATTACCAACAGTCACAGCAGCATCAGCAACAACATTAGCAATAGTAACAGCAGCGGCAACAAGATCTGGATGGCTAATTCCTGACTGCCAGCTGGTAACACCTAGCCTCCTGCTGCTAGCAACTGGGAATCATTTACCCAGGCCCTCTCCCAGCCGCTGGGGGGCCTTCTATATCGCTCCTCAGGGGCTCGAACACCTCTCAGGGGCCCTCAACACCCCGCAGGGGCCCTTATTAACATGCTCCTGATCCTCATGGTCGTATCATCCTCATGACTCGCACCCTCAACAAACCACTAATAACACTATTCCCTTTCTGTGTACTAAGCAAATTCGTAAAAGCTTTTCAAATCCCAATACAAGATAAGATAAGATAAGATAAGATTTCGTTCGGATTTTTAACCCCGGAGGGTTAGCCACCCAGGATAACCCAAGAAAGTCAGTGCGTCATCGAGGACTGTCTAACTTATTTCCATTGGGGTCCTTAATCTTGTCCCCCAGGATGCGACCCACACCAGTCCACTAACACCCAGGTACCTATTTGCTGCTAGGTGAACAGGACAACAGGTGTAAGGAAACGTGTCGAATGTTTCCACCCGCCGGGAATCGAACCCGGGCCCTCCGTGTGTGAAGCGGGAGCTTTAGCCACCAGGCCACCGGGCCTGAGTTTATTTTATTTCTATATTTCTCTAACTTATAAAAGTTGTAGTCGCTGCTACGGTGGAAAAAAAAATAGGAAGGGGAACGTAAATTAGATTAATTTTACTGATGAAAGAAATGTTGACAGGAAAGATAGAATATTTATAGAGCGTCGAGGAATAATCTGCTTCAACGAGGCTATGGGTCCCCACATCCACCTAGAGAACACCATTTAATTGAGTAAATCTGTTATGTAGACAGTGTGCTGTTATGAAACGTAAAGATAGCTTTGTTTCTTTGTGTTTCACTATACGAGTTGAATTTATTGCGTAACGTGAGGGAAATCTATGAATGTTGAGCTGAGAGACTTCAATCAGGCGATGAGGATGTCCAGCATTCGACTTTGGGTTCAGTAGCTACGACTGTTTCAATTTTTTTATTTTATTGTAGTTACGTGGTTGAAGGGAAGGATAACAATGTTTTTCTTCTGTTTTATTCCATTACACAGTCATATTCTATCATACAGTTATATTCCACCACACAGGAGGGCTTCCCTACATCAAAAAAACAGAAATGTGTCAGCCTGAGCTGGGAGACCTCGGTAGTGCTATGAGAATATCGTCCAGCAGTCCACAAAGTGTTCAGTAACTACGACAGATACATAGTGCACGGAAGGGAAGGGAGAACGACAATGTATGATATAGATAGAGACTAAGGGAAGAAAGTACCTTAGAACACATGCGTGTCGGAGAGGCTGTGCTTAGCGTCCCAACAGAGATTGTCTCAACACAATGCTTCACTAGAGGATAGGATAATAACCGGCATCCCGGTGTGTTCTACGCGGTGCCTAGCCTCTAGCCTCAGTCACGCCACGCTGTAGCCTTCCACAGTGGGTGCTGAAGTTGTATTTGGAACACTAGTCTTCTACAGTGGGTATGGAGCCCAAGCAAGAGCATTATAGTAGCCTGCTTAGTCTTAGCATCTGATCGAGCCTTTGTGAAAAGCTTAACTCAACACACACACCCACACGCACACACACACACACACACACACACACACATCAGTGAAAATTTGTACACACTGCTGAGTCGATACAATCAGGAGCTTCAGCTGAGCTGAAGTAGAAATAACACTTTTTTTCACACCAAGAACATTTCTCCTGCTGGTGAAGCCCCGTAGCAGCAGCATCAGTCGCAACAATACCAGCAGCAGCAGCAGTAGTAACAGCAGTACCAGCAGCAACAGTAACAACAACACCATCATCAGCAACAGTAGCAGTAGCAGTCGCAACAATACCAACAGTAGCAGCAGTAACAGCAACAGTACCACTAGCAACAGCAGCAGCAGTAACAACAATACCAGCCGCAGCAGCAGCAGCAGAGGCAACACCAGCAATAAAAATAACATACGAATATAGGCATTGAATGGAGGAGCACTACGACAGGCCTACTGGCCCATACTTAGCAACTCTTTCTCCAATCCACCCATTCCCACCAACATATTTCTCCAATATACTGCTAAAACCACCCAGCCAGCAGCAGCAGCAGTAGCACTAACACCAGCAACAGCAGATCTAACACCACCACCACCACCAGCAGTATACTTCACAAAGGGCAACCCCTTCAGAGAGTGGTTGGCTGTTGTCTATGACGCCCCGGGGTGAAGGACAGCAGTAACAAGGACACCCCCCGCAGCCGCTAACAGACTCCCACAATACCCAGCCCGTGCCCACAATGCCCGCCCATGAATATTCTGATGGGGTATTTGGGGAATCCTAGGGCATTGAGTCTCAAGAGCCTTTCAAATCACCTCAGGGGTAAGAAATGCCGTCTTTGAGCCCCCTGGGGCTACCCTAGGGTACACAACGTGAGGATCTTCCACACATCCAACGTAAACAAATCAATACGGATAAACGAAAAACAAAAGAGATAGGAAAAAAAAACACTAGCACCAGAGATATTAAAAGCTGTTTGAACAAATCTGCTAAGCTTTTGTCCCTCGACTGACACTCTTTAAGCTGAGATGAGTTAGTTACTTCCAGAGCGATCCCGTCGAGCGCAGACTCTCCCTGACTCAACCAATAGCAGATGTGTTAACTTCTCGACCTGTTATTAGTGTAAGTGATCAGCTGGACCCGTGGCGGCGGCCGACCACGTAACTTCGCGAGATGAGGAGATATTTTAGTTATGCTATGCATCTGTCTGCCTGTATGTCTGTCTCTCTGTCTCTCTGTTTCTCTCTCTCTCTCTCTCTCTCTCTCTCTCTCTCTCTCTCTCTCTCTCTCTCTCTCTCTCTCTCTCTCTCTCTCTCTCTCTCTCTCATCCTGACACGTATAATTATGTATCATCCAGGAATGCATCACCATTGCATATACCACACTGGCATATATCATTATCACACTGTGTGGTTACATTGCTGTGGTGGTGTGGGGGTCAGGAGAGTGACAAGGGAGGATAAGGAGATAAAGAGGGCCGGGAGCTGGAGAAGGGTAGGGAGCTATAAAAGTAGAAAAGGAGGCCAGGAAGCTGTGAAAGGTGTGTTGGAAAACAGGGAGTTGATGTGAGGGAGGACAGGGAGCTATAAATGGTATGTTGGAAAGCAGGGAGCTGGAGGTGTGAGGGAGGGAGGGAGGACAGGGAGCTGCCATGCCTTCCCTGGTTCATTGCACCATTGACTTCAATTTCCTGACCCTTAACCAGAAGAAAGACATCAGTAACACGTGTTTACCCTGTCGTAGGCAAGCGCACACATGACACAGGGTTTGACAGGTGTTTACCATGTCGCAGAAAGGCACATACATGACACGTGGTGTGACAGGTGTTTACCTTGTCGCAGGAAAGCACACACCTGCCAGAAGTAAATGACAGTGATAGAGAGAGAGAGAGAGAGAGGAGAGAGAGAGAAGAGAGAGAGAGAGAGAGATGAGAGGAGAGAGAGAGAGAGAGAGAGAGAGAGAGAGAGAGAGAGAGAGAGAGAGAGAGAGAGAGAGAGAGGAGAGAGAGAGAGAAGAGAGAGAGAGAGAGGAGGAGAGAGAGAGCAGTGTTTGCAAGCAGAAATTGATTTCTAGCAGACTTGTCTGTAGTAAAGAATGTTATCTTATCAAATATTCATCTCTGGGGGGAGGGGGAATGAGGTCGTGGTTTTGGGATTGTGGTGGCGATGGTGGTTGTTGCAATAGTGGTGGTGGTGATGATGGTAATGGTGAAAGTATTGTTGTTACTATCCTTACTGGTGATGTTGGTGGTGATGATGGTGTGATGCTAGTAGTGATGGTGGTGGTGATAGTGGTGGTGTGATGCTAGTAGTGATTGTGGTGGTGGTGATAGTGGCGATGTGATGCTAGTAGTGATGGTGGTGGTGGTGATGATAATGGTGGGGCTGCTAGTAGTGATGGTGGTGGTGATGCTGGGTGGGTGAGTGTGAATGGGGTGGTGATGCTGGGGTGAGTGGTGGTGATGTGGGGTGATGTATGGTGGTGGTGGTGATGTGGGGTGGTGGATGTTGGGTGTGGTGGTGATGCTGGGGTGGTGATGCTGGGGTGGTGATGATGGTGGTGGTGACAATGCATGGTTTAAGAGATGTTCAGTCTTCGCTGAACAAGTAATTTGACATATTTTTGCTGTATTGTTACTGTAATAATTAACAAAATGTTACAACATCTACCCCAGCGTAAATATATCAAAATTATTTTGATGTTAGTCATTGTAAACTACGACCCTATTCTTATATTCTTAAATAGGTGAGTGGGAATGGTTGGTTTTGAGAAGGACCTGCCATGTATGGGCCAGTAGACCTGCTGCAGTGCTCCTCCTTTCACATCTTATAAGTCTCTCACAATATTTTTGGTGTTTCCTGATGTTTAAATATTTTTCAAACATCATCTGGATCTTTCTCCTCATCAGATATTCATACAGTGTTATCACGCTCTCTGTATTCATCATGAGTTCTGTCGTACCTTCCAAATATTTCTTTTATGTGGTAATTATCAACATTAAATTCTATTACCCATTTATCACCTAATATTCTCAATTGCTTTAAATCTTCCAGCAGAATTTTACGGTCGAAATATTATTTTTTTTCCGTTTTCCATTAATTTTATGCATCACCTGTATAACACACACACACACACACACACACACACACACACACACACACACACACACACACACACACACACACACACAACACACACACATACACACGCACCTGCCGTCATCCCGACAGATATTCACCCATAAGAGTGCTGTTTGTTCAACACGACCCATGAGTGTTTCCACCTCTATACACCTTTAAAAGGGGTTTAAGGGCGTCGCCTGAGTGGCTGGGGGAGCCTGAGTGGCTGGGGGAGCCTGAGTGGCTGGGGAAGTCTGAGTGGCTGAGGGTGATACGAAAAAAACTGGCTGTGTTGACTTCAGGCTTCCACAAATCAACACGGCGGTGAAGATCCCTTCCATAAAAGAGCAGCATTTTGTGAGCCAGGATAAAGGAGGGCGAGGGAGGGTGAGGGAGAGCGAGGGAGGGTGAGGGAGGGCGAGGGAGAATGAGAAAGGGTGAGAGTAAGTGAGGGAGGGTGAAGATATAAGAGGAATTTCCACAGACATGAGCGTATGACCTTTGTAGAGACACTCCATCAACATGTGACCATTGTTTGAGAATAGTGTGTAAAATCCTCTACAAGATGTGGCCGTATTTGACCCAGTCATCTGGAACTAGGAGGAAAACGGAAAACACCAATGCAGTATTAGACGATCCATTGTCGACAACGTTTCGCTCATTCACCGGGAAACTTACTAAGATTACGACGATTTTAGACAAAGGGTTTGACTCCAGTTTTGACAATGATTAAAATACCGAGGTAAAAATGAGACAGTTTAATTACATATATATATATATATATATATATATATATATATATATTATATATATATATATATATATATATATATATATATATATATATATATATATATATATATATATATATAATATATATATATATATATGTCGTGCCGAATAGGCAGAACTTGCGATCTTGGCTTAAATAGCAACGTTCATCTTGCCATATAGGACAAGTGAAAATTTGTGTATGCAATAATTTCGCCAAAATCATTCTGAACCTAACGAAAAAAATATATTTCACTGTGTTTGTTTAGTATTAAATTATTGTAAACAAATCTAAAATATATTTAGTTGGGTTAGGCCAAAATAAATTGTTCTTGCTATAATAAGGTTAGGTAAGTTTTCTAAGTTCCCTTTGGTGCAAAATTATAAATTTGTACATCAACATTAATGAAAAATATATATCTTTAAACGTATAAGAGAAAATTTTAGAAAGGACTTAATTTTAAATGAGTTCTTGCTAATTGAACAGTTTTACATATTGGACTACATATATAATATATAATATATATATATATATATATATATTATATATATATATATATACTAATATATATATAATAATAATATATAAATATATATATATAATTATATATATATATAAATCATTAAAATGGTAATAAAATATCTGACGGTTGTAGCGTAAGACATATGAACGTTAGGATCTTTATTCAAACTTTCGATCCTTACAATAGGCTTCTTCGTATCAGACAAGATGAAGCAAATACTGTGTAGCCGAAATCATTCATCCTACGAATAAAGATTATTTCCTGTTTGCATTAGTTTATTATGATAACAAATCTAAGTATATTTAGTTGGGTTCAAATAAATTTCTGCTATATAAGTTATAAGTTTCTAAGTACCTTGGTGCAAATTATAAATTTGTCATAGTTAATAAAAATATATATTTAAACGTATAAGATAAAATTTAGAAAGACTTAATTTTAATGATTTTAATTACAGTTTAATATCGCAGAATATATATATATATATATATATTATAATATATATAAATATGTTATAATATATATTATTATTAATTAAAGCTGATATTTAATAAAGCTGTTTAATATAAGCTTTTAATAAAGTATATTAATAAATGGTTTAATATAAGTGTATATATATATTATAAGCTGTATTAATAAACTGTTATTAATATAACCTGGTTTATATAATATAGTTATAATATAATGTTTAATAAAGTATTTAATAAAGCCAGTTTAATAAACGACACCTGGTTTAATGTTTATATGCCCGGGTTTAATAAAGCCCCTGGTTTAATAAAGCCCCTGGTTTAATAAAGCCCCTGGTTTAATAAAGCCCCTGGTTTAATAAAGCCCCTGGTTTAATAAAGCCCCTGGTTTAATAAAGCCCCTGGTTTAATAAAGCCCCTGGTTTAATAAAGCCCCTGGTTTTAAAAAATTTAAAGTAAGCCCCTGGTTTAATAAAGCCCCTGGTTTAATAAAACCCCTGGTTTAATAAAGCCCCTGGTTTAATAAAACCCCTGGTTTAATAAAGCCCCTGGTTTAATAAAACCCCTGGTTTAATAAAGACCCTGGTTTAATAAAACCCCTGGTTTAATAAAACCCTGGTTTAATAAAAGCCCCTGGTTTAATAAAACTCCTGGTTTAATAAAACCCCTGGTTTAATAAAGCCCCCTGTGTGAGTATTTTATACCATTTCCATGAGGACTATACTACATAGCAACCAACCATGTAAGAACAATTATTACGTAGTAACCATTTGCTTTAAGTGGGCTAATAACCCCAGTTATGGTAGGCCAGTGGACTGCTTAACTAGTTAAAAGGTCATTATTGACCAAGTTCCGTGTGTCAGGGAGACACTTTCTCTGTTTCCCGAAGGTTATTTAATTGTTCTCTGTGATATGGGACTGATCACCCACAATCAAGACCAACTGACTGAACACCTTAAAATTCCCTCTGTACCTCTTCCACTGTCTCCAGTATGATAATCATCTCTTTATTCAACGGAAGAAGACTGCTGTGCAGGCGAAACGTTACGGTAATATACAAAAGTGTTGCATAAACTGTTTTATTCATCAAAACTGCATGACCCTGGTAGGTTTAGCGATTCCTTTTGATAATAATAATAATAATTATTCATCAAAAGAGATACCTGAGTCTTGCACATGTGTCTTATTCATCATTAAAAGTATCCAAGTGTAGCATATGTGTCTAATTCATCAAGATATACGTAATTTCTAGAGAAATGTGTCACCTCCAGTAACAGGCACTCCAGGCACTCTCAGGCACTCAGGCACTCGTCAGGCACTCCAGGCACTCTCAGGCACTCCAGGCACTCTCAGGCACTCCAGGCACTCCCAGTTATTCACCTTCCCTGGTGTGGGACAGTGACGGTAGCAGCACTAGGCATATGTTGTTAGGGAGATGTGTCAATGTTGTTAGACAGTAGATGTTGCTAGACGATAGATGTGTTATTATTGTCAGACGATAGTGTGTTAATGTTGTCAGACGATAGATGTGTTAATGTTGCTAGACGAACAGATGTATTACCTCCACAACTTTTATTGACTTTCTTGATCAAGATTTGTTTAGCGTATCTTGTCTGGCAAGAAGAAGGTCACTGCCATCGCTAACGCCACTAAACTATTTGTTGCTGGCACAGTCCAACTTGGCTGACAGTCCTCGACACCACCTGGCTGACTCTCCATCACCACCTGGCGACCTCTCAACCACCATTCTCACCCAAAGATACAATTCGCCACGAAGGTCGAGTCAGGGTCTGGAATGTGTAGATGACAATGTCGAGGTATATGAACCATTATCACACTGCTGACTCCAGTCTCCTGGGATTTTCCTAACCCGAAGACTGAAGGATGCTCCTGCCCGTGTGTGCACTCACCTAGTTGTGGTTGCAGGGGTCGATTCACAGCTCCTGGCCCCGGCTCTTCACTATGTGTGTGTGTGTGTGTGTTTACAAGTCAACGCAACCCATGTCGTCGTAATAGAAGAAATAATAATAATAATAATAATAATAATAATAATAATAATAATAATAAGAAGAATAAGAAGAAGAAGAAGAAGAAGAAGAAGAAGAAGAAGAAGAAGAAGAAGAGAGAAAGAAAGAAAAATAAGAATAAGCAATCAACAGAGAGTGTGGAGGTACAAAACTGAACTTAACTGCTCAGCACAGAAAAGTTGATAAGTAACATCAAAATACCAACGTCTTTTACATTAGGCGAGTGACAAAAAGATGTTACACCAAAGAGTGCCATAATAATAAGCCAGGCACCGCTAAGGTGCCCAGGAGCGAGAGTGCCAGACCCTCGCGGACTGGACTCCACAAGTATTTCAACGCATTGCGTTCCACAAGGTGTAACACACCTCTTATGTCACCCCCCCCCCCACACACACACTGTATTCCACGCCTTGTATTCCACGCCTTGTATTCCACGCCTTGTATTCCACGCCTTGTATTCGACACATTGTATTATACACATTATCTATACATATTCTACACATTTTATGACTACACATACCTGACACACAATACTCGACACGTCATATTTTAAACAACATATTCAACGCGTTATAATCGACATGTCTTTGACGCTTCATATTCGACTGCAGAAATGTCGGACTCGACTCCCGCGTGGCGCCGTGACGTATCGACGTCCACAGATGCCTCAAATGACTTCCAGTTTGACGCCACACAAGGGTCGACACCTGCAGACATCTCCACAGTCCCAGGAGCTGCAGTGTGGAAGTATTCGACAGCCTGATCGAGCGTTTAACACTATGGTCCAGTGTTAAACAGCCTGTTCCAGCGTTTATCAGTCTGAACGCTCGTTTAAAAGCCAGTTCAGCAGATGTTCAGCAGCTGGGGAGGGCGTTCAGCAGTACTTTCTCAGCAATGTGTTCACTAATGCAGCTCGGCGTTCAACAGTTCAGTCAGCCCCTCGTTAGCCCAAGCCCAGCGTTCAACAGTTCAGTCAGCCCCTCGTTATCCCAAGCCCAGCGTTCAACAGTTCAGTCAGCCCCTCGTTAGCCCAAGCCCAGCGTTCAACAGCCTGAAGGAACGCCCGACAGTCTCGTCCGAAAGCCTGTAAAGCCTGGCTTCGAGCGTTGAAAAGGTTCTCCGAGCGTTGAACACGCTGGGTCGGGGCAGTTTACATGCCAACCCAGCTCCTCTCGCCCGAATTATTCTTGTAATTATACGAAATTAGAAAGGATTATCTATAATCACAATAACTTGAGAGAAATGAGTTGGCAACAGCTACTCAGGTTCAGACGAGGGACTTGAAATTATCGCCGCTAGGGGCGCGTGGGGGTGGTGGTGGATCACCAAGCTTGGATCGTTGTGATTGGATCGGTGGATCAGCAAGCTTGGATAACGGTGACTGGATTGGTGGATCAACACGCTTGGATCGTTGTGATTGGAATGGTGGATCAACACGCTTGGATAACGGTGACTGGATCGGTGAATCAGTAAGCTTGGATCACGGATATAGGG
>NC_069436.1:7860334-7870334 GCF_026875155.1 Cherax quadricarinatus
TACACACACACATACACACACACACACACACACACACACACACACACACACACACACACACACACACATACACACACACACACACACACACACACACACACACACGTCATTTAGGAAATAGTTTTTACCGCAAAAAGAGATTAGCGTGGGTGTGTGTGACTCCTGGACAATTGTTACCGTCTCTCAGTGGTACTGTAGTTGTACCAGTGGTCGTAGTGGTATTTATCAGTGGTACTGTAGTTGCACCAGTGATCATAGTGATGTCTCACTGGTGCTGGGTTGTACCAGTGGTCATTGTGGTGTTTCTCAGTGGTACTGTAGTTGTACCAGTGGTCATAGTGTTGTTCCTTAGTTAGCTTAGTTACTTGCCACAGGGGTGTCTCAGTGGCGCTAGGGCTGTGCCTGTTGTTATAGTAATGTCTCTCAGTGGTACTAGGGTTGTACCAGTGGTCATGGTGGTGCAGTGGTACTGGGGTTGTATCAGCGGTCACAATGGTGCAGTGGTATTGGGGTTGTATCAGTTGTCACAGTGGTGCAGTGGTACTGGGGTTGTATCAGCGGTCACAGTGGTGCAGTGGTACTGGGGTCGTATCAGTGGTCACAATGGTGCAGTGGTACTGGGGTTGTATCAGCGGTCACAATGGTGCAGTGGTATTGGGGTTGTATAAGTGGCCATAGTGGTGCAGTGGTTCTGGGATTGTACCAGTGGTGTAATGGTGCCTCTCAGTGGTACCGGTTGTTCCAGTGGCCATAGCTTGTTCATAACTTCAAGTTCTGTCTTGCTGAGGGTACTTATTCGTTGAGAAACAATATAGAATATATATACAGTGCCAATAAAATGGTCTGAATATATATGTGTAGTCAATTGTTCCCGCCATAATCGAGCCGTAGCTCTTGGGCTCAGCGTCTGTATTATTATTTATTGTTGTTGTTGTTGGTGTATGTGTGTGTATGTGTGTTAGAGAACGTGTTAGAGAACGTTACTCCTGGTGTTCTAGATAGGGAAATGTTGCTTGACGTCTCTTACCGACTGCGCCTTTGGTATATCCTGTAGACACTTCTAGGGGAGGAGGTGGTCTTCCGGCCCTTCTTTGGGCGCTCTGAACCTGCGTACGGGATGATTTGTCGGGGCCCTAGGCGTCGTATCACCTTCTTACGCTAAATATGAGAAACAAGTTGAGACAGTGAGGACGCCATCTCACCATCCCACTTCACTACACACTATCCCAGACTTAAATCAATTCTACTTAATTGTTACTGTGACATTTAAGTATTATTCATCTTATTTATAATTAAAGATGGGGAAAGAGAATAATATATTTCGCATTATTAAAATTTATTAATACACGATTACTTATTTCAATAATATACTTGGTTAATAAGAAAGGAATCTGAAAATAAGATATCGAGGAAGATATCCAGGAAGTTTCTGGGACATGGGGATTATAATTTCTTGGACATGGGGATTATAATTTTTGGACATGGGGATTATAATTTCTTGGTTATGGGGATTATAATTTCTTGGTTATGGGGATTATAATTTCTTGGACATGGGGATTATAATTTCTGGACATGGGGATTATAATTTCTGGGACATGGGGATTATAATTTCTTGGACATGGGGATTATAATTTCTTGGACATGGGGATTATAATTTCTGGGACATGGGGATTATAATTTCTTGGACATGGGGATTATAATTTCTTGGACATGGGGATTATAATTTCTTGGACATGGGGATTATAATTTCTGGGACATGGGGATTATAATTTCTGGGACATGGGGATTATAATTTCTTGGACATGGGGATTATAATTTCTGGGACATGGGGATTATAATTTGAGGATAAAACTGAATATCCACTTACTGCAGCTGTAACAGAGTCTACACTGCACAGAGTCCAGATACTAACAGACAGAGAGTGGCAGTAGAGCCTCAAGTTACCACACTGTTACGACAAGTCTACATCTTCAACGAGATTCATCAGAATGAGGGGAAGGAGTGATCTTCCAAGACGATCCTGGTGGTCTTATCGGGTCGTTGAGAAGTTAGGTTAGGTAAGGTTTGTCAGGAAACAGGACAAGTGTTTCCTGACGCGGGTCTTATATGATGACCCGCAGCCGGAGCTTTTGGTCATCTGACCAAGGCCTTCCACTGGCTTACTCCTCCACCTCTTTAAAACTTACGGTTGTGATTATAACCAGAGACAGACAGCTTGCTGACAGACTGAAATCAGCTCGCAAACCGCCAGAAATCCAACCACAGTTCACCAGACAACCGCAAACACAGCATCACACTGTGAAGGCCCGCTACACCGCCGCTTTACTCCTGCTGGTCCTCCGCTACACCGCAGAACCTGTACCGCTGCTGCCTGGGCCTCCAACAGCGATACTTGAGAGCAGTGATGATAATCCCTGTGTTCGTCATCATCTGGATGATTTACCTCAGTCGACTCAGAGAGTGCGAGGTGTGTGTTCTCATGCATTCCCTGGATGTTTTTAATGTTTCCAAACATGTAGGCATCACTGGATTGTACTACCTTCAATACATGAAACGTACTGTGTGTGTGAAATTATCTATATATATATATATATATATATATATATATATATATATATATATATATATATATATATATATATATATATATATATATATATATATATATATATGCAAGACAAGCCAAGGAGGTGGAAATCTTTGGCTCATTTCCACCCCCGTGGCTTGTCTTGCATTAAGATCGCCTGTTTGCGATTGTTTGCACACACACACACACACACACACACACACACACACATATATATATATATAATATATATATATATATATATATGTGTGTGTGTGTGTGTGTGTGTGTGTGTGTGTGTGTGTGTGTGTGTGTGTGTGTGTGTGTGTGTGTGTGTGTGTGTGTGTGTGTGTGTGTGTGTGTCGTGCCGAATATGTAAAACTGGTCAATTAGCAAGAATTCGTGTAAAATTAAGTTCTTTCTAAAATTTTCTCTTATACGTTTAAAGATATATTTTTTTTCATTAATGTTAATGTAAAAAATTTTAATTTTGCACCAAAAGAATCTTAGAAAACTTACCTAACCTTATTATAACAAGAACAATTTATTTTAGGCTTATCCTACTAAATATATTTTAAATACGTTTACAGTAATTTAATACTAAACAAACACAATTAAATATATTTTTTTCGTTAGGTTCAGAATGATTTTTGCGAAATTATTGCATACACAAATTTTCACTTGTCCTATATGGCAAGATGAGCGTTGCTATTTAAGCCAAGATAGCAAGTTCTGCCTATTCGGCACGACATATATATATGTATATATATATAATACATAGGAAATTGAAGGTTTGTGGGTCATTTCATAGTAATTATTTCAGGTCATAGCCTAAAAAAAATGAAGGCGCACTGCAGCAGGTCTACTGGCCCGTATTGGCAACCCTCCCATTACATATGTCCAACCTATTTATAAAGAAAGATAAATTGATCTTCTGACATAGAACACAAATATTGCAGAGGATTTCTTTCTTGTAATTCTATACTCAAAAATATTGTGAAAATGTCACTCATTTTGCATGAGACAGAAGATAATTCAAATTTGAGTTTTGACGTTTTTAAACTTGACAGTTTTATAGTCCAGAATATTGTTCATAATCTTAAATGTAATTTTTTTTTTTTTACAAATGTACTGACTGTACTTCATCAAAAGAACATTATGTCTTAACTTACAAACAGGTTGAATAATGAGTGTAGTCTTAGTTAAGTCTTAGGCGGGTCGTAATATATCTTCCCCAGGTACAAGTACTGATATATAACCTCTCAGGAAACTATTGTTCCTCGTCATGTTTAATATAGATCAGGTAACTCGAACTTTTGAGATTATACAAACAATTTAAATTACATAGATTAACACTACAGTTCTCTGGTGGATTTGTTACTATATTATTTGTTTCTTGTGCTACATAACGGTGTTAGATGAACCAATAGACTGGACAACAGATAGAATTGTAACTGGAAATATTGTTTTAAGAGACTAATAGACACTAGATGAACTAACTAACTTGACAGCTATTCGGAACTATAACTTTCCCAGTTAGACTGATAGATTGCATTATTTTCAGCCAAATTCTGGTCTCAGCTGATGACCTGGTTTCTTGCCAGACGAGTAGCACACAAGTGCATCACATTGCTAACTTTATTTCTGAGATCTGCAATAGATATATAAATGTTGCACTTGTGTTTTGTTCATTAACTTGTCCGTATAGAACACCTTATAGAACTCACTTCTTACCTCAGCCCAAATATAAAAAAAAAAAATCTCACAGCATAACTCTTTAGATTACAGTCGAAGTTATAACTCTTCAATTCTGAGTCACCTGGTAAAGGCATTTATGGTAACTAAATTTTTCGAGTGCAAGGAAATTCTCCCAGACTTCGTCGATGAATATTTTGAGAACTACAAAAATATATATTTTTATTATTATATAAAGATATCCAGATTCTATACTCACTCTTTCTCTGTCTGTCTCTCTCTCTCTCTCTCTCTCTCTCTCTCTCTCTCTCTCTCTCTCTCTCTCTCTCTCTCTCTCTCTCTCTCTCTCTCTCTCTCTCTCTCTCTCTCTCTCTCTCTCCTCTCTCTCTCTCTCTCTCACTGTCTCTCTCTCACTGTCTCTCTCTCTCTGTCTCTGTCTATCTCTCTCTGTCTCTCTCTGTTTCTCTCTCTGTCTCTCTCTCTCTCTTTCTTTCTCTCTTCTGATATATATATATATATATATATATATATATATATATATATATTATATATATATATATATATATATATGTATATATATAATTGGTTATAAATTCTTTTGTGTTTTTTTTCTGTCTTTAATAATCGCATTCTCTTTACAAACCACAGTTTCTTTAAACCCCTTTCCCCCGTGACTTTAAAAACCCCAGTGTGTTAGCAGTCTAGGTTTATCAAATAAAAACGGTGCCTATAAAGACCCCAGTTTCTTTCAATTTCCCATTGCCTATATAAAAAAAAACACCCAGTGTGTTTAGAGACCCCAGGGTCTTTAAAGACCCAAGGGTCTTACATGTTGTATTTTATAGCGTCCAGACCCTGACTTACAGCTCCCAGATAATCACTTCGGAATTAGCAGACGGAGGATCGATCCTCCACTCCCTCCTTGTACTGAATGACCCACACGTCTTCAGACTTTCATAAAATACAATAATACATCGGATACAACACAGGGGATGACTACATGCGGAGCTGGAGCCTGCTGTTGCTACAAGAATGCTGTTGGTAGTGGAACACTGATGGTATACTAGTGGAACACTGATGGTATAGTAGTGGAACACTGATGGTATAGTAGTGGAACACTGATGGTATAGTAGTGGAACACTGATGGTATAGTAGTGGAACACTGATCGTATAGTAGTGGAACACTGATGGTATAGTAGTGGAACACTGATGGTATAGTAGTGGAACACTGATGGTATAGTAGTGGAACACTGATGGTATAGTTGTGGAACATTGATGGTATATTAGTGGAACACTGATGGTATAGTTGTGGAACACTGATGGTATAGTAGTGGAACACTGATGGTATAGTTGTGGAACACTGATAATATACTAGTGGAACACTGATGGTATAGTAGTGGAACACTGATGGTATATTAGTGGAACAATGATGGTATAGTTGTGGAACACTGATAGTGTAGTTGTGGAACACTGATGGTATAGTTGTGGAACACTAATGGTATAGTAGTGGAACACTGATGGTATAGTTGTGGAACACTGATGGTATAGTTGTGGATCATTGTTGGTATATTTGTGGAACACTGATAGTATAGTAGTGGAACACTGATGGAATATTAGTGGAACACTGATGGTATAGTTGTGAAACACTGATAATATACTAGTGGAACACTGATGGTATAGTAGTGGAACACTGATGGTATATTGTGGAACACTGATGGTATAGTAGTGGAACACTGATGGTATATTAGTGGAACACTGATGGTATATTGTGGAACACTGATGGTATAGTTGTGGAACACTGATGGTATAGTAGTGGAACACTGATGGTATATTGTGGAACACTGATGGTATGGGTTGGGAACACTGATGGTATATTTGGGTGGAACACTGTTTGGTATAGAGTGGAACACTGATGGTATAGTAATGGAATACTGATGGAATAGTAGTGGAACACTGAGGGTTTATAGTAGTGGAAACACTGATGGTATACTATGGAACACTGATGGTATAGTAGTGGAACACTGATGGTATAGTAGTGGAACACTGATGGTATAGTAGTGGAACACTGATGGTAGAGTAGTGGAACACTGATGGTATAGTTGTGGAACACTGATGGGTAGTTGGGGAAAACACTGATGGTATAGTTGTGGAACACTAATGGTATAGTAGTGGAACACTGATGGTATAGTTGTAGAACACTGATGGTATATTAGTGGAACAATGATGGTATAGTTGTGGAACACTGATGGTGTAGTTGTGGAACATTTGATGGTAAAATTTTGTGGAACACTAATGGAAATAGTAGTGGAAAAATGATGGTATAGTTGTGGAACACTGATGGATAGTTGTGGATCATTGTTGGTATATTTGTGGAACACTGATAGTATAGTAGTGGAACACTGATGGTATATTAGTGGAACACTGGTGGTATAGTTGTGGAACACTGATAATATACTAGTGGAACACTGATGGTATATTAGTGGAACACTGATGGTATATTGTGGAACACTGATGGTATAGTAGTGGAACACTGATGGTATAGTTGTGGAACACTGATGGTATAGTAGTGGAACACTGATGGTATATTGTGGAACACTGATGGTATATTAGTGGAACACTGATGGTATAGTTGTGGAACACTGATGGTATAGTAGTGGAACAGTAATGGTATAGTAGTGGAAAACTAATGGTATAGTAGTGGAACACTGATGGTATAGTTGTGGAACACTGATGGTATAGTTGTGGATCATCGATGGTATATTTGTGGAACACTGATAGTATAGTAGTGGAACACTGATGGTATATTAGTGGAACACTGATGGTATAGTTGTGGAACACTGATGGTAGAGTAGTGGAACACTGATGGTATAGTAGTGGAACACTGATGGTATACTAGTGGAACACTGATGGTATACTAGTGGAACACTGATGGTATAGTAGTGGAACACTGATGGTATAATAGTGGAACACTGATGGTATACTAGTGGAACACTGATGGTATAGTAGGGGAAACACTGATGGTATAAAAGGGGAACACTGATGGTATACTAGTGGAACCCCTGATGGTATTAGTATGGAACACTGATGGTATACTAGTGGAACACTGATGGTATAGAAAGTGGAACACTGATGGTATAGTAGTGGAACACATGATGGTATACTATGGAACACTGATGGTATAGTAGTGGAACACTGATGGTATAGTAGTGGAACACTGAATGGTATAGTAGGGGAACACTGATGGTATAGAAAGGGGAACACTGATGGTATACTAGTGGAACACTGATGGTATAGTAGTGGAACACTGATGGTATAGTAGTGGAACACTGATGGTATACTAGTGGAACACTGATGGTATAGTAGTGGAACACTGATGGTATAATAGTGGAACACTGATGGTATACTAGTGGAACACTGAGGTATAGTAGTGGAACACTGATGGTACAATAGTGAACACTGATGGTATAGTATTTGGAACAGAGGGTATAGTAGTGGAACACTGATGGTATACTAGTGGAACACTGATGGTATAGTAGTGGAACGCTGATAGTATAGTAGTGGAACACTGATGGTAGAGTAGTGGAACAGTGATGGTAGAGTAGTGGAACACTGATGGTAGAGTAGTGGAACAGTGATGGTATAGTAGTGGAACACTGATGGTATAGTAGCGGAACACTGATGGTAGAGTAGTGGAACACTGATGGTATACTAGTGGAACACTGATGGTATAGTAGTGGAACACTGATAGTATAGTAGTGGAACACTGATGGTATAGTAGTGGAACAGTGATGGTATAGTATTGGAACACTGATGGTAGAGTAGTGGAACACTGATGGTATACTAGTGGAACACTGATGGTATAGTAGTGGAACACTGATAGTATAGTAGTGGAACACTGATGGTAGAGTAGTGGAACACTGATGGCAGAGTAGTGGAACAGTGATGGTATAGTAGTGGGACACTGATGGTATAGTAGTGGGACACTGATGGTATACTAGTGGAACATTGATGGTATAGTAGTGGAACACTGATAGTATAGTAGTGGAACACTGATGGTAGAGTAGTGGAACACTGATGGTATACTAGTGGAACACTGATGGTATACTAGTGGAACACTGATGGTATAGTAGTGGAACACTGATAGTATAGTAGTGGAACACTGATGGTAGAGTAATGGAACACTAAATGGTAATACTAGTGGAACACTGATGGTATACTATGGAACACTGATGGTATAGTAGTGGAACACTGATAGTATAGTAGTGGAACACTGATGGTAGAGTAGTGGAACACTGATGGTATACTAGTGGAACACTGATGGTATACTAGTGGAACACTGATGGTATAGTTGTGGAACACAGATGGTATACTAGTGGAACTAACCGCTTAATCTCTTGATGTAGAACTAGTGATGGAACTGCTTCAGATCTACAGTACTGATGATGTAGCATGAGTGTAGTAACTCTCATAGTGGCAGTTGTACTAGTTAAATTTATGTTACTACTCTCACGAGTAAACAGGAGAACGGACGGTGATTCGAACCGTGGTCCATGCACGTTGCAAGCCAACACTTTAACCACTCAGCCACGGAGCTTACAATGTGTAGATATGTAAAACCAGCATCTTTCTTTGACATGTATGCATCAGCGGCACCACCTGTGACTCCACTGTCTCATCCTTCCATGCTATATGCGAGGACCACGGTTCGAGTCACCCTCCATTCTTCTGTTTATTCAGTGACAATCCTTTACTACAACTAACTGTAAGTTTATAGCCTTCTTATTCCATTTTTAAATGTCTGAACACGTTTTCAAATGAATGATGGTCACCTTCTCTTAAGTGTGGGTAGTGATGGTGATGGAAAGTGGGGAGAGAGCCTTCTGCTATACTATCCTTGATTCAACTATTTTGACAGACGCAGAGATGAGCGAACTGCTGCCAGTCCTCACCAGATAGACCTAATGTGTTCCCCTGTGCTTCTGTATGATATATATTACATGTGTATTATATATATATATATATATATATATATAATATATATATATATATATATATATATATATATATATATATATATATATATATATATATATATATATATATATATATATATATATATAATATATATGTGTGTGTGTGTGTGTGTGTGTGTGTGTGTGTGTGTGGTGTGTGTGTGTGTGTGTGTGTGTGTGTGTGTGTGTGTGTGTGTGTGTGTGTGTCTGTGTTGTGCTGAGTAGGCAAAATTGGTCAATTAGCAATTACTCATTTAAAATTAAGTCCTTTCTAAAATTATCTCTTATACGTTTGAAGATATATTTTTTTTCATTTATGTTAATGTAAAAATTAATCATTTTGTACCAGAAGCACCTTAGAAAACTTACCTAACCTTATTACAGCAAGCGCAATTTAATTTAGCTTAATCCAACTAAATATATTTTAGATAAGTTTACAATAATTTAATAATGAACAAACACAATGAAATATATATTTTTTCGTTAAGTTCAGAATTATTTATGCGAAATTATTGCATACACAAATTATCAATAGCGTTGCTATATGTGTGTGTATATATATATATATATATATATATATATATATATATATATATATATATATATATATATATATATATATATATATATATATATATATATATATATATATATATATATATATATATATATATATATATATATGCACAACAACCACTGTGAAAGAATAGTGAAATTCCAAGCGCTT
>NC_069436.1:7872834-7880334 GCF_026875155.1 Cherax quadricarinatus
CAACAGTACTTCCTTCAGCAGTACTTCCTTCAACAGGACTTCCTTCAACAGTACTTCCTTCAACAGTACTTCCTTCAACAGTACTTCCTTCAACAGTACTTCGTTGAATAGTACTTCCCTCAACAGTACTTCCTTCATCAGTACTTCCTTCAACAGTACTTCCTTCAACAGTACTTCCTTCAACAGTACTTCGTTGAACAGTACTTCCCTCAACAGTACTTCCTTCAACAGTACTTCCTTCAACAGTACTTCCTTCAACAGTACTTCGTTGAACAGTACTTCCCTCAACAGTACTTCCCTCAACAGTACTTCCCTCAACAGTACTTCCTTCATCAGTACTTCCTTCAACAGTACTTCCTTCAACAGTACTTCCTTCAACAGTACTTCGTTGAACAGTACTTCCCTCAACAGTACTTCCCTCAACAGTACTTCCTTCAACAGTACTTCCTTCAACAGTACTTCCTTCAACAGTACTTCCTTCAACAGTACTTCCTTCAACAGTACTTCCTTCAACAGTACTTCCTTCAACAATACTTCCTTCAACAGTACTTCCTTCAACAGTACTTCCTTCAACAGTACTTCCTTCAACAGTACTTCCTTCAACAGTACTTCCTTCAACAGTACTTCCTTCAACAGTACTTCCTTCAACAGTACTTCCTTCAACAGTACTTCCTTCAACAATACTAACCACAAATTATTGAACTAACAAAATATGAACCAAAACACTTGTGAAGGGTAAAAATATTTTACTGAGCACATGTTTCCTCAATAAAGTATCTAATACTATCCATGTTTTCTAATTCACCTGATTCCTCTGTGTTTATTTCACCTCAGAGTAAACACTTTTGTTTGTGCGTCTGTGTTTACGTCAGGTTCCAAAGTGTGTTAGAGTGTTTTTGGATTTTGGTCGTCTGGAAACACTCTTGTTTGTGCGTCTGTGTTTACGTCAGGTTCCAAAGTGTGTTAGAGTGTTTATGGATTTTGGGCGTCTGGAAACACTCTTGTTTGTGCGTCTGTGTTTACGTCAGGTTCCAAAGTGTGTTAGAGTGTTTTTGGATTTTGGGCGTCTTGAACGGATTAATTGGATTTACGTTATTTCTTATGGGAAATGTTAACGAAAAATACATTTTTATAAAGAATAACTAAGTTTTACATACAAACTAGGGCGTACGATAACCGAGGTTCCACTGTATGTCGAAGAATCGTTAGGTGGAAGTAAATCCAAGTGACAGCTTGTTCTAGAGAGTGTTAGGAGTGTTTCTAGGAAAGTTAGAATTATTGCCAAGGAAAGTCAGTTCTATGGATTGTTAAGAGTCTCTCGCAGGAGCGTTAGATAGAAATAATACTAAGGAAAGTTAGTGCTAGATAGTGTTAGAAGTATTTCAAAGGAGAGTTAGAAGTAATACCAAGGAGAGTTAGTGCTAGACAGTCTTAGGAGTATTTCAGAAGAGTGTTAGAATAAAGAAATTTCAGAAAAGTGTCGACTCACGTCCGCTTTTCAAGAATATCTGGCGTCTTAGCTTATAAGTCGACAATTGTTTTACCAGACAGGGCGAGTGTATGTTCCATATTGCAGTAACTCCGCCGAAAATCACTCCCATCACCGAATTAACACATTTCACCGGTGTTAAATAATGTTAAAGGTTGTCTGACCCAATAAAGGAGTGAGATGATGTATATTATTAACAAGGTTCATAAACTCAACATAAATAGTAATTTATTATTAAATATCTCATTGATTTTTTTTAATATACGAAACAATAAAGTAAAAACAGGTACTAAAATGTTATTTAATTACATATTTCGGCCATCTGGAGCATTTTGAAGCATTTTCTGACCTACTTCATATTTCTTGCTAAAATACGTGAACCATCAGACTTTTAATGGAAGAATTAACTGGGTCTTGAGCCTACATGGACCACGGTTCGAATCCTCCGTTTTTTCTTGCTTATTAATATGTCTTCTATGATACAACACCAAAAAAAAAAATGTATATATTGATGCATTAGAGATAATTATCGAAAATATCTTTCAGTTTTTCCTGACTATCTCTACCTGGACACAGAAATGAAAGAGAAGACACAGGTAAATAATTAATATATCAACGTTTCGCTCGATGTAGAGCTTTATCTAATCAAAGATAAAGTTAACGAAGCTCTATATGCAGCTAGTTATACACTTGTTGTTTTCTTATCCTAGTTATATATAAATATATATACTGCATATACGTATATATATATATATATATAATATATATAATTATATATATATAAATATATAAATATATATAATATATATATATAAAGGAGGGGTTTGGGATATTGGCAGTTTGGAGGGATATGTTGTGTATCTCTATACGTATATGCTTCTAAACTGTTATATTCTGAGCACCTCTGCAAAAGCAGTGATAATGTGTGAGTGTGGTGAAAGTGTTGAATGATGATGAAAGTATTTTCTTTTTGGGGATTTTCTTTCTTTTTTTGGGTCACCCTGCCTCGGTGGGAGACGACCGACTTGTTGAAAAAAAAAAAAAAAAATAATATATATATATATATATATATATATATATATATATATATATATATATATATATATATATATAACTAGGGTGGGATATTAAACCAAATTATTTTGTTTTTTTTATTAAGCTAATTTTGAAGTTATTATTTTTGTTGTTTTTGTTGTTGTTATTATCATTATTATTAATACTAATAATATTATTATTACTGCTGTAATTATTAACATTATTATTTTTAATTATATTATTATTATTGTTATTATTATTATTATTATTATTATTGTTATTATTATTATTATTATTATTATTATTATTATTATTATTATTATTATTATTATTATTATTATTATTATTATATTATTATTATTATTATTATTATTTTCATGAGACGGAACCTAAAAAATAGAAGTTATTAATAATAATAATAATAATAATAATAATAATAATAATAATAATAATAATAATAATAATAATAATAATAATAATAATAATAATAATAACAATAAAAGTAACAATAATAATAATGAAAATAATAATATTAATAATATTTCTTTCATTCAATCCATGACGTCATCACAAAGAAAAAAATAACGTTCATTATTTATTGTTTTTGTTAAATGTGTTTGTTTATTACGTCAATTATTGCCTTAGTTTATTGCGTTAATATATTTGTTTGTTATTAAATCCAGATGAAGAACAGCTGAGATGCTGTTCTTGTTTTTATATGTGTTATTCATCTTTGTTATATACACATAGATCGCTGGAGAGAACGTAAGTGTTCTCTCGTTGACAAGTGAAAAAGACTTTAGCATGGTTGACTCTGTTGCAAAAATGTTTAACTCGTATTTTTGTTGCTTGATGAGATGTTAAAAACAGTGGTGATGGTGATGTTAAAAACAGTGGTGATGGTGATGTTAAAAATAGTGGTGATGGTGATGTTACAAACAGTGGTGATGGTGATGTTACAAACAGTGGTGATGGTGATGTTACAAACAGTGGTGATGGTGATGTTAAAAGCAGTGGTGATGGTGATGTTAAAAACAGTGGTGATGGTGATGTTAAAAATAGTGGTGATGGTGATGTTACAAACAGTGGTGATGGTGATGTTAAAAACAGTGGTGATGGTGATGTTAAAAGCAGTGGTGATGGTGATGTTGAAAGCAGTGGTGATGGTGATGTTAAAAACAGTGGTGATGGAGATGCTAAAAACAGTGGTGATGGTGATGTTAAAAACAGTGGTGATGGTGATGCTAAAAACAATGGTGATGGAAATATTGAAAACAGTGGTGACTTCAGGTAAGGTTTGTCAGGAAAGAGGACAAGCGTTTCTTGACGCGGGTCTTAGTTATATCATGACCCACAGCTGGAGCTTTTCGTCATCCGTCCGAGGACTTCCGCTGGCTTAAGTCTCCACCTCTAAAAATCATGGTTATGATTATAACCATTTGGTGGTGATTGTGGCGAGGTAGATAGGAAGGGATAAGAGGTACCGAAGCAGGTTTACTGGCCTTTGGTATGAACCTTGGTAATAGATACCCACATATTGCTTTAGAAAGACACGTGAGCATCACTAAAACATGTTAGAAAACTCCTTTTGAACCTCCGTATGTTAGAAGTGATCAGGGTCCCAGGACCGAAACGTTTTCCGATAAATACATTCTAGTGTTTGCTTATGTGTCTTTCTAAACCAACTGGCCCTTTGCTATCCATGGTCTTTCTCGGGATACAGCAGGATACTGCAGGATACTGCAGGATACTGCCGACAGTTCTCAAGGCAAGACACAGACGGAAAGTAAAAATAAGCATTTACCGCGACAACATTTCGCTCCGTGTAGGGTGAAACACCGTGTCTTTTTCCTTTCGTTCGGGACGTACTCACGGCCGCCTGTTTCCCCTCACCAACTTGGCTAACCTATTTCCAGAGACTGTTAAAGCATTTCATTCCATTACGTGGGATTTTAAATTCACTCATTAACACCTCTACTCTCACATTAGGAACTTCTTTCATTATTTCTCAAAGTAAATTTATCTAGCCTGAACTCATTGTTGCCGTATGAATTAGATAAAATATTTTGAGTACTTTATATATATCCTCCCTTATTTATATCCCCATTTATTCCTTTTTTCCATTTGTTTATGTTATTTTCTTTTCATAATCTGATGTTTCTCCTGCAAATGTTTCTAATGATATTTATTATGATTAGACTCAGACGCTAATACCATTGGTTATTGTGTATCCTAAATCCATCCTCTGGGCGGTAGTGGCTAGTTTATTGTGCATTCCATATTCTACCTGTGGACGGTAGTGGCTAGTTTATTGTGCATTCCATATTCTACCTGTGGACGGTAGTGGCTAGTTTATTGCGCATTCCATATTCTACCTCTGGACCGTAGTGGCTAGTTTATTGTGCATTCCATATTCTACCTGTGGACGGTAGTGGCTAGTTTATTGTGCATTCTATATTCTTCCTGTGGATGGTAGTGGCTAGTTTATTGTGCATTCCATATTCTTCCTGTGGATGGTAGTGGCTAGTTTATTGTGCATTCCATATTCTACCTGTGGACGGTAGTGGCTAGTTTATTGTGCATTCCATATTCTTCCTGTGGACGGTAGTGGCTAGTTTATTGTGCATTCCATATTCTACCTGTGGACGGTAGTGGCTAGTTTATTGTGCATTCCATATTCTTACCTGTGGACGGTAGTGGCTAGTTTATTGTGCATTCCATATTCTTCCTGTGGATGGTAGTGGCTAGTTTATTGTTCACCTCATAACCATCCTGTGAGCGGTAGTGGCTAAGTTACACCGCGTAGCTATTTTTTGATGATAGTGGCTAGTGTATTGTGTACACTATAACCATCCTGTGGATGGTAGTGGCTAGTTTATTGTTCACCTCATATTTGATTCATTTATATGTGAATATATATTTCACTTATGTTTTATCTTTCACATGTAATTTTTGGATACTGCGAAGATTTTGGTATTTATCTCATATTCTCATCCTCTTCGTCGGGCACATTCATGATGGAATGTCTCTAGATTGGTATGCGCAATTTGCATTGGTGCGACACTATGACCTGAAGAGGGTCCCAGAGGTCGAATATACAGTACATTAATCTAAGTTTTGTTTCCATGTGGTTATTGACGAGTATTGCAAGTGTTTTGTCACTTTAGTTCTTCACTGATTAGGACGTTTATCTAGGTAACGCTTCGCCCAACGTCAGTTCCACCGTCTGAATTAACGTTAGTTTGTCTTCGTTTGTGTATATACAAAAGTGAAAGAAAAAATGTAATGTAAAGAGAAATTTCTCAGATATTTTTCTGTATTATAACTGTGTCAAAAACAGCGGTGACGAGCGGCCATACAATAGACCAATTTTTGAGAACTTCAGTTTAAAGCAAACTTTCAGAAATCTTCTCGAAAATCAAAACGAAAATTAAAAAAAAATCATGATATGAATTGTTTTCATTGTGTTATAAAGAAAAAAAACTTCGACCACCAGATATGAAAAAAAAGACGCAGGATTCATGAAATCAAGAAGCATAGAGAAAATAAGGTGCAAATACCATAACCAGGACTTTTTAAGCTGAAAATTATCACGCATAAATTTGTCTTAGTCATGAATCACCTCCAAGGTTTATTATGGGAGTTACTGACGGTGTTATTCCTCTGTGTAACATTAAATACGATGTATGTCACTGATATAACGAGGTGTAATTCACTGAGGTGTAGTGGCGGCTCGGGTGAGCAGTAAAGCATTAAGTAAAGTGAAACTCTTGCGAGTGTGCAAAATCGTGTCCCAAAATAATAAAGGAAACATTACGGAAGCAATAAAATACTAAACACTACTAAACGTTTTCCATATCGCTGGAATGAAATCATGGAAGGTATACAACGAGTCAGTCTTCCAGTATTTCAACAGAGAAAATGGTATAAACACTAGTTTTTATCCCCACAGGAGTTTGAAAAAGGAAACCATGAAATGTTTTCATGATCTGGAAATCCGTCATGACGACACAATCCTTTTTCCCCTTTATCGTAAAATAGTAAAAGTGGCACAGTAGTTTCTTTATATAACAGTAGCAGTGTGAACAATTAATCAAGAAGTGGTAATTGTAGCCTTGTCACCCGTGGATGTCTCTTCTAAAGTCATCACTGAGACTAAGTGCCAGTCACAAACCTAATACAACTAACGATTAAGATTATCATTGAGATCGAGACACCTGTCGACGGCGAACACAAAACAGGGAATAAAGTTGCACTGGAAAAGAACAAGGAAATAATCAAGAGGTAGAGGGCAGAGGCTTCTCCCTCTCTTGTGAACATTGTGTGTAACACAGGTGAGAGGAACCTACCAGGGACTTTCGGTCCATCTTGGGCCAGAAGAGGTCAAAACAAGTGGCTGCAGTAATCACTGTCCCTCAGGGAGCTGCCGTCTCACACGGTATATACTAGTTCCTCACTTAAGAGCTCCACATATCTGGTTTCACCTTGGCCAAAAGACAAACTCTTGAAAATCACCACGAACTTTTCACTATCACACAGCGCCACGTTCTTCACTACACTTTGTATAAACATCCTCGAAGTATTCTCCAAATTCGGCAAAAATCACCAATTAATTTTCCCGTAGATGTAAAACCAGGTTATAAAAAATTGTTGCAAGGCACTGTCTAAGTGTTGCAGGAGGAAGTTAAGACTGGGGTTAGTGTCTAAGAAAACATCACAGGGTCACCGTCTGTCGGCGTGGGGCCGGCACCACGGTAGGCAGAGCCTCATCACCGCCACCAGCACACCGGCGATCACCAGCACAAGGCGAGTGTAACACTGAGGAGGGGTAGCAGCACCTGCAGCCTGCACACGCAACAACTGCTGAGCCCCACCATGGTTGACGCCGCCCTCGCACAACGCCCCGCCGGCGGCTACTCGTTCAGTACACTCTCGCTGCTTCCCACACACACGCACCCTCGCGCGACACCATACTA
>NC_069436.1:7885334-7900334 GCF_026875155.1 Cherax quadricarinatus
GAGGGACTGAACACCTTCTATCAAGATTGAGGGACTGAACACCTTCTATCAAGATTGAGAGACTGAGCACCTTCTATCAAGATTGAGAGACTGAACACCTTCTATCAAGGTTGAGGGACTGAACACCTTCTATCAAGGTTGAGGGACTGAACACCTTCTATCAAGATTGAGAGACTGAGCACCTTCTATCAAGGTTGAGGGACTGAACACCTTCTATCAAGATTGAGGGACTAAACACCTTCTATCAACATTGAGGGACTGAACACCTTCTATCAAGACTGAGAGACTGAGCACCTTCTATCAATGTTGAGGGACTGAACACCTTCTATCAATGTTGAGGGACTGAACACCTTCTATCAAGATTGAGGGACTGAACACCTTCTATCAAGGTTGAGGGACTGAACACCTTCTATCAAGGTTGAGGGACTGAACACCTTCTATCAAGAGTGAGAGACTGAACACCTTCTATCAATGTTGAGGGACTGAACACCTTCTATCAAGATTGAGGGGCTGAACACCTTTTATCAAGGCTGAGGGACTGAACACCTTCTATCAAGGTTGAGGGACTGTGAACACCTTCTATCAAGATTGAGAGACTGAACACCTTCTATCAATGTTGAGGGACTGAACACCTTCTATCAAGATTGAGGGACTGAACACCTTCTATCAAGGCTGAGGGACTGAACACCTTCTATCAAGGTTGAGGGACTGAACACCTTCTATCAAGATTGAGAGTCTGAACACCTTCTATCAATGTTGAGGGACTGAACACCTTCTATCAAGATTGAGGGACTGAACACCTTCTATCAAGGCTGAGGGACTGAACACCTTCTATCAAGACTGAGGGACTGAACACCTTCTATCAAGACTGAGAGTCTGAACACCTTCTATCAAGACTGAGGGACTGAACACCTTCTATCAAGATTGAGGGGCTGAACACCTTCTATCAAGGCTGAGGGACTGAACACCTTCTATCAAGGTTGAGGGACTGTGAACACCTTCTATCAAGATTGAGAGACTGAACACCTTCTATCAATGTTGAGGGACTGAACACCTTCTATCAAGATTGAGGGACTGAACACCTTCTATCAAGGCTGAGGGACTGAACACCTTCTATCAAGGTTGAGGGACTGAACACCTTCTATCAAGATTGAGAGTCTGAACACCTTCTATCAATGTTGAGGGACTGAACACCTTCTATCAAGACTGAGGGACTGAACACCTTCTATCAAGACTGAGAGTCTGAACACCTTCTATCAAGACTGAGGGACTGAACACCTTCTATCAATATTGAGGGACTGAACACCTTCTATCAAGATTGAGAGGGCTGAACATCTTCTATCAAGGCTGAGGGGTGAACACCTTCTATCAAGACTGAGGGACTGAACACCTTCTATCAAGACTGAGAGTCTGAACACCTTCTATCAAGACTGAGGGACTGAACACCTTCTATCAAGACTCAGGGACTGAACACCTTCTATCAAGACTGGGGAGGACTGAAAAACCCTTTTATCAGGACTTTAGAGGACTGAACACCTTCTATCAAGATGAGGGTCTGAACACCTACAAGACTGAGGGGCTGAAACCTTCTATCAAGAAATCAGGGACTGAAACACCTTCTATCAAGACTGAGAGATGACACCTTCTATCAGGAATGAGAGACTGAACACCTTCTATCAAAAATGGGGTTCTGAACACCTATCAAGACTGAGGGGCTGAACACCTTCTATCAAGACTCAGGGACTGAACACCTTCTATCAAGACTGAGAGACTGAACACCTTCTATCAGGACTGAGAGACTGAACACCTTCTATCAAGACTGAGGGTCTGAACACCTATCAAGACTGAGGAACTGAACACCTTCTATCAAGATTGAGGGACTGAACACCTTCTATCAAGACTGAGGGACTGAATACCTTCTATTTAAGGGCTGAGAGACTGAACACCTTCTATTTAAGACTGAGGGGACTGAACACCTTCTATCAAGACTGAGGGACTGAACACTTTCTATCAAGTCTGAGGGTTTGAACACCTATCAAGACTGAGGGGCTGAACACCTTCTATCAAGATGAGGGACTGAACACCCCTTTTATCAAGACGGGGGGACTGAACACTTCTATCAAGACTGAGGGGACTTGAACCTTCTATCAAGACTGAGAGATTGAACACCTTCTATCAAGACTGAGGGACTGAAAACCTTCTATCAAGACTGAGGGACTGAAAACCTTCTATCAAGACTGAGGGACTGAAAACCTTCTATCAAGACTGAGGGTCTGAACACCTACTATCAAGACTGAGAGACTGAACACCTTCTATCAAGACTGAGGGACTGAACACATTCTATCAAGACTGAGGGACTGAAAACCTTCTATCAAGACTGAGGGACTGAAAACCTTCTATCAAGACTGAGGGACTGAACACCTTCTATCAAGACTGAGGGACTGAACACCTTCTATCAAGACTGAGGGACTGAAAACCTTCTATCAAGACTGAGAGACTGAACACTTTCTATCAAGACTGAGGGACTGAAAACCTTCTATCAAGACTGAGAGACTGAACACTTTCTATCAAGACTGAGGGACTGAAAACCTTCTATCAAGACTGAGGGACTGAACACCTTCTATCAAGACTGAGGGACTGAACACATCAAAATTACCTCTCTACCTCTATCACCACCTTCAGTGTTTATTCTCTATATTTGACTGAAAAAAACTCTGGATAGCTAAACGTCTTCATCAAGAAAGATACGCAGGTGTTACACGTGTATTTCACTCATCATCTAGTCAGTATTGTATACAAATCTGCAGGAGCCACGTCTCGTGGTTTAATAATACTCGTTCCATGTATGTGTTCATCTGTGGCTTAATATATCATTTAATATCATTGATGACAACTGTATCAACTTGTCGTTCTTTGAACCATTTATCAACCATATCATTTATTTTCAGGTCATTTATTTTTCACGTAATTAGCTGTTTTGTATTGGTTTGTATATTTCAGACATTCATCTATGGTCACGTATTGCAGTTTGAAAGTTCACAAATTTTTAACCTCGGGGATAGATTCTGAGTCTAAGTATTGAGGAATGGTCACGGCCTGGGGCTCGGGGGCGTCGACAGTCGAAATCATCTCCAGGTATACTCCAGGTATCATATGCAGAGTCTTACCATCCATAGGATGGATATGAGGTGCACAATAAACTAGCCACTACCATCCACAGGATGGATATAAGGTGCACAATAAACTAGCCACTACCATCCACAGGATGGATATGAGGTACACAATAAACTAGCCACTACCATCCACAGGATGGATATAAGGTGCACAATAAACTAGCCACTACCATCCACAGGATGGATATGAGGTACACAATAAACTAGCCACTACCATCCACAGGATGGATATGAGGTACACAATAAACTAGCCACTACCTTCCACAGGATGGATATGAAGTGCATAAAAGTGTGCCACAAGCAGTGCCAGGGTGCCACAGTGTGATTCTGCAAATGGTCGTCGTAAGCTCCTCTCTCCTATGTGCTTGTTATTTGTGTAAAGCATTCCCATCATCACACAATCCCAACAACATGGTTCGATCCCGGGTATGGGTGGATACATTGGGACGTGTTTCCTTAAGACACCTGCTGTCCATGTTCACCTAGCAGTAAGTAGGTACCTGGGTGTTAGGGGACTGGTGTGGGTTGCATCATGGGAACAAAATTAACCCAAGTTACTGGAAATGCTCTGCATAACCAGGGACTTTCTATATAGTATGTCACTGATGTCAGCTATGGTCTGTATAAGTTATACCAAGTATTTGATGAAATAAAGAGTATTATTATTATTATTATTATTATTATTATTATTATTATTATTATTATTGTTATTATTATTATTGCTGCTGTTGCTGCTGTTGTTATTATTTATATTTTTATTGTTATTATTAATATTATTATTATTAATATTATTATTATGTGAACACAGACCGGGAAAAGATAATCGCTTCTAAAAATATATATACTTGACATAGACTTTTATGATTTTTTTTCAATGAAGAACTAGATATAGCGATGTTGTACATCCTGTGGGGGAAGTAGAGAGGGGGGGAGGGGAAGTAGAGAGGGAGAGAGGGAAAGAGTAGAGGGAGGGAGGGAAGTAGAGAGGGAGGGAGGGAATTTAGAGAGGGAGGGAGGAAGTAGAGAGGGAGAGAGGGAAAGTAGAGAGGGAGGGAGGGAAGTAGAGAGGGAGGGAGGGAAGTAGAGAGGAGGGAGGGAAGTAAGGAGGAGAGGAGGGAAGTAGAGAGGGAGAGAGGGAAGTAGAGGGGAGGGAGGGAAGTGAGAGGGAGGGAGGGAAGTAGAGAGGGAGGGGGAAGTAGAGAGGGAGGGAGGAAGTAGAGAGGGAGAGAGGGAAGTAGAGAGGGAGAGAGGAAGTAGAGAGGGAGGGAGGGAAGTAGAGAGGGAGGGAGGAAGTAGAGAGGAGGAGGAATAGAGAGGGAGAGAGGGAAAGTAGGAGAGGGAGAGAGAGGGGGGGGAAGTATAAGGGATGGGGGATGGAGGGGGGGAAGTAGAGGGGGAGGGAGGGAAGTAGAGGGGGGAGGGGGGGAATTTAGAGGGGGGAGGGGGGAGTGAGGGGGGAGAGGGGAAGTAGGGGGAGGGAGGGAAGTAGGAGGGGGGGGGGGAAAGGGAGGGGGGGAAATAGAGAGGGGAAAAAAGGGAAAAATAAAAAGGGGGGAAAAGGGAAGGGAAAGGGGGGGGAAAAAGGGGGGGAAGGGGGGAAAGGGAGGGAATAAAGGGGGGGGGGGAAAAGGAAAAAAAAAAGGGAGGGGGGGAAAAGGGGGGGGGAAAGGAAAGGGGGAAAGGGGGGAATAAAAGGGGGAAAAGGGAGGGGGGAAAAAGGGGGGATGGGGGGGGGGGAAAGGAAGTAGGGGGAAAGGGAAAAAAAGGGGGGGAAAGGGGGGAATGAGAGGGGGAGGGGAATAGAGAGGGAAAAAGGGGAAAAAAGGGGGGAAAAATAAAAAAAATGAAAAAAAGGGGGGGAAAATAAAAAAAGGGGAAAAGTAGGAGCGGGAGAGGGAATTTGGGAGGGGAGGAGGAAGTAGAGAGGGAGGGAGGGAAGTAGGAGGGAGGGAGGGAAGTAGAGAGGGAGGGAGGGAAGTAGAGAGGGAGGGGGGAAGTAGAGGGGGGAGGGGGAAAGGAGGGAGAGAAGTAGAGAGGGAGAGAGGGAATTTAGAGAGGGAGAGAGGGAAGTAGAGAGGAGGGGAGGGAAGTAGAGAGGGAGAGAGGGAAAGTAGAAGAGGGAGAGAGGGAAGTAGAGAGGGAGAGAGGGAAGTAGAGAGGGAGAGAGAGGGAAGTAGAGAGGGAAGAGAGGGAAGTAGAGAGGGAGAGGGGGAAGTAGAGAGGGAGGGGGGAAAGTAGAGAGGGAGGGAGGGAAGTAGAGAGGGAGAGAGGGAAAGTAGAGAGGGAGAGAGGGGAAGTAGAGAGGGAGAGAGGGAAGTAGGGGAGGGGGGAGGGAAGTAGAGAGGGAGAGAGGGAAGTAGAGAGGGAGAGAGGGAAGTAGAGAGGGAGAGAGGGAAGTAGAGAGGGGGGGAAAGGGAAGTAGAGAGGGGAGAGGGGGAAGTAGAGGGGGGAGAGAGGGAAGTAGAGAGGGAGGGAGGGAAGTAGAGAGGGAGAGAGGGAAGTAGAGAGGGGGAGGGAAGTAGAGAGGGAGAGAGGGAAGTAGGAGGGAGGAGGGAAGTAGAGAGGGAGGGGGGGAAAGTAGAGAGGGAGAGAGGGAAGTAGAGAGGGAGAGAGGGAAGTAGAGAGGGAGAGAGGGAAGTAGAGAGGGAGAGAGGGAAGTAGAGAGGGAGGGAGGGAAGTAGAGAGGGAGGGAGGGAAGTAGAGGGGAGGGAGGGAAGTAGAGAGGGAGAGGGGAAGTAGAGAGGGAGGAGGGAAGTAGAGAGGGAGAGAGGGAAGTAGAGAGGAGAGAGGGAAGTAGAGAGGGAGAGAGGGGAAGTAGAGAGGGAGAGAGGGAAGTAGAGAGGGAGGGAGGGAAGTAGAGAGGGAGGGAGGGAAGTAGAGAGGGAGGGAGGGAAGTAGAGAGGGAGAGAGGGAAGTAGAGAGGGAGAGGGGGAAAGTAGAGAGGGAGGGGAGGGAAGTAGAGAGGGAGAGGGGGGAAGTAGGAGGGAGGGAGGGAAGTAGAGAGGGAGAGAGGGAAGTGAGAGGGAGGGGGGGGAAGTAGAGAGGGAGGGAGGGAAGTAGAGAGGGAGAGAGGGAAGTAGAGAGGGAGAGAGGGAAGTAGAGAGGGAGGGAGGGAAGTAGAGAGGGAGAGAGGGAAGTAGAGAGGGAGAGAGGGAAGTAGAGAGGGAGGGAGGGAAGTAGGAGGGAGAGAGGGAAGTAGAGAGGGAGAGAGGGAAGTAGGGGGGGAGAGGGGGGAAGTGAGAGGGAGGAGGGAAGTAGGAGGGAGGGGGGGAAGTAGAAGGGAGAGAGGGAAGTAGAGGGGAGAGAGGGAAGTAGGAGGGGAGAGGGAAGTAAGAGGGAGAGAGGGAAGTAGAGAGGGAGAGAGGGAAGTAGAGAGGGGGGGGGGAGTAGAGGGGAGAGAGGGGAAGTAGAGGGGGAGAGGGGAAGTGGAGGGAGAGGGGGAGTAGAGAGGGGAGAGGGAAGTAGAGAGGGAGGGGGGGGAAAGTAGAGAGGGAGAGGGGAAGTAGAGGGGGAGGGAGGGAAGGAGGGGGGAGGGGGGAAAATGAGAGGGAGGGGGGAAAGTAGGGGGGAGGGGGAAAAGGGGAAAGAGAGGGGGGGGGAAAGTAGAGAGGGAGAGAGGGAAGTAGAGGGGGGAGAGAGGGAAGTAGAAGGGAGAGAGGGAATAGAGAGGGAGGGGGGGAAGTGAGAGGGAGAGAGGGAAGTAGAGAGGGAGAGAGGGAAGTAGAGAAGGGAGAGGGGAAGTAGAAGGGAGGGGGGAGGGAAATAGAGAGGAGTAAAGATACATGTAATATAACCCCATCTGGATTGAAAACATAATTCAGCTGAATACTGCCCAAAAATATTTTTTTTCAGGGATTTGTGTTTGGGTCTATTTTTTTTCTTGTTTAAATTTTCTCTCTCTCTCTCTCTCTCTCTCTCCTCTCTCTCTCTCTCTTCTCTCTTCTCTCTCTTTTCCTCTCTCTCTCTCTCTCTCTCCATTATTCTCTTCATTCCTCCATCCTTCTTTTCCCCTACTCCCTTTTCCCCTTTCCCTCGTTCTAATCCTGTATCCCTCCTTTCCCTCCCCCCTCCTTCCCTTCCCCTTTCCCTTCCGTTCCACCCTACCCTCCCTTTCCTTTACCCTCCCTCCCCCCCTCCCCCTCCCCCCCTCCCCCCCTCCCCCCCCCTCTCTCTCTCGTTCTCTCCCCCTTTCCATCTTATAATCAAAAGGGTAGGCTAAATTAAGACAAAAAAAATTTATTTAGGACTTTAAAGGGGCGCAGCTACCACTTTGGGGGGGAGGGCAGCAGTACACTTGAGTGGGGGAGCGCAGCTACTTAGTGGGAGGAGCAGCAGCTACCATTTAGTGGGAGGAGCAGCGCTACCCTGGAGTGGGGGCCAGCGCTACCCCTGGGTGGGAGGAGCAGCAGTCCATGGGTGGGGGGGCAGCACTAAAATGGGTGGGAGCAGCAGCAGCACCCTTTGGGGGGAGGGCAGCAGCTCCCTTTAGTGGGAGGGAGCAGCTACCCGGAGTGGAAGCACAGAGCTACCCTTTGGGGTGGGAGGAGCAGCAGACCCCTTGAGTGGGAGGAGCAGCAGCTACCTTTTTGAGTGGGAAAGAGCAGCGTACCACTTTGGTGGGGGGAAGGGAGTACAATTTAGTGGGAGGAGCGCGTACCTCTTTAGTGGGGGAAAAAAGGGGCAGTACCATTGGTGGGGGATCAGCAGTACCCAATTGAGTGGGAGGAGCAGCAGCACCTCTTGAGTGGGAGGAGCAGCAGCTACCACTGGGTGGGAGGAGCAGAGTACCAATTTGGGGGGGGAATCAGCGCTACCCCTTGAGTGGGGGAGCAGCAGTACCATGGATGGGGGGAGCAGAGTACCACTTTGGGGGGAGGAGCAGCAGCTACCCCTTGAGTGGGAGGAGCAGCAGTACTCTTGAGTGGGGAAAAAAGCAGCAGTCCTTTGAGTGGGAGGAGCAGCAGCTACCACTTGAGTGGGAGGAGCAGCAGCTACCACTGGAGTGGGAGGAGCAGCAGCTACCACTGGAGTGGGAGGAGCAGCAGCTACCACTTGAGTGGGAGGAGCAGCAGCTACCTCTTGAGTGGGAAGAGCAGCAGCTACCACTTGAGTGGGGGATCAGCAGCTACCAATTGAGTGGGGAATCAGCAGCTACCACTTGAGTGGGAGGAGCAGCAGCTACCTCTTGAGTGGGAGGAGCAGCAGCTACCACTGGAGTGGGAGGAGCAGCAGCTACCAATTGAGTGGGGGAATCAGCAGCTACCACTTGAGTGGGAGGAGCAGCAGCTACCACTGGAGTGGGAGGAGCAGCAGCTACCACTTGAGTGGGAGGAGCAGCAGCTACCACTTGAGTGGGAGGAGCAGCAGCTACCTCTTGAGTGGGAAGAGCAGCAGCTACCTCTTGAGTGGGAGGAGCAGCAGCTACCACTTGAGTGGGGAATCAGCAGCTTCCAATTGAGTGGGGGAATCAGCAGCTACCACTTGAGTGGGAGGAGCAGCAGTTACCACCTGAGTGGGGGAAGCAGCAACTACCACTTGAGTGGGAGGAGCAGCAGCTATCACTTGAGTTGGAGGAGCAGCAGCTACCACTTGAGTGGGTGGAACAGAAGCTACCACTTGAGTGGGAGGAGCAGCAGCTACCACTTGAGTGGGAGGAGCAGCAGCTACCTCTTGAGTGGGAGGAGCAGCAGCTACCACTTGAGTGGGGAATCTGCAGCTAGCACTTGAGTGGGAGGAGCAGCAGCTACCACTTGAGTGGGGGATCAGCAGCTACCACTTGAGTGGGAGGAGTAGCAGCTACCACTTGAGTCGGGGAATCAGCAGCTACCATTTGAGTGGGAGGTGCATCAGCTAACACTTGAGTGGGGGAAGCAACAACTACCACTTGAGTGGGAGGAGCAGCAGCTATCACTTGAGTTGGAGGAGCAGCAGCTACCACTTGAGTGGGTGGAGCAGCAGCTACCACTTGAGTGGGTGGAGCAGCAGCTACCACTTGAGTGGGTGGAGCAGCAGCTACCACTTGAGTGGGTGGAACAGCAGCTACCAATTGAGTGGGGGAATTATTATGTTCATATTAATGAGTAAGCTCTAAACACTTAGGGGGTCCCACAACTCCAGAGAAGTGGGAGGTAATCAGATTTAATCCAGGGAAGTGGAGAGTTGCTTCAGTTTCTTGGAACTAGAGACCTTCATAATGATGTACAGTTAAAAACAATATATTAGAGAGAAATTCAAATTTTCACCAGTGTGTGTGTGTGTGTGTGTGTGTTGTTGTGTGTGGTGTGTGTGTGTGTGGGTGTGTGTGTGTGGTGTGTGTGTGTGTGTGTGTGTGTGTGTTGTGTTGTGTGGTGTGTGTGTGTGTGGTGTGTGGTGTGTTGTTGTGTGTGTGTGTGTGTGTGTGTGTGTGTGTGTGTGTTGTGTGTGTGTGTGTGTGGTGTGTGTGTGTGTGTGTGTGTGTGTGTGTGTTGTGTGTGTGTGTGTGTGTGTGTGTGTGTGTGTGTGTGTGTGTGTGTGTGTGTGTGTGTGTGTGTGTGTGTGTGTGTTGTGTGTGTGTGTGTGTGTGTGTGTGTGTGTGTGTGTGTGTGTGTGTGTGTGTGTGTGTGTGTGTGTGTGTGTGTGTGTTGTGTGTGTGTGTGTGTGTGTGTGTATGTGTGTGTGTGTGTGTGTGTGTGTGTGTGTGTGTGTGTGTGTGTATGTGTGTGTGTGTGTTGTGTGTGTGTGTGTGTGTGTGTGTGTGTGTGTGTGTGTGTGTGTGTGTGTGTGTGTGTGTGTGTGTGTGTGTGTGTGTGTGTGTGTGTGTGTGTGTGTGTGTGTGTGTGTGTGTGTGTGTGTGTGTGTGTGTGTGTGTGTTGTGTGTGTGTGTGTGTGTGTGTGTGTTGTGTGTGTGTGTGTGTGTGTGTGTATGTGTGTATGTGTGTGTGTGTATGTGTGTGTGTGTGTGTGTGTGTATGTGTGTGTGTGTGTGTGTGTGTGTGTGTGTGTGTGTGTGTGTGTGTTGTGTGTGTGTGTGTGTGTATGTGTGTGTGCGTGTATGTGTGTGTGTGTGTGTGTGTGTGTGTGTGCGTGTATGTGTGTATGTTGTGTGTGCGTGTATATGTGTGTGTGTGTACTCACCTTGTTTTTACTCACCTAGTTGAGGTTGCAGGGGTCGAGTCCAAGCTCCTGGCCCCGCCTCTTCACTGGTCGCTACTAGGTCACTCTCCCTGAACCATGAGCTTTATCGTACCTCTGCTTAAAGCTATGTATGGATCCTGCCTCCACTACATCGCTTCCCAAACTATTCCACTTCCTGACTACTCTGTGGCTGAAGAAATACTTCCTAACATCCCTTTGATTCATCTGTGTCTTCAGCTTCCAACTGTGTCCCCGTGTTGCTGTGTCCAGTCTCTGGAACATCTGTCTTTGTCCACCTTGTCAATTCCTCTCAGTATTTTGTAAGTCGTTATCATGTCCCCCCTATCTCTCCTGTCCTCCAGTGTCGTCAGGTTGATTTCCCTTAACCTCTCCTCATAGGACATACCTCTTAACTCTGGGACCAGTCTTGTTGCAAACCTTTGCACTTTCTCTAGTTTCTTTACATGCTTGGCTAGGTGTGGGTTCCAAACTGGGCCTAACGTACACGGTGTACAGGGTCCTGAACGATTCCTTATTAAGATGTCGGAATGCTGTTCTGAGGTTTGCCAGGCGCCCATACGCTGCAGCAGTTATTTGGTTGATGTGCGCTTCAGGAGATGTGCCTGGTGTTATACTCACCTCAAGATCTTTTTCCTTGAGTGATGTTTGTAGTCTCGTGCCCCTAGACTGTACTCCGTCTGCGGTCTTCTTTGCCCTTCCCCAATCCTCATGACTTTGCACTTGGTAGGATTGAACTCCAGGAGCCAGTTGCTGGACCAGGTCTGCAGCCTATCCAGATCCCTTTGTAGTTCTGCCTGGTCTTCGATCGAATGAACTCTTCTCATCAACTTCACGTCATCTGCAAACAGTGACACCTCGGAGTTTATTCCTTCCGTCATGTCGTTCACAAATACCAGAAACAGCACTGGTCCTAGGACTGACCCCTGTGGGACCCCGCTGGTCACAGGTGCCCACTCTGACACCTCGCCTCGTACCATTACTCGCTGCTGTCTTCATGACAAGTATTCCCTGATCCATTGCAGTGCCTTCCCTGTTATTCCTGCTTGGTCCTCCAGTTTTTGCACTAATCTCTTGTGTGGTACTGTGTCAAACGCCTTCTTGCAGTCTAAGAAAATACAATCCACCCACCCCTCTCTCTCTTGTCTTACTGCTGTCACCATGTCATAGAACTCCAGTAGGTTTGTGACACAGGATTTCCCGTCTCTGAAACCATGTTGTCTGCTGGTGATGAGATCATTCCTTTCTAGGTGTTCCACCACTCTTCCCCTTACAATCTTTTCCATGATTTTGCATGGTATACATGTCAGTGACACTGGTCTGTAGTTTAGTGCTTCATGTCTGTCTCCTTTTTTAAAGATTGGTACCACATTTGCTGTCTTCCATGCATCAGGCAATCTCCCTGTTTCGATAGATGTATTGAATATTGTTGTTAGGGGTACACATAGCGCCTCTGCTCCCTCTCTCAGGACCCATGGAGAGATGTTATCTGGCCCCATTGCCTTTGAGGTATCTAGCTCACTCAGAAGCCTCTTCACTTCTTCCTCGGTTGTGTGCACTGTGTCCAGCACTTGGTGGTGTGCCCCACCTCTCCGTCTTTCTGGAGCCCCTTCTGTCTCCTCTGTGAACACTTCTTTGAATCTCTTGTTGAGTTCCTCACATACTTCACTGTCATTTCTTGTTGTCTCTCCTCCTTCCTTCCTTAGCCTGATTACCTGGTCCTTGACTGTTGTTTTCTTCCTGATGTGGCTGTACAACAGTTTCGGGTCAGATTTGGCTTTTGGTGCTATGTCGTTTTCATATTGACGTTGGGCGAGTCTATCCCTTCCATCATGTCATTCACATACACCAAAAATAGCACTGGTCCTAGGACCGACCCCTGTGGGACCCCGCTCGTCACAGGTGCCCACTATGATACTTCATCACATATGCTTGTGTGTGTGTGTGTGTGTGTGTGTGTGTGTGTGTGTGTGTGTGTGTGTGTGTGTGTGTGTGTGTGTGTGTCTGTGTGTGTGTGTGTGTGTGTGTGTGTATGTGTGTGTGTCTGTGTTCAAGCATTCATCTCCTTCCCACCTTACCCCCACCCTCTCTCTCTCCTTCCACCCTCCTTCCCTCCACCTCCCCTCCCTCCCACCCTCCTCCTTCCCTCCACCTCCCTCCCTCCCACCCTCCTCCTTCCCTCCACCTCCCCTCCCTCCCACCCTCCTCCTTCCCTCCACCTCCCCTCCCTCCCACCCTCCTCCTTCCATCCACCTCCCCTCCTCCCACCCTCCACCTTCCCTCCACCTCCCCTCCCTCCCTCCCTCCCTCCCTCCACACATGTAGCAGGATACAGCTCATTACACTACATTAAGACTAATGTATCACCTGTAATCTAAACAGTAAACAAGAATTATATACCACTATCCCTCAGAGGAGGGGGGGGGGATCTGATGCTGTTGAAGGGCTCTTGATCCGAGGAACTCGACCTGGTCTCACCTCCCTTGATCACATTTATTTACATTTCATTCCATAAGGAATTCATGACACATACTGGTTTAGCGCTTTCCTGTGAATATAACATGTACCACATTAATGAATATAATTTATTAAGAACACTCGATGGAAGTTAAGAGACGGGGTCAGGAGATATGACTCAACCCCCTGCAAACACATCTAGGAACATACAAACGACACATCTCTCAATCTGCTTAATAAACAGTAATATATATATATATATATATATATATATATTATATATATATATATATATATATATATATATATATATATATATATATTATTATAACAGATTGAGAGATGTGTCGTTTGTATACATATATAAACCAGCAGGATTTGAATCTAGGTCATCTGCTTTCTGCCAACCTAACATCTTAAACCACTCAGCTATAGATGCTAAAAGATATTAGGCAGCTTGTCAGCCTAATCTAAACCCAGGTTGCTATGCCGTTACATCAGAAGGAAAACAACAGTAAAGTACCAGGAAATCAAACTGAGAAAAAGAAAGGGAAGAAAAAGAGGAAATAGAGACACTAAGAGAGAGAGTACACCAGCGAGTGCTGGACACACTACTACCACATGCAACCATAAATAGGTGAGTACACACACACACACACACACACATACACACACGCACAAACACACACACACACATCCACACACACACATGCACACACACACACACACACCCACACACACACACACACACACACACACACACACACACACACACACACACACACACACACACACACACACACACACACACACACCCACACACACACACACACACACACACCACACACACACACACACACACACACACACACACACACACACACACACACACACACACACACACACACACACACACACAACTTCCCGTGTTCCGTCATATATATCACAAGCTTGGTAATGGTGGAGCGGGGCGCCGTGGTCCACCTAACTGATTCTGACGGGATTAACAATTACTGCGTCTACAAGGAAAGTAATGAACAACATAGTGGTACGGAAACACTTGTGTGTGTGTGTGTGTGTGTGTGTGTGTGTGTGTGTTATGTTTATTCTAATACTCGATATATATATATATATATATATATATATATATATATATATATATATATATATATATATATATTATATATATATATATATATATATATATATATATATATATAATATATATATATATATATATATATATATATATATATATATATATATATATATATATATATATAAACTAAATTTTAACATTCCCTCTTTGTTCTCACTGTTTTCCTTTGACGTCACTGTTTACCTTCGACGTCACTGTTTACCTCTGACGTTAGTGATTAGTATTGATTAAGCTATCAAGTGAACTGAAATGGCAAGCTTACCTATTACAAACCATCACTGCCAGCTTGTTTAATAGGGTCACTCTAGGATCTCCTGGCAAGGAAACCCAAGCTACCCAATTAACTGCTAGGGAAAGACCCAAAAGGGTCAATTAACCAGTAGAAAACCCCAAATTACCCACACACATCTCTAGTAAAAAAAAATAATTTCCTTACTTCTCCGGTAGGAAAACCAAGATTGCCCAATTACCTCGTTAAGGCTCGATCCTGCGTCTTGTAACACCAAGATGAACATGCTAACTCAGTGTGCCCACAGCAGAACGCAGAGTAAAAAACAAATTTTCTCTGAGTTTTAAACTTGTTTTACAGCTGGGTGCTGGGTGCTGAGTGCTAGGTAGCTGGGTGTTGGGTGCTGGGTAGCTGGGTAGCTGGGTAGCTGGGTGCTGGGTACCTGGGTAGTTGGGTAGCTAGGTGCTAGTAGCCGGGTAGCTGGGTAGCTAGGTAGCTGGGTAGCTGGGTGCTGGGTACCTGGGTAGTTGGGTAGCTGGGTGCTGGTAGCTGGGTAGCTGGGTAAATGGGTAGCTGGGTGCTGAGTAGCTGGGTAGCTGAGTGTTGGGTGGCTGGGTGCCAGGTGCTGGGTAGCTGGGTAGCTGGGTGCTGGGAAGCCTTAGTGTAAGGAGGTGCTCTCAGCATACAAAACATACAGAGTGTATTAATGAAGCGTGCATTAATCAGTGTGTGTGTGTGTGTGTGTGATAACACTGTTCATACTTGACCTACCTCAACCACATGCACCACGCCCCTCACACCTGCAGTCATTGCAGCTGCTAGTTCTTGCAGTGACTGCAGCAACTACCCCT
>NC_069436.1:7902834-7907834 GCF_026875155.1 Cherax quadricarinatus
GCGGGAGCAACCACAGTAACAGCAGCAGTAACACTAGCAGGAGCAACCACAGTAACAGCAGCATAACACTAGCAGGAGCAAACCACAGTAACAGCAGCAGTAACACTAGCAGGAGCAACCACAGTAACAGCAGCAGTAACACTAGCAGGAGCAACCACAGTAACAGCAGCAGTACACTAGCGGAGCAACCACAGAAACAGCAGCAGTAACACCAGCAGGAGCAACGCACAGTAACAGCAGCAGTAACACCAGCAGGAGCAACCACAGTAACAGCAGCAGTAACACTAGCAGGAGAAACCCACAGTAACAGCAGCAGTAACACTAGCAGGAGCAATCACAGTAACAGCAGCAGTAACACTAGCAGGAGCAACCACAGAAACAGCAGCAGTAACCTAGCAGAGCAACCACAGTAACAGCAGCAGTAACACTAGCAGGAGCAACCACAGTAAACGCAGCAGAAACACAGCAGGAGCAACCACAGTAACAGCAGCAGTAACACTAGCAGGAGCAACCACAGTAACAGCAGCAGTAACACTAGCAGGAGCAACCACAGTAACAGCAGCAGTAACACTAGCAGGAGCAACCACAGTAACAGCAGCAGTAACACTAGCAGGAGCAACCACAGTAACAGCAGCAGTAACACCAGCAGGAACAACCAGAGTAACAGCAGCAGCAATAACAGTAACAACAACAGCAGTAGTAACACCAGCAGTAACAAGAACAGCAGTAACACTAGCAACAACAACAGCAGCAGTAACACCAGCAACAACAGCAGCAGTAACACCAGCAGCAACAATAGCAACAATAACACCAGCAGTAACAGCAGTAACAACAGCAACAGCAGTAACACCAGCAGCCACAGCAGTAACAACAACAGCAGCAGTAACACCAGCAGCAACAATAGTAACAGTAACACCAGCAGCCACAGCAGTAACAACAACAGCAGCAGTAACACCAGCAGCAACAGCAGTAACACCAGCAGCAACAGCAGTAACAACAACAACAACAGTAACATCGGCAGCAACAGCAGTAACAACAACAACAACAGTAACACCGGCAGCAACAGCAGTAACAACAACAACAACAGTAACACCGGCAGCAACAACAACAACAACAGTAACACCGGCAGCAACAGCAGTAACAACAACAACAACAGTAACACCGTCAGCAACAGCAGTAACAACAACAACAACAACAGTAACACCAGCAGAAACAACAGTAACAACAACAACAGCAGTAACACCAGCAGCAACAGCAGTAACACCAGCAGCAACAGAAGTAACAACAACAACAACAGTAACACCAGCAGCAACAGCAGTAACAACAACAACAGCAGTAACAACAACAACAGCAGTAACAACAACAACAACAACAGCAGTAACACCAGCAGCAACAGCAGTAACAACAACAACAGCAGTAACACCAGCAGCAACAGCAGTAACACCAGGAGCAACAGCAGTAACACCAACAGCAACAGCAGTAACAACAACAACAACAGTAACACCAGCAGCAACAGCAGTAACACCAGCAGCAACAGCAGTAACAACAACAACAGCAGTAACAACAACAACAACAGTAACACCAGCAGCAACAGCAGTAACACCAGCAGCAACAGCAGTAACAACAACAACAGCAGTAACACCAGCAGCAACAGCAGTAACAACAACAACAGTAACATCGGCAGCAACAGCAGTAACAACAACAACAACAGTAACACCGGCAGCAACAGCAGTAACAACAACAACAACAGTAACACCAGCAGCAACAGCAGTAACAACAACAACAGCGGTAACAACAACAACAACAACAACAGTAACAACAACAGCAACAGTGACACCAGCAGCAACAGCAGTAACAACAACAACAGCGGTAACAACAACAACAACAACAGCAGTAACAACAACAGCAACAGTAACACCAGCAGCAACAGTAACACCAGCAGCAACAGCAGTAACACCAGCAGCAACAGCAGTAAAAACAACAACAACAGCAGTAACACCAGCAGCAACACAGAACAACAACAACAGCAGTAACAACAACAGCAACAGTAACACCAGCAGCAACAGCAGTAACACCAGCAGCAACAGCAGTAAAAACAACAACAACAGCAGTAACACCAGCAGCAACAGCAGTAACAACAACAACAGCAGTAACACCAGCAGCAACAGCAGTAAAAACAACAACAACAGCAGTAACACCAGCAGCAACAGCAGTAACAACAACAACAGCAGTAACAACAACAACAACAGTAACACCAGCAGCAACAGCAGTAACAACAACAACAGCAGCAACACCATCACAACAGCAGTAACAACAACAACAGCAGTAACAACAACAACAACAGTAACACCAGCAGCAACAGCAGTAACAACAACAACAGCAGTAACAACAACAACAACAGTAACACCAGCAGCAACAGCAGTAACAACAACAACAGCAGTAACACCATCAGCAACAGCAGTAACAACAACAACAGCAGTAACACCATCAGCAACAGCAGTAACAACAACAACAACAGTAACACCATCAGCAACAGCAGTAACAACAACAACAACAGTAACACCATCAGCAACAGCAGTAACAACAACAACAGCAGTAACAACAACAACAGCAGTAACACCAGCAGCAACAGCAGTAACAACAACAGCAACAGTAACACCATCAGCAACAGCAGTAACAACAACAACAGCAGTAACACCATCAGCAACAGCAGTAACAACAACAACAGCAGTAACAACAACAACAGCTAACACCAGCAGCAACAGCAGTAACAACAACAACAGAGTAACAACAACAACAACAGTAACACCATCAGCAACAGCAGTAACAACAACAACAACAGTAACACCAGCAGCAACAGCAGTAACAACAACAACAACAGTAACACCAGCAGCAACAGCAGTAACAACAACAACAACAGTAAACACCATCAGCAACAGCAGTAACAACAACAGCAACAGTAACACACATCAGCAACAGCAGTAACAACAACAACAACAGTAACACCATCAGCAACAGCAGTAACAACAACAGCAACAGTAACACCATCAGAAAACAGCAGTAACAACAACAACAACAACAGTAACACCATCAGCAACAGCAGTAACAACAACAGCAACAGTAACACCATCAGCAACGCAGTAACAACAAACAACAGCAGTAACACCAGCAGCAACAGCAGTAACAACAACAACAGCAGTAACACCAGCAGCAACAGCAGTAACAACAACAACAGCAGTAACACCATCAGCAACAGCAGTAACAACAACAACAACATAACACCATCAGCAACAGCAGTAACAACACAACAGCAGTAACACCAGCAGCAACAGCAGTAACAACAACAACAGCAGTAACACCAGCAGCAACAGCAGTAACAACAACAACAGCAGTAACACCAGCAGCAACAGCAGTAACAACAACAACAGCAGTAACACCATCAGCAACAGCAGTAACAACAACAACAGCAGTAACACCATCAGCAACAGCAGTAACAACAACAACAACAGTAACACCATCAGCAACAGCAGTAACAACAACAGCAACAGTAACACCAGCAGCAACAGCAGTAACAACAACAACAGCAGTAACACCAGCAGCAACAGCAGTAACAACAACAACACAGTAAACACCAGCAGCAACAGCAGTAACAACAACAACAACAGTAACACCATCAGCAACAGCAGTAACAACAACAACAACAGTAACACCATCAGCAACAGCAGTAACAACAACAGCAACAGTAACACCATCAGCAACAGCAGTAACAACAACAGCAACAGTAACACCATCAGCAACAGCAGTAACAACAACAACAGCAGTAACACCAGCAGCAACAGCAGTAACAACAACAACAGCAGTAACACCATCAGCAACGCAGTAAAAAACAACAACAGCAGTAACACCATCAGCAACAGCAGTAACAACAACAACAACAACAGTAACACCATCAGCAACAGCAGTAACAACAACAACAACAACAGTAACACCATCAGCAACAGCAGTAACAACAACAGCAACAGTAACACCATCAGCAACAGCAGTAACAACAACAACAGCAGTAACACCAGCAGCAACAGCAGTAACAACAACAACAGCAGTAACACCAGCAGCAACAGCAGTAACAACAACAACAGCAGTAACACCATCAGCAACAGCAGTAACAACAACAACAGCAGTAACACCAGCAGCAACAGCAGTAACAAAACAACAGCATAACAACAACAACAGCATAACACCATCAGCAACAGCAGTAACAACAACAACAGCAGTAACACCAGCAGCAACAGCAGTAACAACAACAACAGCAGTAACAACAACAACAGCAGTAACAACAACAACAGCAGTAACACCATCAGCAACAGCAGTAACAACAACAACAGCAGTAACACCATCAGCAACAGCAGTAACAACAACAACAGCAGTAACAACAACAAAAGCAGTAACACCAGCAGCAACAGCAGTAACAACAACAACAGCAGTAACAACAACAACAGCAGTAACACCATCAGCAACAGCAGTAACAACAACAACAGCAGTAACACCAGCAGCAACAGCAGTAACAACAACAACAGCAGTAACAACAACAACAGCAGTAACACCAGCAGCAACAGCAGTAACAACAACAACAGCAGTAAAAACCAGCAGCAACAGCAGAAAACAACAACAACAGCAGTAACAACAACAACAGCAGTAACACCATCAGCAACAGCAGTAACAACAACAACAGCAGTAACAACAACAACAGCAGTAACAACAACAACAGCAGTAACAACAACAACAGCAGTAACAACAACAACAGCAGTAACAACAACAACAGCAGTAACAACAACAACAGCAGTAACAACAACAACAGCAGTAACACATCAGCAACAGCAGTAACAACAACAACAGCAGTAACACCATCAGCAACAGCAGTAACAACAACAACAGCAGTAACAACAAACAACAGCAGTAACACCAGCGCAACAGCATAACAACAACAACAGCAGTAACAACAA